>CM067073.1:34407896-35007896 GCA_033980235.1 Diadema setosum | reverse complement strand
GGCAGCATTAAAGCATCTTGAGGGACTTGACTGTGAATGCACTTTCACATGCATCTCCCTAATTCCTGTTTACTTGTTTGCTTGCCAGTTTCTTATATTCTAGAGAGTCCAGCAGGGTAAGATGACTATAGGCAACAAGCCACAGGATCTGATCAAAAGGAAATTATTACATTTTTCTCTTAGAGTCATACCCTCATCTTCACCAATATGTACAGGAGAGGGGAAAAAACACCATATTCTCTGATGTCCATCATTCACACGAATGATTTCTTGCCCCATGCCATTACAGACCCTTGATGTACACGTGCACGCATGCATGAATATGTGCAATGAATATGAAAGCATGTGTGTGTAGGTGTATGGTGTGTGCAGATGTGTGGTGTGTGTAGGTGTGTGTGTGGGTGTGTGTACAAAATGGGCATCTACATGATACACAAGAACACAAATCAAATCACAACTACAACCTGCCGTTAAGTTCACTTGAAGAGTGTTAAGTACAAATCAATGACACAATGGCATTTACAGTATATCTACAGAAGATGTGAACATCACAAAGATGTTCTCACTGTTCAACATGTGGAACACGAATGACAATTTGTGAATCAGTAATGTTTATGAAGCCTTACATAGGCTCATCGTACTAATTTCTCTGAGAGCTCATCTCAGTTTTGGTGAGAAAATAACTGAGTTTACCACATCATCAACATTACAATTCCAACAGCCATCATGAAAAATCAAAATCACAAAAATTTTAATGAAAAATCTTTCCCACAGTTGGTGAATGCATCTAATTAAAAGCCTATTTTTGTTTGCTTGTGTTTTGTTTGTTTTTTTTTCAAAACTGATTTCTTCCACTGACATTGTAAAACTTTCATTTACAAATGAATAAAGGTAATGCAAAATCCAGATAAAGATATTCTTAAAAAATAAGGAGGGACCTGCACTTTTGACCATTGAATTGATTAGCAATATCTTTTTTTTTTTCTTTTTGCTTACTAAAAGTGCAGGTCAATTTGCATTTGACAGATCTCAGACCACAATTCAAGACAACTTGTGCAGTCAGATTCTTATACCAACCTCTTCATCTTTGCCAGTGAACTCATGAGACCCGGTGATCTTGTTGATGACCTGGGCGACACCGACCACCTCGCCATCATGGTTGCAGATGGGCATGCACAGGATGCTGTGGGTCTTGTAGCCTGTCATCTTGTCAACCTCTGGGTTGAAACGCTTGTCCTACAACAAAGACCAGAATACATGAGGGCATTAAGAATATGAGTCATCCAACGGCATGAATCTCAGTGAAATACTTTTCAAATTCTTACAGAGTTTTTTTCTTCCCCCACTGCAAACTAAACATATTCATGATAACATTACAAAGACAAAAATATTTACCTCTTGTGTCATTTATGATTAAGGGCAAAGACAGTTGATTCAAGTGCTGCTGTAAGACAAGGAATGTTCACATGCATTTTAATTTTGCAAATTTCGTGAGAGCCAAGATTCATGAAATTAAAATGCATGTGAACGTTCTTGTCTACATTATACGCATTGAATGTTACAGGCAACTCGCGAAAATTTAATGCCACGAAAAAGGCCGTTGGCTCCAATTCGCGAAAATTTCATGCTGCGAAAATATCATGTTTTACAGTATTTCTGCAGGAGGACAAAATCTTAATGGCGGCTGGTAGATTTCCTGTCAACTCTGCAACCTGAGATATATGGTAATTTCGACAACTTCCTCAGATATGCTGATAATTCAACTTGTCTTCAAACACAAAAGTTTGTCTAAAAGCATACATGAAATGCCGTGACAGTCACACCCCATCACATTACAATCACCATGGTGAACTAAAACCCAATACATGACTGGGGGAACTGGTCTGAAAGGAATTGACTGACAGGAAATTATGTATAGCTAGTGGCTGGCAACCATTTCATAATTTCGGACAATATGATGGATCAGGAGAGTGTTGACATGTATCGTGACATAACACTGAGTATAAATTACTGTACATGCCAACTATTTCCCAAGTCAAATTTTTGTAAATTGTCAGGACTTCCCCAAAATTTTGCGAGTGGTTGAATTCGCAATCAGGGAGTGCAGGAATGAATGGATAAATGTATGCATGCATGTCACATTCATGTCAGAAGCAGAGTTGGTATGTTCACGTAAATTTGCAAATAGCATCCGCTTAGCAAAATTTTAAAGCTATAAAACAGATGTCCTTTTCATTAGTCATTAAAAGAAGACACAAAGAATAGATTCTACAGGTCATATGAAATACAAATCTTACAAACCAGCAATGCAGAGAATAACATCCTCTTCAAGGCTTTGATAGGTACTGAATTTTCATCTGCATGCTACAGCTGTAACTGTACAGAACTCAAGATATCTACAGTTGATACAATTCTTCATATATGCAATTCTCCAGACATTTTTTCCCATGATCATGCCTGCAGGGTCAACTACTCTCCAGTTTGGTTGATTCGAGAGATTTGACCTTTGCTGAAGAGTATTATTGACCGCACCATGCTACTCAGTTTCCAGCTTGGCCACATGAAATCCACACTGGAAGTTTTCTTTTCATTTGGATTCACTGTGCTTATTTCCAGCAATATGCAAGAATCATGTTCTCCGAACACAGACTCTTTTCCAAGAGCAATAGAGTTATATCTTTATATGTCTTGCCAAATCTTTACTCTATTCACTGTTTTTCATCACCACTCTCCACTCTTCCTTTGGTCAACATAAGTACATGTCCTAAGATTGCATGTGGCAATACCTGCTGCACAAATTTGTCAATTTGTCACAATGCATGATAATTCAGCTACAAGGATGCAGTTTTGCTTGTGACAGTGTGCTCACTGCCCTCTATGGCTCATATATCTCTCAAGTTATCACATAGTCTTGGACACAGACGAAACTATCATACACTATGTCCCCACATTTCTACATTGGTAGAGTCCTGTATAGCACTTGAAATGCAGAAGAGATTCCTCAGTTAAGACACTCAAAGTTTTACATTTCAGAAATGCAATTCTGCAAATAAACACAAACAAAATTTAAATTTCACTATATTTTCTCATGTAATGCAAATCCCACAAAAAAAAAAAACCCTGTTAAATAAATTCCTGTCCATTGGCTGCACACTGAGTGACAGTTTGACATTTAGATAAAAGGAGGAGGGCAGTCATGGCTTTAAACTCATGCCACTGTGATTTCCATCACCGCCTTCCCACTCTCTTTGGTGATCCATCCTCATTGCATGCCAGCTCAAGCCTGACATAAAGCTACCCACTTTATGTATCTCAAAAAACCACCGACTCTAGCTGCTTATGTCAGGCCCCAATGCCTCACAGAGGTAGATTTTCAGTGTACAGGAAAATGCACAGGACAAGGTAGATAACACTAACACACATAACCCATCAAACAATAACACGATACTGTTTTGACTTGCAGAAATGTTCAAAGTGAACAATGGTAAGATGAAAGATTTAAACCTTAATGGATTCCTTGCTTTGCATTTGACATTTCAGATTGAAAACTTACTTTAGACACAAACTGAAGCTTTCAATGGATAAAAATAAAAGCTTGTGTGTGAAAATAAAATGCCTAAGAAGCAAAAAGGTACAAGAGTCATCAACCAGGAACACTTTACAGGGAATTGTTAGCAAACTACTTGATGTGGATTGAGCACTATATGCTGATTGTGCATGTACTGAATCTTTAATGAATTGAGATAGATCTACATTTTATAAGCTTTAGTCAATTTATAATTTATAATTGCACACCCTTATAATGATCCCCATTCTGTTACATAAATACCACCTACTAGTCTCGTAAACATATTGTTTCCTCAAAAGAAAGGGGGAGGGAAGATTCACTATACACTGTCAGCAGGGTTTATCAAGATGAGCATTTGAACTGTGCACAGTCTGCTATGTTCATGCCTTTCTACAGCTCAGCCGACAATGTGTGCATTGTCATTAAAGATATGCAGTCAGCAATAAGGTCTTTGCACCCAAGATAAATCACTCGAGCCATGTCTGGCTGAGAGATGAAATACTCCCCAAATATATCACAATGCCCTAATGCCTGACTAGGTCTTAGCCACATGAAATGGATACTCGAAATTGCAGCCATCTGGTGCCCGCTAAGCTTCACTTGGTATCCTTGTGAGACACAAGACATGGAAGGTTGATGTGACAGCAGTCTATGATCAAGTGACAGGCATGCTTCCCACTCATGGCCGCAGGACATCTATCTAATTCTGCATCGGCGTTACATCAGAAGCATCATATCCTCTTGCCTCCCTGCCATCCGCCAATCTCAGCGCCTACTTACGCATTTCTAACTTTTTTTCATGTAGTGGCATATCCATGATGGTGTGATTTAGGACACATTAGAGTCTTCTGTGCCTCAAACCAGTAATTTGTGGTGATTTCAACCACTGCCTGCCTTACTCTTGTTGTTTAAATGGCAATGGAAAATATGAGAATGTTCTGGAAGTATTAGTATATCTGGATTTTTCTGGAAGAATGATTATTGTCTGGTTGCATAGTGAATGGTTTTATCTTAATATTCGTCTGTTGTTGCTTTGTATAATTGTTTCTTCAGTTGCGTCATTCTAACAAAACTCATCATTCAAAAATCTTTCATCTTTTCTTTTCCCTCTTAGTTAACCTATAATACAAAACACGCCTTCCTCTACTTTCACCTATCTTTATCACTGTCCGTTTGTTTTCTCTTCAAACACAGCTGTTTGACCTTCTCTCTCATATACCTGTCACTTACTGTTTGATGTCGGATAACAATGTTTATCAATAATTGCCTAATATCACAACAATAAGAATGACACAAGCAGTGTGACAAGCTAATTCACCTCTAATACAGGGGGAACACAACCAGATTTATGAACATTTGCACATGTCCCAATAACAAAGGAAAATGTCAGGGCTACTCATCTTACACATCATGAAATTATATATCAGCTAATGCCACATGCAAGGAGAGAAGAGGGCAGGATATACTGAATGGAGTCTAAATTTGGTTGTCACTATTTGGCATGATAACCCACTGACAGGCAGATTGATCAACTGCCTTCTGCATGAATATCTCCCTCCCCATCCACCTTCCCCCCCCCCCAAAAAAAAAAAAGAAGAAAAAAAGAAAAAAAAAAGAAGAAGACAAGATGGGTTATGCAGAGCACAGCACTGTTGCAATTAGTATGAGCATTGCTCGCAGATGTCAGTGATTTATGAATTTGTGTTTCCAATGGTCTTCACTTCTTATCAGGCATTCTGGGAGGGTGACATTGACATAAACATGAGCTGAATGATAGATTATGAGATACATGGAGGTCTACTGGACGCAGCTGACCATTATCCAATTATAACTCTCGTCACACTGTGGGGCTCCATGATCATACATCATTTGTCAGGGGATGATCAATGTTTGAATGTAGTGGTTGAAAAAAAAAAAATATGCATCAATCCCAACAGGCTACTTTATGGTTAGGTGTTTTAGCACTTTGTGCATTGTAGAAAAATTGGTTATAGACATTGCACTACAAAATAACAATAGGTTGATTAATGAACATGCACCTTGCAAACAAAAGAACGTAGCAGAGTATAATATCCGACAGACTGCTTTACACAATTCTCTGATTTATTAGTTTCACATATCCACAAATTAAACCGGTTGTCTATATCCATGTCTTGATATTAGTTAAATTGTATGTAGAAATGTGTGCAGAACAGAAGTAACAAAATGTACCAGAAGTTCAACACATACTACGAATACAAAAAGGCACAAATGAAAGAGGAAAACATTGTTAACATCAATATGGTATTCTTCCCCGTCCTTCCTCGTCCCCACATCCTCACCCCCCCCCCCCCCCCGAATTTTGGCACCACACATGTACAGTGAATGAAGGAAGATGATAATGCAGGTAGATCAGGTTTTTTAATCCATGTCGGGTGGAAGACCTACATGGTGAAATATCAGCTTTGCTACAGCTCATGTTTTGAAACATTAACTTTGAAGATGCATGTGCCAAACTGATGAGAGCAAATTTCGAAGTGCAGTTGCCTTTTTTTCAGAGGAAAGGCAGCGTCATCGAAGGAGTAGGGAAGCAGGCCTGGCTGCATTCCCATATCAAAAGGGAAGCATGTGAAAGCGCATATTGAGTGTAAGTTAAATCTCAAAAGATGGCCGAACAAAATCTGGGTTGTGGGTATCTGCATCAGCATGTGCAAGCCCTATCCACAATCTGTCCCAGAGGCTCTGGGAGGAGAAGAAGAAGAAAAAGAAGAAGGGGAAAATCTCTCTCTCTCTCTTTCTAATCGTGTGGTAGAGCAGTAGAAAAGGCTGGAAAAGTGGGTCAGGGAGAGTATCCCCTTTCACTATTTTTCAAGTCTGCGTGAAAAGGTGACACTTCAACAATGTCTCCCTTAAACACATTTAGTGCAGTGAACGTGAACCCATGTTTAACTTTCAGAAGCTGAACAGCCACCTACAGGCTCTTGAAGGAGGCCCGGTTAACTGTACATATCTGCCTCCATGTGCCCAAATGGGATTTCATCTGCAAAGGATTTTTCCGTAACTATCACCTCAGAGGGAAAGGATGAGAGAAAAATTAAGCTTGTTGGTAAACAGAGAAGTTCTAAATTTGATAATGCTACACTGGAGGAGAATTCTTTATCTGTTTCACCCACTGATGTACTCAAGCTTATCACTTCCATTGAGGAAGAATATAAAACTTGCAAAAGATATTGATGTGTAGGTCAGCTAGGCCTAGTCAATACATGTGATGGCTGGCACTCACTCTGTTCTGTCCACCACTGGACTCTAGGATTTAGCTCCACTTTCTGGAGGCAAAGTTCATTACTCTCAAGAAATCCAATCCACAGAATCAAGACATTTTCATTCCCTTGACACTGGTACACATCCTCTCTATCAAACAGCAACTTAGGGGCAGACAAATTTAAAATGGTGAGACAGACACACAGTCAGAGATGCAGATTTTTTTTTTGTGTGTGTGTGTAACTTTGTATTCTCCATCACTGAACTATTGAGGAGAGTGTATTCACTCACCATGAAATGCAACCATCCAGTATTGCACACTAGGTGTTTCAATTTTATTGACATTCTGCTTTTACTATGCATATAACATCCCACAGGTATATGGAAATAAATACAGCACATATCATACATACAACATTTGTATCTTGCTATTTCATGTCTCAATTTATCTTTTATCAATCATCTTGTGCTGATTTTTCTAGAAAATATCAATAATAATAATAATAATTAGACAAATTTGTATAGCGCAGCTACTATGTAAATATACTCTACTGCGCTGTGATGTAACAGAGCTCCTGTCACTGACACATGAAAATAAATAACAAATTAATCAAAGGCTTCTGAAAAAAGATAAGTCTTCAATAAAGATTTGAAGACAACAAGTGATGATGCCTTCCTCAGTTTCTCAGGTAATTTATTCCAAAGTTTTGGAGCAGCACAGCTGAAGGCACAGTCCCCTAAAGTTACTTTCGTTTTTAAGTGAGATTGCTTTAAAAGCAACTTATCCTGTGTACTTCGTAAATTATGAGAATATGAGTGTGATTTCATTGATATCAATTCTGATAGATAACCAGGTGCTTGACCATACAATACTTTATAAACGAGTATCAAAATTTTGAATACAATTCTCTGTCTTACTGGCAACCAATGTAACTTCTTCAAAACGGGTGTAATATGTGAAAATTTTGACAAACTGAACACAAGTCTTGCACATGCATTCTGTACACGCTGAAGCTTGGTTATCTGTGAATCTGGTAAACCAAACAATAGCCCATTACAATAATCAAGCCTATTGCTAATGAATGCGTGAACAAGAGTTTCAGCGTCTTCCTGGCTCAAATATCTACGAATGTGACGCAAATTATGCAACATATAAAAAGCAGACTTGCATGTGGTTGATATATGCTTCTCCATGTTTAAACGAGAATCAAGCCATGCACCCAGGTTTTTCACAGAGCTCGATGGTTTAACTTCCAAATCTCCAACTGATATCTTACTAATATCCACCTTTGCTATTTGTCTTGGTGTCCCAACAACAAGAAACTCAGTCTTTCCATCATTAAGCATCAACAATTCAATAAACAATTACCTACTCTATGACCAACAGCCATGAAGTTACACACAACCCATTCAAGAGTGGGTAAGATAACTCATTCACAGCCTACTAGCCAAACAGTAAAACTAATCGAAAAAGAGAATGAAATACAAGGGCAAGAGTTCTTTTCTTTTTCTTAGTATGTTGTACAGTTATGTCCCCCAAAAAAATACCATCAGATTTTCGCATCGATATCTTGTAACTTTCAATAGGATCAAACTGTTTGAATGCTCTTTCAGGGTCTAAAAATATAACATCTTACCTATATTTTGCAGAAAACCCCATTCGATTTGGTTAAGTGGTCACAGAGATATGTGGATCTTTGTAAAGCATGACATAGGTCTGTTTCTTCCAAATTTAGCGCTTGGATGCTCTTGGAACTGCATTTTAATGTGTGAACACAATGGACAAAACTTGGAGGGAAGTGATTCCTGACATGCTCTACAAAGATCCTCATTTCTCTTTGACCACTGAAGCAAATCGGATGGAGTTTCCTGTAAGATGTGGGTAACAAGTTATAGTTTCATACCCTGAAAGTGTATTTGGATTGATTCACTGTTTTTAAAGTTATCGTTGTGGAGGGTCCCACTGTAATTTTTGGGAGGACATACGGTATAGTCAATACAAAAGGCTCACTTCTTTACATTCTGTTCCCTTTCACCGTTTCACTTTCATTTAGGTTTCCTCTATTAATCCGAGTGTGCTGTTTGACATAGAGTCCTTTAGGGACATTAGTGTATACACACAATGAATAGATGGTTGCGTGTCTCCTAGTCAGCCACTCAGGAGCTCATCCTTTCCCAATAAACATCAATCATGTCATGATTACTGTGGAGAACTGTTGCCAAATCGTTGTCTCGTTCATGTCAAAAGGTATCCTAATTGGAATATCCGAGACAAGTTGACTGGAGATGCAGTTTGATTGGAAACAAATGTGTGATGGTAGCAAGATAAGAAGAGAATATCACTGTTACTCAATGGCTGTGCAACTACATGTCAATTTCTGGAAGATACCCTTTTTTTAATTTCCTTTTAACTACAAAGATCATGTCGTTATTATCATGAGCCAATAATTGTCTGCTCTGATGCTTAAATACACATCAAATCCAAGGGGCATGACATAAGTCAGTGCTACACTGCACGTTTCCTTAAAAGCATGATAATTCAATTTGTGCTAGCCGACTGTAGAATTATGGCGATAATTTGTGTGATTCCCTAGACTGGGCTACATTAGCACACTAATTTCAAAACAGGTTAGACTCACAGTGAATGTGTGTGCATTTCCATTTTGTATTTGGTACTTAAATGTATGCATGACAACTAGGCGCATCAGCAAGCACAAATGAATTATTGCACCACTCAGGTGGGCATGGCATACCTGCCAAAATGTATCTTCCAGAGTACAGGATAGTGATTAAAAATCCATTAGTAATCATTATGATCACAACCTACATACCGATAACTGTACCTCATTTACTGATCCTACTTGCATTATAAAAACTTGCCACCATAGAAGAGCCTCTTTTCCTTTTCCAGTGGTCATGACACTGCGGTATGCACATGACTTGTTGTTGTTGTTGTTGTAGTTGTAGTTGTAGTTGTAGTTGTTGTTGTTGAAGTGGTACTAATAGTAGTAGTAGTAGTAGTAGTAGTAGTAGTAGTAGTAGTAGTAGTAGTAGTAGTTGTTGTTGTTGTTGTTGTTGTTGTTGTTGTTGTTGTTGTTGTTGTTGTTGTTGTTGTTGTTGTTGTTGTTGTTGTTGTTGTTGTTGTTGTTGTTGTTGTTGTTGTTGTTGTTGTTGTTGTTGTTGTTGTTGTTGTTGTTTTGTTGTTGCTGCTGCTGCTGTTGTTGTTGTTGTTGTAGTTACTTAATGATAACAAGAAAAGGGGGCCCTGTCCAAGATAATTTGTAATGTGACATTCACAGGTAGAAAGGAAACTAGAGCTTTTACTATTATCTGTGAGTGTGATCAATATCCCCACCTAAAACTGAGGGAGTTAGCTGAAGTCTAATATTTTTGTATGCTTTTATTGAAAAAATATGAAAAAAAATGAAAGGATAAATTCATAAGATAATTGATTGTGCACAGGCAAATACCTAATGTCATCACATATCACCATTTTTTCAATTCATGTAAATTATGTCACTGCAATGAACTATGACAGAGCCTCTGGTTGCATTCTGGATTCAAATTTCATCATCCAATCTGCAGTATTACTCTAAAGAAGACACCTCCAATGCCACAAGATATGCTGTAATATTCAGTCCATCCAAAAAAGCCATGAACATGCTCACCCATTCAGCTTTACACAGTCAGGCTGCTCTTGATTGAAATGCGTGACATAATCCACACTTTTTTCCCACCCAAATCGACAAGCGGATGACATTCCAGCAGAGCGCTCACTGAGTATTACTGGACTTCTCGGAGAGACTCACCAAACAGTAACTTGAGCTGAGAATGCAGTAAGTGAAGAAAATCATTTTCACCCCAATGTGCTTGAACTCTTAAAGCTTCATGGGTTGAAACATGATACAGAGAGATTCCATACAATCAAGCGAACAGATTATTTGCAGTACATCCCCATGCTTGTGATCATGTCCAGTACGATGCAGTATTCGAATTGCACTAAATTAACTGGCTTGTGTGAGATTTCATTTTATCTCTCTGTGGTTTATTACCTACAGGCCAGAAACAGAAAGACAAGAAGAAACCTGGCATGACACAGTTAGCATAGATAATATGTAATGTACACTTATTTTGAAGATTTTTTCACATGGAATGATTTTAATCAATTTTGATATTATTCTAAATGATAGGTAATCATTATATCATTCCATGAGCAGACATCAAAAATGAATTCTGTCTTCTCAAAAATAAAAATGAAGATAATTCAGAGCAAAACCATATTCCTAGCTGTTACAATAATGTTATAGGGTACAGAACAGCATTTTGATCACGGGCTAACATATATAATTTAGAATACCCACTTTAATTAAAATCGCCAGTCAATTTCGGTTGTCTATGTAATGTATACACAAAAAGAATCTATGATCTCAAATAATTTAACAATCTGATGAAAAACAGCCTCGTCATTACCACAGTTGACCTGTTTAAACACTACATTCATGTCTGTCCATAACCTTTGACTTGCTGGCACTAACAGTTTGATCTAGTCTTTCACTATTGCTTTAATAGGCAATGTTCGATCTGCTGCCATAGTGGATTACATTTTTTATTACATGAGATCTGAAAAGATATATGGACTGCATCAATGAACATTCCTTTCTACTAGAGAGTCAGTGTGTTTAATTAGTGTCATTATGATGTTCTCCATTTATGTTTTCACCCTTGTTTTTGTTCACACTCTTGCATTAATGTCCCTGCTCTTTGTGAAAGATGATCAACACTTTCAAATTTGTTTGTGATATAGCAATGATGTTGAATCATCACCACTGTAGAACTGTAATTCTGATAACAGAGAATTTCACAAAAATGGGCAATATCCATGCACTGAAAATAAAAGGCACAGCTTATACCTGCAAAATCCATGGTCACAATAAAAAATTCATAATTGAGGTTAATGTTAATGACACATCCAACATACAATACTAATTTCACTTTGGTGAATTTGTATCATGTGGTGAGCCACAACTCATTGCAAACAAATACATTTCCACATGAGTGTTGGTCAGAGAATAAGATTATCATTAACACTCTTGAGCTCTTCCTTGTCAGGTTACAACATAAATTGTACTTCTTTCCACAAAAGCTTTTCAGCACAAAGTATTTTTTTTTTATATTGGATGTATATTTAACAAGAACACAAGTAACACCTACAAAGAAATGCACAGCTTTGCAAAGGTAGCAATGGGCTCCAATGGTCCTGTAGACGCAGACAGAAAAGGGCATATTCAATTACAGATCTGTTATACATGGGATCTGTTCAACCCAAGCACGACATCGCCCAAGGTACAGCAGGAATATCAGCCACAGATTACGAAACACACCCCAAGTAACCACAAAAAATGGGGGCAGAAATAAACATCACCACACTCCTAATTGTGCCGCAAGCCTCCACATCCATCATGCACTGGCGGGAGAGATGACACAAATATTCCGGGAAGGAAGAAGCTGAGATGTAAGCAGAAGGCAAGGGAATAACTTGGGGACAGAAACTGGCCATCTCCATTCCAGTAGGGCCTATATTAAAATGTGACAGAGAAACGTGTCATTGGCAGTTTAATAGAAGGAGGGAGATGCATGGCCATTGCTGCTGAAGGTCTCATAATGTTGCCACAGACTCTACATTGAGTGAACACTCTGAATGAAAGGACTTTAACTAATTTACAGTTGACATCACAGCTTTGAATAAGCTGAAAAATAAGCTGAATATCTTTAACTAGATTCTAATCTTACTCACATATCAGATTAATGTGACAATAAATCTAGTTACAGACAGAGTTACTTGAATTTAATTTCTCATATATACATTGTACCATAGAATGATTACATAGGCTACAACAACAACTGAACATAATTATATTTTATGAAAATCCCATTTGATGCGAAAAGTTCTGTGCACAATTTTACACATGTATGAACTATATGAGGCCTTTCAAAGACATCACTGATATTTTGCATCACAATGCAATAAAAGTATTACATAGATAGTAGATGATCTTGAATACAATATACTAGATTATATATTAAATGCACATCATATGCATGACTAGCCCAAGTGCAGTTTTATTTACAATAGAATAGCATAGAAAAGAAATAGAACTGCATAAGGCCAAATTATGCTTTTGGAATATATACTTTGCCCAAAATTATATACTGTAGTGCATGAAAGAGCATCATTTCTTTCTTTTTTTTTTAATAGTGAAAAAAGTGTGCACACACTGATTTATCACGACTGGACATAGTGTAGTCTAGATTCCCCACGCAATCAGAAAGTATAGTTCATTCTACCAATCATATATTTGTGATACATAAAAATATATAGAGCGAGAGACAGACAGACAGAAACTGAAATGCAAAAACACTTCTGTTATCATGAATCAGTTACAAACACAAGAACTGCACACTCTACTGTCAGCAATTTCATTATTTCATCCCCTCAACAGTGAAATGTCTACCTTAGCCCTAATGGTTCCTGATATCCTCTGTGTGTGAAAACATGAGTGTGAGGGGATAATTTTCCTGGTCAGATGGCATATCAATTTGCTATAATGCATTTGTGAAATGACTGCTGTACAAAATGTCATTTGTGTTGCAATAAAAATCTATGCATATCTTTTGTTCAAAATATATGCCCATCGGCAAAAATTGATATTCAATTACAAGAAGGGAAATTATCACGCGAGGAGTTGAGGCAGTAAAATCTAAGTAGCCATAATGTACATGCCCTACATTATAATCAGGGGCCCGTTGCATAAAAGTTACTGTTATGGTAACTTTGCCATCCAATGGTAACTTCCATGGAATTCTTGATTTTGAATGACTGTTGAGTATTGTTGCTATGGTAGTTACCATTGGATGGCAAAGTTACCACAATAGTAACTTTTATGCAACAGGCCCCTGGTTAAGTCTTAAAACAAAATTCCATAAGTGGTTATATTTGCAACTGAGAACCACAGCAATAGAATGAGAAATGTCATCCCTTCTGTATGATCCTTCTCAAGTAGAACAGTTTTAGAATAGCAACATCCAACTTTGCAGAGGCTATCCATGGAACCATGGGCTATAATACATCTTATACATTCAGTTGTATTGTGGACGGCAATTTATTGGCATGTTAATTTTGTGAATATCACTTGACTTGCAAAAAGTCGCCAAAGTAACAACACCACAAAAAACATATGGCATATATGGGATAGCTTCAAAAGAGTAGAAACAAGTGATAAAACACTAACCATGCATTTCTCTTTCTCCCTCATCTCTTCGACATTTATTCTTCCTCTCTCTCTCTCTCTCTCTCTCTTTCCTTGGCTGCTTGTAGATGGATAACAAAATTTAGCCTTTGATACCAACTCTGCCTTTGGAAAAGTAATTTGATTACACAATATGTGCCAGTGTTCAGTCAGCTGGATTTTTAACAGCTAGGCATTTTCATGGAAACAGACAAGAAATAAAAAGGGACTGTAATGTTGGAAAATAAATGTGATTGATCGTTCAAGACACTTTCCACAAAGCAGGAGCACCAAATTAGATTACCAGTACACAAAAGGAAAACATATGCATCAGTGCCATGGCAGAGATGATACAGAGAAATCTCTCAAAATCAAGTGTTAGAATAAAATGGAGTGATGGAGTTTATGTTGTTGCAACGGAAGAGTAATTGTGCGCACACAGTTTTTCTCCGCTAAAAAGGTTATGGCAAGGACTAACAGATCTTGCGCTGGATTTGCATGCTTAAAAATTATTTGGTGCAGTTGACGACATATTCTCACATCATCTTGCCAACTTCCAATTATACAGGCCAGCATAATTTAAGGTATGGCACAATGAGAGCTGTAATGGCTATTGTCATAGACCTTTGTTTTGTAAAAATATTCACAATTATCACATCAAATACAACAATCAAAATTTCAAAAATAACAAAAATGTTCAATGTTGCATGGCTGTTGCCTACTCATACTGCCGTAATAACTGAAATAATTGCAGATTGGGAATGTATGGAAGCAATGTGCCAAACACGGACAAACATTCCACTGTGCTAATTGTTTTCAGTAAACCAACATTTTCTGACATTCAAAGGAAAAACTGTTTTGCCCATTCTGAGTCCCTTCAGTTTTTCTTACCCGTTTCATAATTTGTTGAGCAACAATGATAATTATTTTGCTTGCCAGTGGTATGATTCACTTTTGAATCATTTCTAAATTGATGTAAACACACTGTCGGCATCAATTGTCCATCATCATTGTGAATCATGAGAATTCCTTTCCCTTCTTTTCCACTGCTTCTTAAACCACTGCATTTTTAGTCAGGATTAGTACTATCTGGATTCTCGTCTAGTTGGACGTTGTAAAAGATGGTTGTAAAAGAATTTCATGAGAATTCCTTTCCCTTCTTTGCAACTGCTTATCAACTCCACCTTTTAGTTATGATCAGCACTATCTGGGTTCTTGTTTAGTTGGACATTGTAAAAGATGGAGTGCAGAAGAAAGAAATCTACTCAGAGCATAATTATACCGGTATTAGGAGGGAAGCATGACCAGGCAAGATTTCTTCTTCAATAATGGCGTAGTTCACATAACTGAAGCTTCTACGCACTTTACAGTCATAGCCATTTCAAGTCATTTTTAGGTTGTTTTCATTTGAAGTGATCAGATTTGATTCTCTATCTGATAGTTCTGTTGCACTTCATAGTACATTGTTGAACACTTTCGCTTGTTTACTACTCCCTATAATGTGTAGTTCTCACATTCAAAACATACTTCATTCTGTACCAACTGATATCTGTCATGCATCTGGATATTTCTTCAGGTTTGTTCACAAAATCAACCTGAGATCAATCAATGTTATTTGGCTCATTTGTTTTTGACCAAATTAAAGGCAGTCCTGTGAAATTATCTATAGTCTCCACTCTTGCCCACTGTTACAATTGGGGCTCATGCATTGCTTCAAGTCGGCAAGAGTGCGACCTGGGGCCAAGGCTACTTGAAAGAAAGCATTAAAATTTATGTCCCAATTACAGATATGCATGAGGTGAGTATCATTGACATGAAATATTGCACCTATCCAGTCATATACAGGGCTAGGCAGATGGTACAACCAAGTTAACACACTGTGATACATACAGTGATTTGCTTTACATAGTAACAAATGCTCTCCTAAAATTATGTACACACTCACATGTGTGTGTGTGTGTGTGTGTGTGTGTGTGTGTGTGTGTGTGTGTGTGTGCGTGTCTTATCATGACTCTAATAAAGAGTATTAGCCACCAATATACCATAGTGTACGTATATGGTATCTTGGTGACAGGATACAAAATACTTATTGAAATAATTCAGCAGCTACAATCATCATTATGCAAACTATCCGTGACATGAAAAAAATATCCATACATTCATATCCAAACAAGATAGTAACAGATCGATGCCACTTTGAAAATGTCAAAGTATTTTGTTATAAAATAATCTATTTGGCAAGGGACAAACAGCAATTTGCCTTCATTTGCTAAGAAGCAAATATATTGGTCTTTCTCTTTCTTGCTTGGTTTTGTGGGGGGGGGGGGGTTGCCACAGACCACAAAACAATCAAATATGAGCATTATTCCTATGTGCTAAGAAATAAATACATTTTCTTTCTTTTTCTTGCTGAGTTTTGTTGGGGATCTTGTCACTGAGCTCAAAACAGTCAAATAACCAATGAGTATGATCCCTCCAGATGAATATATAGAATGGTTCATTTGCTTTAGATTTTTTTTTCTTCATTGCCATCATACTGTAATTCTTCTATCACTGCCTTCCTAACTTTATCTTTTACCTATTTGCTACAGACTAGTCTGTTTCATCCTTTTCCCTTATATCAGAATACTTTGTTTTCAGTTTGTTTTTGTTTTTTTATCTTTGCTTCTAGACTGCTTACTACTTCTTTATCCATCCATCCACACCAAGACTTCAACTGATTCTATGATCAAATGCAGCAAAATGAAAGACGAGCCCCACAGCAGACAACAGGACAATGACAGAGCCAAAGGGCTTGATGTGCAACTGAGCTTAATCATAACTTTGACCTTGATGGGGTTTTTCTATTGTGTGCCCTTGATGGTATGTCATTAACCAAATTGTAACTACTTCTTCAGGGTCCCTACTCACTATGAAACATCAAATGTATCGAAATACAGCATAACTTCCATGCATTACTTCTGGAACAGGAAATAAAAGAGTTGTTTGAAATTCAAGATAGTTTTGGCCCTGGGCCTCTGCCCAATAGGCACTCTATGTTACATTTGAACAACTTTGTTGCACTATACATAATTACTGGTTAAAATCTCACATTCAGTTCAGAGTTTAAGTTTCCATTTGTGGGATGTACCAAAACTTTTAAATCATCTTTACTTTTTTTTTTCTTTCAGCTTTGAAAAGTATGATAACCACAGTTGTATGAGTTGTATACTATGTCAGCTGAAGTAGTCACATTTAAGGACTCAGCAGCATGGGGATTCATGGGTGGCCCCTTTCATTTGCTGCCCACTAAATTCAAAAACCAAGAATAGCACGGGTCAGTAAATATGCATCAAAGTGTACTCTTCTCATCTGCAACCGTCAGTTCTAGTCCAGATTCTACAGACCTCTGTGTGTGTACTAACACAGAGACCAGTGACAAAGCTTTACACAATACATTACAGAGATTCTTGAATATTATATGCGAGCCAGGCCACCGTTCCCACTCCATGGTATTCCCATGCAAACAGGCCTTTAAGTATATAAATACCTGTGTATCAGTGCTGCATGAGCTAAAATGAGCCACCACTAAAATTTTCATGAGCAATTTGTACTTGTTACCACTAAAGGAGTGTCTAAATATATTAATGCCTTGGTTGTACTGCTTCAGGATCTGGAAAATATTTCTCATATTCACCATGTGGGGCATTATGGCCTCCATTCTGGGCCTCCATTGGGGTTACCTGTATCATAATATGAACATATTTGCTTTCCATGCTCCAAAGAACAATGCCTACAATGTTTGGTTGAAATCTGGCCTTTTGATTTTGAAGGAAGATGAAAACATGAAAAGTTTCCAATTTCAGATCAGGCACTAAGTGCAACAAACAAGAAAAGAAGGCAATAGCTCCTTTGAGGCCTTGGCACATGAGAACAAATAAAAAAGATACTCTGAATTAAATTCAAATATGGCAGCAAATATCTTTGAAGAATATATATAATCCCTTTCACAAACAGCAAAATTTGTAGCAATCTGTGCAAATTTTGTATGGATTTCAGCAGATTTCAGTAGATGCTGAAGGAGGGGTTACTTTTAGAGATGGGTGTATAAAATGCACTCTCAAACTATCTGCACTGATTTCCAGTGGATAAATTCTCTTGTAGGCAGTTTACACTCTTATTATTCATAGTTTATTTTGAAATGCTTCGACCACATTGTATAACATCTGTCCTTATAACCCGTCTGTAGGTATTTTCAGAATTCTGCATTGTAAGAATTTAAGGCTAAAGGTATACATCCAGGAATTCATGCAAGGTTCTTCATCTTAAGATATGGACATGGAATGAAGATGAAAAAATAGCCATGCAAACATCCATACGTCTTTAAAAATGGTTTTAACAAAATGGCTGGTCAATGTTTGACAATGGCCATGCTACTTTGGGGCGAACCATAACTACTGCAATGTTGACTACATTTCAGGTCATAGAACTGATGTCTAGCATTACTCGCTACGAGTACTACGGAGGGAGAGTACATAGAAATTGGCAAAAAGGAGCAACCGAAAATGTCAGTTTGCTCTGGCTATCAGGTTGCAAATTATGTGTACCTTCCATAAAAGAGATAAGCATTGATGTGGAAGGTTCCAGGGATATTCTGATGCACCAGCAAACTTGCATCATGCACTCGTGTGATGTTGCCGATAATTTGCATGCATGCTCAGACAGGTGCACATTACATGACTTGAGTACACGATGTTCCCTTCCCTTTAGCTTACTCATGCTCCAAGCTAGCTCACAAAGACGACTAGATACTTTGCTGGAGTCCTCATGATCATGGCATTTTGCCTCCTGCCAGTCTGAACCAAAATCCTTATTATGTCTCCTTTTCAGGTTCCACAGTAACACTGACTTCATATCTAGCCTCTAGGCATGTCTGCTGACACCAATATCATATCAACCGTGATTTTACAATCTAAATATATTTCACCTTTACGATAATCATATGTGTTAAAAGGATGTTTACAACACTGCAGATATTCTAGCACAGAATATCAATGTCATATCTACTGTATTTTTTTTTTAAATATGTTGTATATGTAGAAGACATAGTATCCCATAGATAAAATTAGGTCAATACCTCAATGATTTACTTTGCTGTAAGTGTAATGCATAAACAGTAAAAATGACCTATTTCTAGACACCTAAATTGCATGTGACTTGCATAATTTACAGAATATAGGAAGAAGTCAGTTTCTGTACTTACCTCTAATAAATGCAAATCATTTTCAGATTTGAGTCCCTGCAAATACATTTTGCAGTGAATATCAAAAACGCACGCACACACACACACACACACACACACACACACAGACACACACACACATATATACAAAATACTTAAGACTGCTTCAAATAGCTGGTTTCCCAAGAGGGTAATGACTGTTACTCTTGGTATCTAACCCATTTCTTAGTAATGAATGTTAAATACCCCATGGGGTTGAGTTACAATGTAAGGCCTTAACACATGAGATAAAGGAGAACACACTTCTCTCTGGCTTGAAGAACTCTATACATTATGACATCACACAAAAAAGTAGCCAAAATAAAAGTGATTTGGCATTGTAGCTGGGTACTGAAATTCATGACTACCTTTCGATGTCCACAGTAAAGCACATTATTGCTGAAATTTTAATCATATCTCACATTGCATTAGCTGCATCCTTAAATTTTGCTTTTAAGTCAACTCATGGAAGTGTATCCACAACACGCAGAGTGAAATATCAAAGTTGAAATTCTAGACATACTGCTACCATATTTGGTGTCCAACCCCAAGGCTGAATGTAACACACATTACCCAGAAATAATACACGGTATCAGATATTATGCTACGAAAATTAACAAAAGCAACATTTCTAGAAAGAAAAAAATACACTTAGATTTTTTTTTTTCTGTGGTAAAAATTGCTACTGTGGACACCAAGCAAAATTGACAAACTGTCATTGGAATGTATGGTAAATGAAAATTCATGTTTATCTGAGGAATTGTCCTAAACTTCATGTTATCTCTCTGGGTTGTCACAAAAAAAAAAGCTTAAAAAAAGACATAGGAAATATTTGTAGTGTATTTTGATTGTTTTAACAGGAAATTGATATTCCAAACCATGTCACATTTCTATTCAGTAGTATTGTTAAAAAGTATGCATATATCCCTATAATTCTAAATAGAATTTAACATTTCATGTGTTCTTTCCATCTCCAAAAAACAAACAAACATGCTCACACACACACAAACACACACACACACATGCACACACACATAAAACCACATACTGGTAATTTGCTATCATACAATAACATTAACTGATATAGCTGTCATGGGAGTTTTGCCTTGCTTGCGCATAAAATCCAGCATGATTCTGAATGGAAATAACAATTTTGTTTGTCATGGAGGATTATCACCATCTTCAAAACATTTAAAGGGGCATAGTCCCAGTAGTGTAGAGGGCGCTGTTGATGATACTGCCGATCACTGGTAGCATTGATACGAAGATTACCGAAGTTGAGCTGTCATCAAGAGTAAAGTGCGTAGGTGTTGCTAAGCAACGTTGCCTTCGTTGTCTTCTCTGCGCATCGCGCAGTCTGTAGTAATGCCAGGGTGCGTGCACATGTGCTTGTTATTATGACATCACAAAAGAAGTTTGCTAAGGCCAAAAAAAAAAAAATTGTTGCATTGGCGTAACATGAGATTTTCAAATAGGGTCGGTCGGGCGGATTTTTTTTTTTTTTTTTTTTTTTGCTACCTGCATTTTACGTGTAAAACTCGTGCTCAGCTCAGTAAACAGTTACAACTGCTGCACCGAATGTGCTGTGTTCATCTATTCTACAAATCATTTATGAGGCCGATATTACTGGAATTATACCCCTTCACAGAATTTAAAGATGTTGAAATCCCTATCCTGTATGTTTTCACTTCATATTTTACTATTTTGACTTAGATAAGATAGATGCAAATTGACCCATATGTACGATCTTTTCATCGCACACGGCGATCTCTATTACAGTCCCACATATACAGATTGGTGTATGTTCTCCACACAAGAAACCTACGGCAAAACTGTGCACAATACATCGCAGTCTGAATGCTACGTATACACTGAATAAATCTTGTTAGAGTACGTGTCCGTGTTGGAAACAGATGACGTACTGATCAAGGAAGGCTTATGCGAGGCGCTAGATCTCTCCCTCATACATCCGATATCCCCAGAGCCGTTTCCACTTCCGGGTTTGTGCGATCGCGATCGCAATCAACAAGATATTTGATATCGATAGCAAAAAAAATAATAAAAAAACATGGGGTCGGCGGAATTTTTAGGGTCGGGCGGGTTACGCCAATGCAACAATTTTTTTTTTTTTGGCCTAAAGCTGTCATCCCCCTCAGGCGAATCATGAGCCGAACTGTGATCGGACCACTGACTACAGTGGATCGGACTTCTTCGGACTCGGGGAAGTGGGCCAAAGCGTAAGTGCTATTAAAAGAGGAGTCGATAGCGTAGGTCTCTATAGGAAACTTGCGCCGTGCACCCGCGTACGCATTTGACTAAAACACCGGGACCATGCACCTTCAAACTTGGCAGCATCCTTGCTATTACAAAGGGATTTAAGACATGCACTCTGAGTCTTAATACACTCTTAACTTATAATCTTAATTTCAAAGTATCAGTGTACCTAATATCTGGATATAGAATGAGCATTGCATCAAGGCATATCATGAGAGTGTCAGTGTGCAATAGACAAAGCTTGTTTAAAACAGAAACAAGCCTTCTTTAATGGCTTGGTAAGTTCTAGGAAACACCTTTAGCAGCAACAAAAAAAAAAAAAAAAAAATTGTCAATACAGTGCTGACTAGTTATTTGTATATTAAAGATTGTACATGGATGTGTGTAGGTACAATTTCTATGTGTACAACACTGTAGGCTGGGGTTTTAAAAAAAAGTTTGTTTTTTATTTTATTTTTTTTGTTTGTTGTTTTCGTTTTGTTTTGTTATTGTTTCTTGTTTTGTTTTGTTTTTTGTTTATTTGTTGTTTGTTGTTTTTGTTGTTTTTCCGATGGTTCAGTACCAGGGAGGTGTTACAGATGGAGTGGCAGCTCCAAGTAATCCAGGAAAACACATGCTTGGGTTCTAAAGCATTCTATATAATGGATGTCCAACATTCCTCTTCACTTTGAAGTGATGCTCAGCACCACTCCAGTTCCATGATGAAATTTGGAGAGAACATTTCACATCGCACTGAATTACGTGATAATCTTCAATGTAAATTGTTGAATAAAATACTTAAATGTGTTCAGAGCAGTTATGAAAGATTGTATGTTGTAAACATGTATTTCTATTCTCCTCGTAATGTACAAATCAAAATGAAATTAAAATTTCTGTAAAACCAGAAACATTTGCGGCATGAAATTTTCACAAATGGGAGCCGACTGCATCTCAGGATGAAATTTTCAATTGCCACTGGCATTCAATGCATTGTATACACAAGAACTTTTGCATGCAGTTTAATTTCCTATAGTATCTTGGCTCCTCACAAAATTGGCAAAAATTTCTGATTTTACAGATCCCTTTCATAAGAATGCAATACATTTCCATATTTGGTACATTTGTGCTTGTCAGATTTTCATCTTCTAATCTGGCATATTTCTTATCTTTCAAAGGAATACACTGTACTCTGCTGAAGCGGGGTACAGCTTGTTTTTCTACTTTTTTGCTGTTAAAAGTGTGGTTTTGACACAGCAGTTTGATTTGCTGCTCAAATACACTGGTTTACTAAAATAAAACATATTCAAATTTATTTTATTTCTATGCATGGTTTTCATACAATGGTTCTTTCGCCAACCTGAAAGCTTCCAACATAGCAACAACTTAGGGCATATAATGCAAACCAGATAACAAGTACTGAAAAGTATTTTGAGGTACAGGTTAATAGATAAGCTCGTTACTCCAAACTTGATCAATATGTGTACTCTACATTTGCTAACTTTATAACGATATTACAGTCTACATGCCGTCTAAACTCTTGGGAAGCATCCCCATAACAACAGCAACTACAAAAACAAATGAAATACTTCCATTAACCAAGCTAACTAGTTAATTCTTAACTCCCATATTTAGGCCTGACATACTCCAATTCCCTTGTTGCGTTCCTAACTCTCATCAATTTTCAATTACGTCCCTTACAATAACAACATTGTTGCTTCAAGCCAACCACTTATGATAATTGTTTGGTTCATTGTACACGTGCAGGCTCAACGTTTCTGTCAATATCTCATGACCTTAGGGCTCGATGCAGAATCATGAAAATGAAGCCGTGAAATATTTGCTCCTTTCGGCACTCATGCAATACTCTTTAACAACAAGTGTGCACACGTGGGCCATTGGGGCAGACAAACTTGGCAGACTCTCGTTAGTGCTCAGAGCAACACCTTTATAACTCGAACAAATTAGGTTCTAAAAATGGCAAACAACCTTCACGATAAAATGCAACACTATTTATACAGAATTTCCAATACAATTATGACCTTCAACATTTTCACATAGCCTCTAGGTACCTGCATGTTACACATGTATACAGATACAGGGGAGAATCCTTTGGAATGTATGAATGATTTCCCCCATCATTTAATACACTGGTAGTATAACAATGTCATTACCTTGTTATCTTTTAAAAGAATAACCATCTACAAATATTCAGATATCTAGTTGGTCTTTTGAAGGGATTCATCCAATCAGTTACTAAAACATGATATATTCACGGCATGAAATTTTCGCAAATTGGAGCCTACGGCCTTTGTTGAGGCATGAAATTTTTGCGAATTGCCACTGGCGTTCAATGCATATAGTGCAGACAAGAACTATTGCATGCATTTTAATTTCGGGAATCTTGGCACTTGCGAAATTCGCGAAATAAAAATACACGCGAACATTCCTCATTTTACAGTTTCCCAAATGAGAAATGCCTTGAATACACTACACTGTTAACAATCCTTATGTAACATTTTAAGGCCTTGGCACACCGAGCACAGTAATGGCAAAGATCTGGGTTTCTGCTATGGTCTGCCAAAAGGAACCATTCTGATTCTTTTACAATATCACTTCCCCACCAATAATTTTGGCACAAAATAAATCTTCATCTGGTGATTTTGTTGCTCTTGATTTTGACATAAGAATAAAATTTTGGGTGAGTTTGTAACAAATTATTGATTTTTACTAACTGAACCAGACATCTGTTGATCTGTGTGCATGGTTTTGGGGTTTTTGGTGTTTTTTTTTTTTTTTGTCTTTTTGGTTTTGTGAGTGTGTGTGTGTGTGCGTGTGCGTGTGTGTGTGTGTGTGTGTTTCATTGGGCATGACTGTGTCTGAATGCTTGGGTTAAAGACCTGAACACACCATGCATGTCTGTTCCACCACTGTGAGCTCACCTTGAAATTAATTGCAAGTTCCTAGGCAACTACCCCAATCCCATCGGTCATATGGTGTGATGGGTGACTATGGCAGCTATCATTATTTCCTTCTTTGTCTTGGCTTGACCATGAGGACAAAGCTTAGGTCATCAAACACACGCAGTATCAAAATGTGACACCAATATTGAGGCCAACTGACATCAGCTTCAGAACACATCAAGACAATTTCTAGGTGTTGCCATGTTATCTGACATACATTTTGTATTTCACTTCTTAGTTTGTGACCTATTAACATCTAAAGCAGATGGCAAATATTCATTTGACAGACTTTGATACGGCAAACAAATCATTTCATACTAAAGTCTGGGAAAATCCAAAAGACACAGGTCCAGAGTTAAGAATTGAAATCTCGGCACCTATCTTTTAAGATATATCACATCACCCCCATGTGTGCCATCATTTCAAACAAACAAACAAACACTATGAGCTACATAGACAAAGAATATTGTTAGAAAAATATCATTTTAAACACTTCTCTAGTTGCACATTTTTAAGACTGTAAAACCATGTTATAAAGACTCAGTATGGTAAAATGGGTATTGTATGTGAATAGAATTCGTCTGCAAATAGCTCTACAGAAAACAAAATTGGTTAAGAAATTAGCATTATGAAAGTGATTTACCATGTATAATTATTCATATCAATGTCTGTTTAAAGCTAGATATTCGAAATGCATGTTCCTTAAAAAGAGTGCAAACTCTGACAAGGATGACATGGACACTGGGGGGGGGGGGGGGATGAAACTTGTACCCTTCTCACTGGAAAGCAGCAAGACATGGCCTGGCAAGACTTCTGGGCTCCTTCAAGGATGCATACAGCCTGGTGCCCTAATCACATTTATCAAAATCGATTGCTTGCGCCTCAGAGTGTAGTGATGCGATTCATCATTTCAATCCGCTGCACGCATGTTTTTAGATGCACGTCAGTGCCTGCAATGTTTCCCATATTCTTTCTTTTTCCCCACTTTTTCCTTCTTTTTTTTTCCCCGACCAAACAGGAGGGGTGGGGGTGAAAATTCCCTGCTTCCTGTGCTGCACTGGCCCTGCTCCAACATGCAGGGCACATAATCAGTGGAATAACCCAGCTGCTAGTTTACCTGCCTAATTTCAGTCTCTGGGCCCCTGGTTAGCTTTGTGCAAACACGCCACGCAGTCAACATGCTAGGATATAGCTAGCAAATGTTACTGCTGTTGGCTGGCTACTCAAGGCGCAATAAAATGACATTGATTGCATCGATACATGAGTGTATTAGCTACACATATACGATCAATACCAAGGACTGAAGAATGGTATCAAGTTCTTTCCAATGTGCTCCAGGTTGCGGTGTTATCGCATGGTAATATTACCAAGTGTATGTTGCTTGAAAAATGGGTCAGGATACGAGATGTAAAACAATTGGGGGAAATGATGGCGCTTTCATTATCAACGCATTTGTAGCAAGTCAATATCTGACATTATTAATAAATGACAAAAACATCAACTTCTCTGTATAGGCACAGGGAGTCATCTGTTGTTGTTGTTGTTGTTTTGTTTTTTTTTTTTTTTTGGGGGGGGGGGGGTTGCTATAAGAACTTACTAAACCCTGAGCAATGAGATAGTGGAGTCAACATAAATACAAACAAACTTACACTTTTTATATCACAGAGATTATAGATCAAAAGCATCAAATAATGCTCTCATATTCTCAAAAAGAATTAAATGTTATCTGGACAACAATGAGCAGAGTGCAGGATATACAAGTAGCATGCTTACCCTGAGATACACACCAAATGTTATATTCTACTCATCAACATTATATATCTCTTCTTTATTTCTGGATTGATGCAACTTATAGATCCTACATTGCCTCGATCCAAGAATGAGACTGTACGGGAGGAGCTTGCCAAGATATAACCAGGGAGGTGGAAGAAAGAACTTTCTTTCACCTCCCTGATATAACTCATCTAAACAATTCCTTGCTACTGGGAATTATAAACGTGTACAAATTAATCTTTGATGATGCCATGACCACAGTTTTGTCCCTCTTGGGCACAAGTACTAAGGCATGAAACAGGCAAACCAAGCTCAAACTTAATTATTCTCCGCAGAGAATGATTTATGGTTTACATGCATGGTGCATATAAATCTCAAACAATGAATGACAAATGTGGTGCATTATCATGAATTGCATCAAACACCCAGCCATCATTCAACAAGGATGATCCTGACAAATGCCTTGACAACACAGGAGGATCATTGGATTATACACTTGATGGATAATCCCCATTACCAGCTCCTAAGACCTGCATTTTACATCTCATACCCACAAACATCCTTTATACCATGTTTAGAAATCCAGGTGTGCAAAAGCAACATAACATTATAAAGATAAGAAAATCCTTCAAACATCCTTCATTTGAATAATATCTAATTGACATAAATTTGCACAATCTCTTCCCTAAAATAGGCAATATACATAAGAAAGTTTAGTTAGGATTTTGATAATCAATCAGTTTTCCCCTCTCTTTCTCTGTAAAGAACTGATATTTTCATTGTTGTATTTCCTTACATATTTCAGTCAGTATGTCAGAAAATTTTGCCAGGAATTTACTCTAAAGCTGTGAGCAAAAATGTTTTGCTGCCATATGAACGTATACTTTTTAATTAATATGCAAATCATACATGTATATCATCATATAACTTCATAACCAAGTCATCAACTCATCTTGTACTTGTTCTTCAGCTATGTTTCATATCTAAAAGGTCTCAAATATTTCAATATGAGAGAGTTAATGGGTATCACACCCACCTGAGGGTGACAATGTCCCCTTTTGTGCACTGCCAAACAGTTCCCAAACTTAAACACTATGTATTATATTTTTCTGAACGGTAGCTTGATAGGTAAAGATAGGGGTACAACATGCATTTCAGGGAATATGTTACAAATTGGAATATCAGTTTCTCCACTTTTCGTTTACCTTGAATTTTAATATTTATCACTTAGCACCTTATCATGGGACCTACATGGATTAAGACATATCAACCATTGCGAAACAGCTAGGTTGTCGTATTTATGGACTAAACAAGGTAAACTACACTGTATAGAACAAGATCACAACTGGAACAGTGTAAGTATCAACAAAATAACGTATCATAATTATGAGAACCGCTAATCAAACCAGAATAACGACATATGAGAGCTGCCAATTGGAAGCTAGCCATTTCTAACTTTGAACGTGTCCAAAGTTCAAAACGGCCAGCGCCAGATCTGTCAATGTCTAGATACGTCTGCAAACCAGCTAAAAAAACAAAACAAAACAAAACAAATTTAAAAGTTCAAGAAAGATACACCTTCATTTTTCAGATGGAATCGTCTAACGGTGTAGTGAGACAGTAGATCAAGTGGCATATGCTTTGATATGATTAATATTTCTGCAAATCAACTCACAGTTTATATGTGAAGTGCAAAAAATCAACTTTTTCCATGTTCACTATCCTAGAGCTATCCCATGAACCTATTCTTTTTCAATGAGACACATACATACAAAACAAAATCAATTCCACCCTGTTTGGATACACAACACGAGAATATTGAGTCGGTCATATTTTTGGCTTGGCCTCATCCCTTCATCCCCTTTCTGTAATACAAAAAAAAAAAGACCCTTTCTCCTTCTGAGATAAATTATGACAACCTTTCAATGATTCAGTCAAGGGTGAACCCAATGCTAATCTTCAGGTTCTAGAAAGGAAGATCATGGAATCTTGCTCAGTCATACACATGGAGATGTCAATACGAGTGAAGGAGGAAAAAAAAAGTGATCTTTCATTAGACCTACACCCTTATTTCCTTTAATTCTGCCATTTCTCTATGAAGCTACTTCACATGAGTGCTGGTGATAATAATTGCGCTTATAAAGTGAGACCAGAAATAAACATAGTCATAACTTATAACAGTGAATTGAACAGTTTACAATACACAGAGTACCATGGACAAATGTATAACCCCAGTAGAATTTATTTTATCTGAAAATAAATACCTTACTATGCTTCAATCACACTTCACTCATAAAAAAAAGAGGCACTAGCTTAGATATCACCTGTTATCATCTTCAAAGAGGCTAATAGCTTCACACCTCCCTGACTGAAATAGTTTTCACCTAATTACCAAAAATACAGTGTCACATCAATTGTAGATAAGACATGTAAGTGCCTTAAACCAAATGTGCAAAGAGTGTAGCTTGCCTTGTTAAATTACAAACACCTTGAAAAAAGTGCAATACACAGTCAGTGGTGGGGATAAGGTGGTTTATTTTGTTGGGGTTTTTTATCAATTGAATGGCACGCAGCTCCAGACATTTGCTATTGCAAAATATTTTTTAAGAGAATGATCTGACTGCAAATTCCTACACACACAAAAAAATAATAATAATAATAATTCTGGCCTGCTTTCCTGAAACTCCTTGATAAAGAACAGGGTAACTCTCTGAATTGAGCTGATGTAAATTGAATTTCTTACTGCATATATAATCTGTACCCTGATATCAAGTGTTTTCATAGCATAAGCCCTGCCAAGCAGTGCAATATATTACATGGTAGATAAACAAAAACAAAGACTTGCACATGTATGCACAACATCAATACAGAAATTCTCTAGGTACAAGATATCATTTAAGTACACATCTTTGGGATAAAGAACACACCAGAGGTATCACCATCCAAAAACTTGGTACATGTACTTCAAAACACAACACCATGCTTGCAAGACATCCATTAATGAATGAATAACCCTCTGTATCATTCAAGGTTAAAGAGAATAACTGCAAACCTTACAACCACATGCAAGTGAACACAAGTATGGAGTCAACATTAGTTCCCCCAAGTGGGGATTACTTGTGTAATCCTGTTGAACAGATCTCTTGTACAAATGGAGCAGTGTCAATACAGGCTCGCTGCCTAGCAGGCTTATCAGAGCCATAAAGATTTCTTGCATAATTGGTAAGATACAAATCCCATTGGCACTAGGAGACAGACACACATGCACGCATGTGTTTGACCAGGAAGGACTACAGGGCTGGTAATTCCATGCACGAACATAATGGGAACCAACTGCGTGCCATATGACACAAGCTTGCACTACTTTTTAACACAACTTGAACTACCTTTGGGACTATATGAGAACGATTTTACTTCACCTTGTGCCACAGTTAAAATTTTAGTATGACTACACTGAAACCCAACAGCTATGATATTAACAGTCTGAATTTTTGCCTCTCAATATTCGGCTCAACTACATTACTCCTTTAAAGTTATTTCAAGAAGTCTACTTTACAATCAATTTTACTGTATTTAGGTCACACATCTTTCTTTGCCTGCAAATTCATTGATCATGCAGGTTGGTTGCAACCATCATCTATAGATACATTTTTCTTGATCACCAACCATTATGCATGTGCATCTCTCAAGTTAAATCTCAAGCACAATGACAACTGCCTCATTATATCAGCTTGATTGAGATTTACAGTAATGTAACTTTTCCTTAGCTAAGTAGTCTTTAGGATGTTTGCAGAATTTCCCAAGGAAAGTCACATCACCATCAATTTTTGCAGAACACTGATTTCATAGTTTTGCTTATCATGCATCTTCAAAAAGCAGTAACAATGTCCTTCAAAGACAAATATCATGCAAGAATGCTCCCCTTACAATATCATTATTGCTCCCATGCTCAGTTCATTACAGTTATGCTAGAAATTCAGACATTTCTGGCAGAGTGTTTCCTTGACGACCATATCTAATTACAAAGTTACACAAGTTGCTGGTACACGGTGCATGTACATGTACATATAGAGGCTTTACTGGTCAACCAGGAGACAGTCATGCCCGTGGCTGATCGCTAGACTCAGCATAATACTAGTAATGCTCTTCATCATTCTGCCGCATCCAAATCATCATGGTTCATCTAATTCTGGATTTCAAATCCCAGAGGGTTGAGACATAGTAATTATATCTTTAAAAAAAGAAACAATACGCTCCAGTCACTCTAGGTTTTCATAAGCTTAAAACACCTAAACTGAGACAAAGGATAGTTTGCCTGGAAGTTGGCATATATTTGATTTCATTGAACATTACCCAAAACAAAATTCATTGGAACATCCTAAAATTACTATTTATTATCATTTATTATCTATTTGATTCACCATATCCTACACAGATCATTTGATTCACTATATCCCGAGTGGTTCAAAATTGATGTGTTTTCTTATTCTTTTCTTCAATCTGTACATGATGTATATCTCAGTTATTTTTGGATGTACATGTACACACTGTATGTTTTATTGTCTTGAATATTGATATTAAAAGGAATGACTATATTTCATTTGTAATATATGTTCAATGCAGAAATTCCCAATTCATTTGAACTGAATTGAAATTGAATTGAATTTATTCTATTTTATTTACTACATATCCTGCAAACTTTGCTGATGTACTCTACAAACATTGCTGTGCATTCACTCAATCCACATGTATATTTGGGTTTCCTTCCCCTTTTAAATGAAGATCTGTTTAAAAAAAAAAAAAATGATGGTGCATGGTTATCCCAAATCATTACCAAGGTGCAGCATCATGCCAATGCAGCCTCAAGTTCTACTGTTGTAGAGTTATCATGATGGTAATTGTTAGAGTAGACTGACTGAATTTGCAGGCCCACAACAACAATACAGGGCTACAAGATGATACCTTATTAAATTGAACACAAGGCAGTGATTTCTGTGCATTTTCACTGTATATACAAGGTGTATCTAGAATTGTTCCATGTACAGAACAATAACCCAAATGTACTACACATGCAGTCACACTATTGCATCAATCATTTCTATTCAGATTATTCCAGTTGTCCACATTTTCTTCTTGCTTCATAATATTAGGGAATTTTGTTTTTTGCCGAGTCCAAAATTAGGGGTATTAGTATCCACTTTGCATTTAAGGCAGCATGCCTCTAGTACCAGAGGTTTAAGCACTGAACAGAGATATAAGACAAAAAAAAAAATGAAAAATGTATTACAATGTACTGCATTTACACAACACCCTCCCCCCCCCCAAAAAAAAAAAAATAATAATAATAATAACAATAATAATAATAATCATATTCACTCTTTAAAGGAATCATATAGATTTGGTTCAGACCTAATTTCAGGTTTCTAACATTTTTGGTGAGATAATGAGAAACCTCTTGTGAAATATGAAAGAGCATGTTTTTTCCATGAGGAATTCAACGTTTATTTGATGAAAATTGGTTTTGAAATGGCTGAGATATCCAAAATAGAGCAATTCTAATAAGTGTGGGACCCACACTTCATTACGATCGCTTTGTTTTACTTTGTTTTTGGATGTTTCAGTCATTCCAAACCCGATTTTCATCAAATAAACTCCGAATTCCTCTTAAAATGGTATGCTCTGTACTATTCCACAAGTGTTTTCTTGGTATCTCGCAAAAAGTTAGAAGCCCAATTCTCATCTCCACCAATACCGTACCATCCCTTTAACACTTTCCAATCAAGTTATTGATTAGATCTTTGTGAGAGACATGGAGGTGATGAACCTAACACATTTAGCATTAATACAAACATAATATTATACTAGTACTTCTACTCTGTCACTGACATTTTCAGCTTTGGCAAGCATAATGGGCAACCTGGGTTGAATGGTATTGTAATTCACAGCAGAGGAAACTTACCATCCAGTTATGGGGCTGATTGATTAACAACCATTAAAATTGATTGACTTAATGATAATTGATACTTAAGTGGAATCCTATCAGAGAGACTCTTGGCATTCTATGAAAGCCGTGAAACAGCACAGGTCACTAAGAAAAACCAGCGCGTAAATTACGTTGACAGTGAGAAGACATGATCATTGCAATAGCAAGACAGCCTATACACAGCATAACTCTGTACCATAATACGGTTCAGTCAAATGACTATGTCACTTCTCATTTTAAATTCTGCTCCTGTGGAGTATGACATTATCAATTTTTTTTTTCCAGAAACACATAAATGTGTCTCTGCTGAAGATATATACAATCATTCTTAATTTGTCATTGCTCATGAAATTGCCAGATGAAACTAAATTAAGTTCTTTAATCAAATTCAAGAGAAATCCCACTCTGGTCTTCATGGCATGCTATGTAACAAATCAATCAAGAAGGCAATTTCACTGCGCCAGTAATAAGCCATTTACAATGCTTGACTGACATTACGCTAACTTTTGTTGATCTACTATCGTATCACATTTAAAGGGACTGAACAGTACTGGTTAAGGTGAGGATTCAGGTTTATAACATTTTTCGGTGAGAAAATGAGAAACCTCGTATGAAATATGAAAGGGCATGTAATTTCAAGAAGGATTCAATGTTTATTTGATGAAAATTGGCCTTGAAATGGCTGAGATATCGAAAAAAGTGATCCTAATAAAATTGACAGGCCAAGACTTTCATTAGGATCTTTTTATTTTTAATACCTTGTTTTCAGATATCTCAGTCATTTCAAAACCGATTTTCATCAAATAAACTTTTGCTTCCCCTTAAAATTGTATGCTCATTAACATTTCATAGATCTGAATCCTCACCTCAATCAGAACTGTAAAGTCCCTTTAACATTACTCCAAATACCCTTCTCTTTATCTTTGTAAATGTTTATTACCCTAGAACACATTGCACAGGTCTATGTCGACAGCCACACACAGCCTGGACTCACTGCATACAGGCATTAAACCATTGACTGACCTTGGAACAATGGCAATCCAAATAAATGGACACCGCTTCATTGAATAAAATGTCATTTTAAAAATACCAGGTATATATATTAAAAAAAAATTTAAAAAAATTGGACAACAACTGTGTTCCTAGTTGTGTGTACTATGGAAACAAAACAAGAGACTTGCACAATGTTAAAGGGGATGGCTGGTACCTGATCAGTGGGAATCAGTGGGAATGCTGGGGATGATTGTTCCAATCCTAGTTCCTAGTTCGTATCTACTATTGTGTGAAAATTATTTGCTTCAGAATGGTCTCATATTCAAGAAATGTGCAGTTTAATGTTTCCATGTTAGCATGCCTGTACAGTGATGGGGCGAACGTTAACGGGTATATAATGTACTCTTAAATGAATCCCACAAGGATTGGAAAAATAATCCCCCAGCATTCCCACTGATTCCCACTGATCAGTTACTAGCCATCCCCTTTAACGGCAAAGATAATGTGCAATAGTTGTATTCACACTGATGTAAAAAATAAGCATAAATCTTGAGATTTGTACTGCAATCCAAATTATGATTTTTGCCAATGTACCTGGTATATGAAAATCTCACTAACAGTGTGATCATGGGTGGTATTCTGAGCCTGTTTTAAGTCTGTTGTGAAGAATCAATACTGAAAACTGTTTTAACTCTGTTGCAACTTCTGTTGTAACTGTTTCATCTCATGCTCTAATAACACTGATTTACTTTAATATGCAAACTTATTTTTATTAGAAAAGTATGAGAAAAAGACAAAAGAGTCATTCTTTGATTCCAAATGATCATGCATCCTGAATTTCAAAGAGAGTCTGTAAATCTCACATAACTCCATGTAACAAAACATAAAGAAAATCAAAATCTTTCCAGAATTATGTGAAGGAATGATTTTCTTTCTGATACTGATAAATTCCAATAAATTTGCATTGTTTAAACAAGTTATATTCAGATGGTGATCCTTAACTTCAAGTTAAGCTAACTTCAAGGACGAGTTCTTGCCCTAAACTATGACGCATGTCCACACAATGAAGCTTATCCTAAATGGTAGCTAATCTCAATGATAAGCTCCTGCCCTCCATAAATATGAGCTAGTCCCACTCGACAATTAAACCAGAGAACCAGAAGTTGACCCCAGTACGAGGGGCAGTGTATTTGCATTCGGGAAGTTGACCTGGAAAGTGAAAGTGAATGGGGGTTTACAGAGAGGTCACGCTTACCTTGAGTTAGTTGATTTTCTTGTCCACACGATGCTTACCTTCGAGTGGGGACCAACTTCGGCTCATGGATAGAGCGCTAATCCTGAGAAATCTTGTGGTTCTCATCATCCCAGTTAACTTTGAGTTAGCTTACCTTCAAGTGCATCTACACGGTAGTTAACTACGAGCTTTACTTCACCGTCAAAGATAGCTTAACTTGAAGTTAGGGATCTCCATCTGAAGATAACAGTAGCCATATTTACCAAGTGTTGTTTAAAGGTACTAGCCCACATTTGCAAACCCACGAAAATCAAAACTGCATAAAACAGGTCCAATATGACTTCAAGTACAAGTTATAACAGTAACATACCTCACCTGTTGCTCTTTGTCTATAACATTCGATAAAAGAGAGAAAATCATTGTTTTACAATCAATTTTCAAACCGGGTCAACCCGACCCAAAATCGAATTGCGAGAGCAGGCTAGCTACGTACATTAACTTACACATGTATCGCATGCATGTAGTATGCGCGTGGACCGGAGCTAGCGAGCGTTTTTATACACATGCATACGGTGCATTTTCATTTATTTTTATGAAAGTAATGGACTAATTGGAACGAAATTTTGCACAGGTGTTACTGCAATCATACCCAAACTCCATGCTAACTATGAGACCAATTGCTGCAGGTTTACAAATGTGGGCTAATACCTTTAACAAACAGAGGTTCACTTACACACTGAGTGTATTTTGGGGGCTTGGATTAGCAGAGCAATTCAATTCTTTCTTTTTTTCTTTTTTTTTGAAAGGATCGCTTTGAAACCTGAAAAGGAATAACAAATTTCCCTCTTGACCTATCTCAAACCATGAATTACTTCTCTGTCTTTCTATTCTTCACTGTGTAGATGTCCTTCTTGCAATCTGATATCCCTTTGGAATGATTTTGATAAAATATTACGTAGTATGAGTGAAAAATTGTTACTGATATGACAAGTTTTATGAAACGGGACCCATGTCGACTCATACATTAGTAGTTGCAATGTCGTGTTTGTGAATATGTTCACATGGCAAAGACTTCATACTACAGATTATCAGATCATACTGCTTTTACCATATCTAGCTCCATAATTAAAAAGAGCAGCTAGCAAGGAAACACAGACACACACGCTCACACACACACACACACATTAACAAATCACAACTGAGGTTGCAAGGCTTTAATTGTAGTGCAACAATGGACATTACTACTTCACACTTACATGAAAGCAGGGCAGTGGCGCATGACTCACTGAGTTGCGTACAATACTCCCCACCCCTCCCCCCCCCCCCCCCCCCAAGAAGAAAAAAAAAAAGGTATGAGATACAGGCCTAGACATCTAGTCAGATATCATACTCTACAGGTAAGGGTAGGGAATTACTTTTCTTTGGGGATGGGGATGGGAATATTATGCAGCTTCTTTTCTGTTATGGCTATTCTGAAACTTCATAAGATTTTCTTTTTTTTTAATCCTTGATGAACATTTCACAAACTAAATAGGCCATCTTTCAAAAATATGCCATAAAATTAGTACAAATTGTGACAATAAGATTTATTTGAATATCATAATCAGGTATTTCACAGCAGCAATATGCCAGCACATCAATTGATAGGCCTAATGGTATGATGAAACTTAACACTATTTCCATTAAAGCACAAGTTCTGTCACAAATTTGTGTTCTCTTGCTTAACCTCACAGGCTGGATAACAGCTAGATTATTGAAAGCCATGCAATCTGCATATGGTAAACTATTTAATGTACAGTATCTCACATCTCACAATCAATTCTATAATTATCTTTAAACTTGCAAATACAGTCACCACACTCCCTGCAAAATGTAGTTTAAATGTCACCAAAAAAATGGTAGTTTAAATCTAGTCTAAAATGCAAATTTCATCTTTTAATAAATGTTTTACACCGATTATGCCAAAAGAAATATTACATTGAATGCATGCTGACATGTATATGAAGTATGGGCACAGTACACCCATTTCATGCTGGTTTTATTTCATGATCAACAGCTAAACTACAGATTTTAATTCAACTACCTTTGTGTGCTTATAGGTCAATATGGCTACTTCATTCCCAACATGAATGAAAATATTACCTGCCACACTCAGTGGTCAATGCATACATCATGTACCATGCTCACACAATGTATGAAATCTCAGAGACAGTGCAAGCTGTAGCTTCACAGATGTTACGAATTGAATTTTTAGTATGTTTACAACATGTACGTATGCCTTAGCATCACTTCAAAGACCTGTGAGTCTTCAAATGTGCCCTTAAGCACTGCACATTTGCAGCATGCCCTTTGCAGTAAATGCATGATTCAGTGAAATATGAGCTTGTGGGACTGCTAGGTGTCCACTTTAGCTGAGAGAACATCATCAACAGACCGACAGTCATCCAGCCAATGTAGTTTGCACACCACAAAGGCACTGAAATCTACAGGCTGCACGAACATGTGGAGAGAGGCTACCCAACAGCTCACACAGCCACAGTTATTAACCTAATCTACAGCACATAAAGCATGCTATGAGCATTATATTTCCTTAATGCTATTACCTTAAATAGATGATGCCTACTACACCTGCATATTGTCCATTCTAAAAGATGTGCATAGTCTGATGCAAATTGTTCATGTTCTTTGCAGCTCATGCACTAATGTTGTGTTGTTGTTGTAGAAGCAAGCTAGAAATTTACAAACCATAACAGCAAAGTATGGTTTTATCAACCTTCCTACAGAAGGGTCACTGCTCAGAAATAATGAATGCCATTTTGATCGCTCAAGACTTAAAATTTGATTGACCACTGTGTATACTTTTCTTATAAAAACACAATAATAAAACCAATGATTACAGTTTTATGAATTCAACTTTGCATGAGCAATATAAGGTTCAGATTTGTCACCTCTTCCTTATAAAATTTCAACAGAGCCATTCAAACTGCCACAACAACAACAACAACAAAATTGGGACATTTCAGCAAAAGTGCCAGGCATATGTGAAGGCCACTTGAAACGGCGCTGATAACAATCACCTTGTGTAGTGTAATTTTTTTTTTGCTTCACATGAGGTTTTTTACGTGAACCATACCAGTTGAAAATTAGCAATTTTTGGAACATGACTGCCACTCAATAAAGGATTTTTCCCATGGCCTCAAGTTACATACATGCACCTTATACAGCTAACCAGTCACCCTATTACATTAGTTGTGCATGTTTGTTAAGGGTGACAAAAACTTTGGTTTTTCACCAGTGCAACATAACTTCACAATTTTTCATAGCAGGTGTGAATGGAAAGGTAAAGTATAATCCTGATCATTAATATTGTTATACTTCTAAATATGAATAGTAAAACACTATTCAATTGCATCAATTATCCAATATTACAATTTTGTTTTTTTCAACAATTACTCTTTCATTATTGTTTGCAGTCAGTACGCAGCACCCGATAATTCGCTCGTATTTATTCAACTCGTATGCAAGCCCGCTTTAGGCTTGCATACGTAATGAGCTGCGTAAGGGGATTTTGTCCTTGGGCTTTCGGCTACAAAAATACACCTTATGTTCACAAATTTGGCATCAAATTCAAGGAAAATATGTAAACTATTGTCACATGTTACTCAAATTATTGTAAATGAAAAATATCATGGCGTAATTTGAGCTTGAAAAATGATGAAAAAAGCAATTCGTGCAGTACACTTTCAAGACGTCAAAAAAATACCAAATTCACCTTGCGTCTCAATGAAAATGCTTTATTTGGTAGTCCATCTCCTAATCTTTGTATCCATGTAGATATCTTGACAATTTGTTGCTTAATCCGGTCAGGAACCAGTAAAATATACATCGATGTCAGTGCTGATCAGCTTGAAACCGTGCAATCTCAAGAGTAAGCTCTCTCATTGGACAGCGCCTGCACTCAGCGCTTGCATTACGTCATTACGCTGCTACATAACGGTTTCATGCCACTTGCGGTTTCTTGGCACGCGTGTAGTTCAAGCGCTGAACGCACGCACTGTCCAATGAGAGAGCTCTTTCGCACCACTGTACACTTTGTGCTGAGCATACTTCTGGCTTAGGAGTGAATTTTACAGACATTTCAAAACGGAAAAACTAGTATAAATCATGCTTGCGTCTCCTTGACTCCAATATTATGATGAGTATCTAAGTTTCCTCTCTACGAAAAAGCCAAAATCAGAAACAACAGTTTCTTAATCCGGTCAGGAACCAAAAAAGAACTTTAGATGACAAAATCTTCCGTGAAAAGCAGGTAAAATTTACGCAAATTCAACTGATTATATAGTCATGATAAGATCCGATGTTATAGGCAAATTTAGTATCAAAATAAAGATCAAAGTCTGGAAAACAATTTACCGTGACTTGTAGCCATGACGAATGTATGTACAAGTCGCTACACTGTGAAAACCATAGCCCTATCAAAGTCTCGCAAAATCTCGCACGACGAGACACCTTTCGAACGCAAAGATCGTCAACGAGAGTGCTGAATAAATCTTGCCGGATCGGCTCATTAGCATACGTGCTGCGGACTGACTGTTTGTGGGTACTCTTTAAAAGAAAAATAAACATGGGGGACATGCACTTTGTGATACTGAATCTATGCTGTTTCGAAGTATGTCGTAAAATATGGGTATGGAGGATGAACATAACAAGGAAAGGGGAAAAGGGGATCATGAAGAAGATAACATTTAGGGCAAGGTACCCTGACAAATGATAAAGGGGCAAAGTATTACATTATGTCATTGAAGAACATGTGGGGAGCATAGCTACTTAGCATTAATGGTGGAAGGTAGAAAGCATTATGGCTTTTCGAAGGATAGGGGAAAAAAGGGCACCAAGTAAATTACTGCAGGTTGGCATTTACCCTCCCATGTAATTCATTCTCAGAGCGTACACAGTGTAACAAGGTAGCTATTGTTATGGATGGCACAGAAGTGTGTTAATGAACACAATTTTATAATTTGTCCTTGTGCTCCCATGTGACTTAGTAATTGCACTCCAACTATGTCAGTTCTTCTCATAATATATTTTTCTGCATTTCTGCACCTGAGACTGCATCAGAGTCCAAACAGAAGTGGTCTGGGAAAACAAAAACAAAAACAACAAATTCTAGCTTGTGCAATATGCCACATCAACTTCATTTAAAGAAAGAAAGAAAGAAAGAATAGCTGGACATGCACACCCTGCCACAGGCACTCCTTAGTATCTCTCTTAGTGCTTTTCTTTCTTGAAAAATAACTCCATATGTAGCCTTTTGCACTATGTAGTACTCCGGTAGTGTGCTCTCAACCTGTTTCATCAATGCCATTCCCATCTCTCACACTGTCTATAAAATGGTGCATACTTCAAGTTTTCAGTTTTCTATCAATCAGCATTCTTTAACTACGCCTTCCACTTCAAGGTTCAAACCCTCTTGACTCCTTTGTTGTATTTGTTCTCACAATTTAAAAAAAAAAAAAATTAGGGGGATTTTCTTTGTGACAGTTTTGTTTTACATAGATCATGCCATCTTACTTTTTTCCTGTCCACCTCTTCAGTCTCGATTATTCAATGTGCAGGCATTCTTCATATTCTCTTCACTGATACCTTATACTCTCCATACATGTGTCAGTAATTTGTAGGAACGGAATAGCTGAATCATGTATGCAGTTACAGTTTTCAGCATGCCCAGCTGACTGGTACACTTGTACCAGTTAAATGTCAACGTTGCTACAGGAAGTGTGATGCAGTGATATCACGCTTGACACATACATGCGTACAAGAATATAATTAAACCACTGTCTTAAAACAGAGTTAAATCACAGCAAAAGATTCTCACTTATACTGAAGCTTAACTAAACATTAACAGAACTATCTAATCTTTTTCTGGGTTTTTTTTTCTTCTTTTCTTTTAGCTCATACATTCAAATGATTCAAATTAAAGCTTATTCGCCAAGGAAGGAGCTCTTTGGCAATGTTCAATGACCCAAGTATGACACTCTCCCTCTGATCCTTTGTGATCATGAACACTTGATTTATATGCAGTGATGCACAATGTGACATGTACACACATCAAACCTCATTTTTTTTTATTCATAGACACATGCAAAGTCTTCAGTATTGATACACATAAACAATATGTACATCACAGTTTTGTATTACTTAAAAGTGGTTTACCTCATACGCATTCTTGATGTTGACTGTCTCCTTGGTCTGAGCCACATGGCCAGCAATGCCCTGACCGAATGGGATGTGGATCTCATCATCCTCAGTGTGCAGTGAATCCTCCACAGTTGAATTCTCATTTACATCAAACAGCTTGGACACCAGAAATCGTTTGTCCTTTGTACCGCGGGCAAGGAACAGGCTGAAGGGATGACAAAAATCAAGAAATCCCTTTTGACTGCTTTAATCCTGAAACATATCCCAGGACAAACAAGCAAAACATTAATATTGAACAAATAAAAAAAGAGAATATTAATTCACAGGAATTAGCTGCAGTAAACATAAGAATTTATTAATTGTAATGCTCCCAGACATTTAATTTTTGTTTTTTCATACAACAGTGCACAATGTGTATTATCAATGCTGATCTCTCTTCTTTCAGGATACTAATTGTACCCTGATGAATGATCTTTATACCCCTATCTCACTAGAAAGGCAACCATGGCAATCTACAAAAAATTGACAAAGTGTGGCAGAATCGCCCTCCATCTCCAGTTTTGACCTGCAAGCCAATTACACCACGGCTTTTGTACAGTCAAACTGCACTGAAGCCGATAGTGTTGCGGTAATACAAAATGTAATGTCATGCTGCCGCGTTGTTCCCTCTTTTCTAGGCTGACAAGATGCACTGCTTCTGCGATCAAACCTATCTTATGTGACATACATCTACTTGACAATACCCCTCTACAACATATGGGCATAACTGTAATGTGTTAATGCCAGGTTCATGCTACGATTTCAAACAATCAGAATACATTTGGGCTACATGATTCAATTCTTCAGTCAATGCCAGTGTCAAACCAACAGGTGTGATGTGCAGAATATGTGACCCGCTACAACAAAAGGATCCTTAAGTCGCTGACGGCTGAGCCGAGAAAATCGAGTTTGAAGTCAGATCATCAAAACCGGTCAAAACGATCTATGGTAATTTCTGTTTTTAGAATTTTGTAGTCTAATGTATCGTTTATTATCTGCTGAAATTTCGAAGCTAAATGATAAAAGGAAAGGCAAGAAAATAGGGTTTTTCTGGGCCATGATGTTTTCGACTTTCAACGGAACAGAAACGTGTCCGAAGATTTGGATTCAGCACTGCAGCCAGACTCCACCTCTAGCAACAAGGGAGTAATCTTATTGGTCAGTGGGTGGCATCCTGGTCACTGATTGGTCGTGCTAGACCGCTGGCGCTAAGCTTGAATGAATATCACAGAGGTTGCTGGGAGCATACCTTCTATTGTCAAGCAGTGAAAACTGTCTTGCCTCCCCTTGATCATAATAGAGTACAGTGTAGGAAGGAAAATTTTGAAGGCAGTTTTCTCGAAACGCTGATTTCCTAAAACACTCGACATGCGCTAACAAAATCATGGATATCTCCGCAACCGAGTACTCTCATGAGTCGGGTACTATAATGAAAATACAGTGGAAGAGTAAGGGAATAATGTCATGTCATTTTCAGAAACTTATCCTCCCCGACTTCCAGATCCTTTTGTTGTGGCGGGTCACATATGATTTCACTCCTAAATCTAATAGCATTCTCAAATGCCAGTTAGAACTTGGTGTGGAATTGCAGTTTAATAGTTAAGTTATCCGTTCAATTAAGAGGGTTAAATTTTTGTAAAATATAGAACCAGCCTACAAGCAAACTACAAATCGTATCAGACACAGAGCCATTTTCATGAAGATATTTGAAGTGATTGCAACTTAAACTACAGTTATAGGACAAGTCCACCTTCTACATATATGGATTGAGTGAATGCAGCAATATTAGTAGAGCACATCAGTAAGAGTTTGAGGAAAATCAGACAATCCTTTCAAAAGTTATGAATTTTTAAAGTTTCTGTGCCGTCACTGCTGGATGAGAAGACTGCTACAGTGTATGATGTCACATGCGTAGAACAATAAATAGGAAAATATAAAAAGAGAATTCAACAAAATTTCATTTTTTGAAAAAAAGTACACATTCCCTTGACTCGTTACTGACCATAGGTAATATTATTCCCCCGAATTTAGATAGAGGCAAGTCAAGTGCTCTTTAATTATGCGAGGAAAGTGAAAACATGTTTAAATTTCTTTATATTTTCTTTATACTGTTTTACGCATATGACATCACAAGCTGTAGTAGTGTCCTCATCCAGCGGTGACTGCACAGAAACTTCAAAAATTCATAACTTTTGAATAGATTGGCTGATTTTCTTCAAACTTTCATTGATATGCTCTACTAAAATTGCTGCATTCTCTTAATCCTTATGTATATGAAGGGGGACTTGTCTTTTAAACCTGTCTATAGCCTCCACCAAAGGGAAACAACAAAAGTGACCATTATAGACAGGTCAGTGGCCATTTTGAATTTCAATACTTGCATTAACATAAAATAGCGCACACTATTCTTTAAAAAACAAAAACAAAAACAGCAAATAAGTTTGCATTGATGAGATGTTCACTATGAATTACATTGTTTCAGCAACTTGCAGGGAACCACAAGGCTATAGAACACTTTTCAAAACTTTTTTTCTTTTGCTTTAAAGACACGTAAACTTGTCAATTTTGGCTATGATTTCTGTGAAGAGAAAACTAAGAAATGACTGAAGTTATGGAATTTATTGGGTACCGCTATATAAATTCCTTGCTTAACTTTCAACTGTAAATGATCAGCGTGAATTTATTGTTTATCACTTCTAAATTATCAGGTCTAAAGTGGATATTTTCGCGCGACTAATTTTTCGCGCTCGGTCCGGTAAGAAGATTTTCGCGTTTTTTTAAATCCGCAGAATCAAGACATCAACTATTATGGAACATATGGCACGCAAAAATATTCGCATGCTTTTATTTTTGCGCTAGTTTCTTATTGCGTGAAATGTGCGAAAATTTCAACACCGCGAAAATTTTCCACTTTTATAGTAGATTATGACAGCATTGGCTGCATGTGCACATACTGTACAGTAGGTAGCCTATAGAAGACTAACTCTGCATGGACCCTTTTAACTACAAAGTACCTGGTATTATCTTTAACAATTCAGGCATCAGCTTTCAAATAACAATGTGAATTGCGTATTTCAATTGGCATTCCCATTGTAATTTTCTTGTTTTTGTTTTTATTCATCTGTTTTATTTTCAAGATTCTTTTTTTTTGGGGGGGGGGGGGGGGCACAAAGTGTGTTTTGTTCCACTGTCACTGATGTCATTCATCAGACAGACATCAGTTGGTTACACCATGGTCATTTTGGATCAGTAGAGGCAGGCCTGCAATGACAGCACAGTGAGAACAGGTCTGTTTATACAGACACCACACTGCATGGAGTGAGTCAAGGCTACAACACAAAAGGGCCATTCCCACTGGGAAATTTCACAAAGAGAAACTTTACAAAATAATAAGTGTCCATTCACACTGCAACAAGAATGGACACTGCAACAAAACTTCATAAAATTTCACACCTCGCAAAATTTTGCTATGATCTGCACATGCATGAGGGATGGTCCCAGCATACAGTTCGGTTTAGTTCCGACACGACGACTACAAGCGCTCATGATGTCATGCATTTGTTTAACATCATACCTCTTCTCTGCATACACTCTAAATTTCTTCTTCAAATCTGGTATTGTTACCAGTACTTTGTTAATCGTAAACATGAAAGGCTACACAAATCTTTGTTGTTCCATATACCAGATCATCAGATTCCACCATATTATAGGTGAAGAGAATGAATGTTGATTCACATTTTTGAGGTATATGATTCCCTGGCAAGATCAAGAGGTTAATTGTATTACAACACCTGTATTGATGGTATCGTTACTCTTCCCACACAGTACACAGGCATACAGGTACCTTCCACAGTCGGTGTGGTCAATATATGCCGATGTTGTTAGTGTCCTTTTAGATTTCCCCCACCCCCACCTCCCCCCACCCCCATTGTGTAGCTGACATACTCTCTCTTGCTTTCATTTTCACCCTCAATTTTTTGTCTTGCCTCCACAAACATAGGCCACATAACAGAGAAACTTCATCTAATCATAATCATTATCAGTTTAGTGGGTGTTATTCTTGTCCATTATTCCGATACTGACCAGTCTAAGGGTGATTGATTATATTAAATTCTAATGACGACCTTTAATACTTAACTAGAACAATGCAGTGTAAACAATAATTAATGAGCAAGAGAGTATCAATAATGTGCTCGCTATTCAAGACATAGGTGCCTATCATCCTTTCCCCCATATAGTACTAAGTATTCTAGGGTTAGCAGCATCACAAGAATCCATTCATCACTTCCATTCATAGTGTTAGTACACATGTACCGTGTATTCACAATTCGTGCGGAGTCTCGAGAAGTGAATGGGAAGTGTGAGGATGTCACATGACAAACTTTGTGATTTTTTCGCGGTGTGTGTTCACATTCCATTTGTAGCAGAAAACTTTGCATGGAGTGCATGGGGGGGGGGTGGTGTCATAAAGTTGCTTTATAGCAAACTTTACAAAATTTCTAACTTCGCAAAATTTCATTTGCAATGTGGACGGCACTTAAGAAGTCATTGTCATTGATTATATATGAGAGAGAATCAACACAATGTTAAGCACCCACTGTGCAAGCAGTGATGTCTCACGCAACAAAAACTGATGGCATAGTTTCTTTGGTGGTATTCAATTGCACAAAACACATTTATGTTTTTATTGCAACTGATATGAATTCATGAGGGAATACCTACAGCAAATTTGAAGTATATTTGATACACCTCAAGTCACACAATGCAGATCAGGTCTGTGGTTTATCAAACTGCCCAGAAAATAAACTGAACTGTAACTACGAGACTTGCAGAGCAAACTACATCAGGGGATTTGCTGACATATCCAGTATCACCTCTCTCGTGTACATGCAATATGTTTGTCCTCAATGCAAATTTTTTGAAACATGATTTTGTACTGCATGCAGATGACCACATTTCTTGCCAGTCCCTAGTTTCTCTGGGTGTACAAAATAAGGCTGGATGCATAACTTCCATCTCCTTTAGTTATAATAGCAAAGGACCTGGCAGTCAATTGTCCCATACTAATTACTATAAGTAGCTACAGCTGTAAATAATCACAAAACAAGAAAAAGTAGTAATTTGACAATAATCTGTGAATTCCCATCCACCAAGTGTTGAAATTGATAAAAACATGCACTAGTAGGTAAGTAGTAAGATGAATATAGAACCACAAGAGTATGGGCTATCTACCAATTCATGTTTCTTATCTTCTTATTGTTTTTTTTTGGGGGGGGGGATAAGGGGAGAAAGAGGATTGAGTGCCACAAAGAGTCACAATTTGATATTACTCCCAAGCTCTACTAGAGATGGCAATATATCTTGACAAGTCTGAAATGAGGTCTTCTCTGAGAAACCAAGAGTACATGAAATGATTTACATTGCACTCCAAAACTATAACGACAACTGATATTTTCAACACCCTCATTTCCCATGTGATACACACCATTCCATGAATGTTTTGACATGTTCCAGCACAGTTTCATTTCCCCTAGAAAGAGGCATCCTGTGTGATTTATGTTAAGCTAAGAGCTTCCATGAGAATCCTTGCCCAAAGTGCTCTTTGAAGCTGCTTTGGGAGGAATAAACCACAATCATACCTCCTACAACTGCTGTAAGGGATGTAAACTGTACATTCAGGGAAGCACAACTAAACTGGCTTCCACTGGGATGAGATCAACCAATGAGAAACTGACGGTGTCAGAGGTGCAGCAAATATCAAGCTTTCCTCACCAGGAAGAAACATGCTGTGTGTCAGCTGTTAGATGTTCTCATGTTTCCACAGAGGAAAATTGTGAAAAGCACTATTTACACATATTGATTGCATTGTGCCAGTATTTACATGACTGTTGAGCAAACAGTTTGAAACAATTATTCAATATTACTATGAAAAACATGCATAAGTTGCAAAATGCATAATGCAGGAAAAAAAATATGTATCTCCACCAGGGCACCTACACTGAAAAATTATCTGTACTGGGGAGAAGCAAACTGCTTTTTGTGTACTTACAATACACCAGAATTTAACTAGAAATGTCGCTTTGGCGACTGGTATGCCTCCGCCATAATACATGATTTTCCCAATAGGTCTAGATAGTACATGTGGACAATGTGTGACTACATTTTCACAAAATTGGCAAAATATTGAAATAACAAATTTCTCACAAATGTGTTGAATGTTCACCTTCCTTGACCTAGGTTTAATTGGATGAATAGGAGAGCATGTATCTAGGGATTTAAGGACTTTAACTTGACTTTGACCCATTCATACATTTAGGCATTGAGTAATTTTCAAGGTACAGGTGTGGAGAATTGGTGTGAATTTCTGAATTGAATAGTAAATTGTTACCATTTTCATCTGGCCCTTGACCCTACAATTCATAAGATAATCACTTTCAGGTAGAACATGCATAATATGTACTAAGTTTCAAGATAACTTGAACCACTTCCGAGATATGGAGGAAAAAGTTAGTTCAGCACTTTCACTTGATCTTTGACCTTTTGACCTTTGAGGCAAAAAAAAGAAGAAAAAAACACTTTCCAGAGAATTTCTATTAGGTTACACATGCATACACCAAGTGCAAAAAAAAAAAAATATAACCCTGCTGGCATTGCATAAATATGAGGGAAATAGTAAAATTTTGAAGTGTTGCACTTGACCTTTGACCCCTGACCTTTGACCCCATGAACCCTACATTCTCTAGATACAATCAATTCCAGTCAGTACATGTATATACTATGTTCCATGAAGATACCTTGAACAATTTTCCAAGGTTCGGAGAAAAAAAAGAAGTTTTAATATTTTTAGTTTGACCTTTTGACCTTTGACCTTTGACCTCATGACCTAAACTTTCACCAGAGAATCTTCATTGGGTAATACATGTGTACACTAAGTTTCAAGAAAATATCTTCAGGCATTCAATAGATATGGTGGAAATAGTGATATTTTATGTATTTGACCCTGACCTTTTGACCTTTGACCTTTGACCTCATGACCCAAACCTTCACCAGAGAATCTTAATTGGGTAATACATGTATACACTAAGTTTCAAGAAAATATCTTCAGGCATTCAATAGATATGGTGGAAATAGTGAAATTTTATGTATTTGACCCTGACCTTTTGACCTTTGACCTTTGACCTCATGACCCAAACTTTCACCAGAGAATCTTAATTGGGTAATACATGTATACACTAGGTTTCAAGAAAATATCTTCAGGCATTCAATAGATATGGTGGAAATAGTGAAATTTTATGTATTTGACCTTGACCTTTTGACCTTTGACCTTGAGCATGTGCACCCAAAAGTTGATAGGCACAACTTCACCCCCTAATACACATACATGCCAAGTTTCATTAGGATACCTCAACAGGTTTTGATAGTTACCTTGTCCACAAAATTCATTACGGACGGACGGAAGGACGGACGGACGGACGGACGGACGGACGGACGGACGGACAACCCGAAAACATAATGCCTCCGGCACCACTTCGTGGCGGAGGCATAAAAATAGATGAATGGAAAAAAAAATGTTCTGATAAAAGTTTGCCAAATAATACACTAATTGAAATAAGAATGATAAACTAGACATGTATTATGTAATATCCACACATAATCAAATCAATTCCTGTTGTCTTGATCACATGAACTGGTTTGAAGTAAAATTAATCAACAAATAGATCATGTCAACTATAGAAGCATGGAAGAATCACATTAATTTGGCAGCACAGAGACCAACCGGTACCTAATTTGCTTAGTGTTCAAGATCTAAAATATTTGATTTTTTTTAAAAAATAAATAAAAAAAATCTGAACACGATGGAAAGTTCACCTGTAATGAAAAAAAAAAAAAATCTTCAGTTAATCAAGGGGGAGAGGGAGGATCACAATCCTTTCTTTTTGATGGTTTTTCAAAACACAGCTTCATTTTGAGTTGAACACATTACGCCTCTCAATGTCTCTTTGAATCTATTGCATGCCACATTAAAAATATAGAAAAAAAAAATTGTAGATACTTCCGTAGGTCAGCAAGAATACCCTAGCTCTTCCCAGCCTAGCAACATGTCCTATGAAATTTATCAGGCATCAAGGCTGATGAATTCAAAACAAAACTTGACTTGACTTGACTTTTGTCTCCTTTGATAGTGTTTTATTCATATTTCCAGTGAGAGAGAGAGAGAGGCTAACAAATGAACAGTATTTTTTGGAGAGCACACATTTATATGCTAACAAGTCATGAAGCGGAAAACGTAGATTACACATCTGGCAGCAGGAAATTGCTACTGTGTGGGAGCGAATCCTTATCTAACCACAAATTATCTAATTGGAGCCTTGACTCTACTAAAGCACACCATTCAAAGCACGATTACTCGATTGAACCTTGCATCAGCCAGTCATTTAGCAAGTTGAAAGCTTTTTTTTTTTCTTTCTTTCTTTCTTTCTTTTTTCAACTCTACTAGATGTGTCATTGAATCAAAAGAGATGTCAATATGTACAAGTAATTGACATGATAACAATGGGTGAAAAACAAGAACACTTTTTTCTTCTTTTTTATAAAGCATCATTGAAAGCTTCAGGATAAACACCAAACATACAAGTGTAACAGCAATACTGAAACACAAGCACAAGAGTTACAAACCTAGCAAACATGATTTGATACTGATATTTTAATAATTACACCCCATGATGTGTATTCAAACTGATCAATCACTTTATTGATCTAGAAACTCTAATGACTATAGGAACATCTAGGTAGCAACTAGATGAACTAGAGAATCTAACGTTAGACCCTATCCCTATTTGTCTGCATAGATTTCTAATGTTAGTAGATACTTAATGTAGAATCTATTCAACATCCCAATAGGCACCAAACGAATTCATCACAAAGAAGGAAATCTCACTAGAGTAAGACTAGTGAGCTTCACTTGAAAAATACATTTTTGCCACTTCTTTCAGTAAACTGTACATTTAAAGTACCAATCAAATTTAACAAATAATAAAAAAAAAACATTTTGAATGTTACCCCAGGTATGTAACATTACTTAAAATTTTGACTTTTTCATGCCTCCAGACGTCAGACTCTACATAACACTACCAGAATTACCTGCATCTGTCTCCATTTGTCAAGATGCTGACATTCATCAAAATTTTGTGACAGAGTGTGTTAAGATCCAGCTCGTCTGCAATGTCTCTTATCAGCTCCATGAAGAGCTCCTTCTCGTCAAGTTGCCTGAGAGCCGATTTATTCCTTTTCAGGGTCGACTTGCGACGCCGGGGTGACAACAGATGCTTCAGGCTTTTGCCCCCAGAAATGTTGAAGGATTTGCGCAACGATTGAAACACCCCTTTCTCGTTCAGTTTCATCGAAACATCTGGCCATGAACTCATTTCAGGCCCAGAATCTGCTTGCCTGTGGACTGAATTGGCATGTTTAGATAGCCACTGATCAACCATTTCTGGCGTTGCCTTCGAGACGAATATGTCGCTAGCGACATCGCGATTTGCTTCGAGAAACTTTTCAACCTCTTCTCTCGTTACACTTTTTGCAGCGGTAGCCATCGTTAATCCTTGCCGAATCGACAGTGCTGGGGGAGTGCAAATTGTCTCAGAAGAAGTGATGCCTAACGAAGATTTTTAGGCCAAGGTTTGGGGGTTTGTTTGTTTGTTTTTAACTAAAACAAACGTCTAAATAAAAATTCAACTAATCCACATGTGACACAACAAATGGAAGGTATACTGGTTGCTTGGCTGTTGTCATTGATGACCAAACTACGGATGAAATGTGATAACATCGGGTGCAGTCAGGGCCAAACGCGACAAGAAGACGGGGTCTCACTCTCAGCGAGCTTGAGCCGCCGCGAAGTTCAAAGCTTCTTCTTCCTCGCGCTCGATTCGACGGAGATGAGAATGAGCTGTCCAAAGAATGTCAGTGGGAGTCAAACCAAAGTGTCCTTGGCTGGAGGTGAGAGCGAGCTTGTTACACGACACTGAAGTTTCGAATCAACCATTCTGCACATGTTGCGACCGAAATTGAACATTGGATCGAAGTTTTTAGTCGAGAGAGGTAAATGATAAGCGACAGCAAAAGACACCAGCGTAACCGTTACACTTTGAGGAGATGTATCAGCATCAATCCCCGCAGGCATTCCCCACGGGCTGCCATCAGCCAGTTCCACCTTCGAGAGCTGTGATCCACTGAACTAGCCCCACTATTTACAGGTCGCAGACTCTGTACGTCAGATACACAGCGACACGACAATTTCGTGCACGAAAACGGCTACAAGCCGTACTCCGCTAGATGAACACACCAAACATGTTCATATCATCCCAATTGATTTACGTGTGGGGGATCTGCTTTTGAGTCGCAAAAAGTAGAACGAGGTACTACTAGTGCGCGTGATCCAAGCGTACACGCTTCTCTATCCGCGATGCACGCGCTGGTAACTGCTAGTATCGTTTGCTTGGTTGATCGTAAAAATGTGGTCGTTGCTAACTGGTTTCTATCGTGTTATCGAAGAAATCTCACGTGCTCGCGACCAATCGATAACAAGAGTTTCAACTTTCATCCACGATCTGTCGAAATATGAAAACTATTCCTTGGCGATTGAGTCGGTGTAATCGGCGTACGCGAGGAAACAAAGTGTCAAACTAAAAGAAAAAGAAAGAAATGGGAGTGAAGTTTCGCTAACTTTTGTGATTGGTCAAATGTGTTGAATAGCCGTAACGTACGAGTGACTCTGCCGATGGGCTGATTACCGGTATAGTTTGCTGGGCACAGTGGTCACCAATGAGTACAAAGTACTAATATGTACACAACCCAGCTTTAATTTCAATTCGCGACAGTCTTATTGGACTTTTGCTTCATACCCACCAACTTCAGTAATTCACTATGATTGAATGAATGAATGAATGAATAAATGAATTAATTTTATTGACTCTTTCGACCCCCTCTCGAGGTATGAGAGTTCAAACAAAGAATATAAATAACAATATAACCAACCAGTGAATACAATTACACATAACGACACAAAAGATATACAAGATAATATAGTGTATATGAGAATATAGACATGAGTAAACTAAAAAGATACACAGACAATCTACATTTAAATAGCAGAATGCATGTACTGTACTACAAATTTAACAAAGAAGGTTGCTTCACTAACCTACCGCTACGTGTCCGTGTAGGACCAACTCTTTTTGTACTATCTATGGTGCTTGGGTGATTATCTTTTTCAGTGTTTTTATGCCTCCGCCACGAAGTGGTGCCGGAGGCATTATGTTTTCGGGTTGTCCGTCCGTCCGTCCGTCCGTCCGTCCTTCCGTCCGTCCGTCCGTCCGTCCGTCCGTCCGTCCTTCCGTCCGTCCGTCCGTCCGTCCTTCCGTCCGTCCGTAATGAATTTTGTGGACAAGGTAACTATCGAAACCTGTTGAGGTATCCTAATGAAACTTGGCATGTATGTGTATTAGGGGGTGAAGTTGTGCCTATCAACTTTTGGGTGCACATGCTCAAGGTCAAAGGTCAAAAGGTCAAGGTCAAATACATAAAATTTCACTATTTCCACCATATCTATTGAATGCCTGAAGATATTTTCTTGAAACTTAGTGTATACATGTTTTACCTAATTAAGATTCTCTGGTGAAAGTTTGGGTCATGAGGTCAAAGGTCAAAGGTCAAAAGGTCAGGGTCAAATACATAAAATTTCACTATTTCCACCATATCTATTGAATGCCTGAAGAGATTTTCTTGAAACTTAGTGTATACATGTATTACCCAATTAAGATTCTCTGGTGACAGTTTGGGTCATGAGGTCAAAGGTCAAAGGTCAAAAGGTCAAGTAAAAATATTAAAACTTCTTTTTTTTTCTCCGTACCTTGGAAAATTGTTCAAGGTATCTTCATGGAACATAGTATATACATGCACTGACTGGAAGTGATTATCTAGAGAATGTAGGGTTCATGGGGTCGAAGGTCAGGGGTCAAAGGTCAAGTGCAAGACTTCAAAATGTTACTATTACCCTCATATTTATGCAATGCCAGCAGGGTTATTTTTTTACACTTGGTGTATGCGTGTTTAACCTAATAGAAATTCTCTGGAAAGTTTTTTTTTTCTCTTTTTGCCTCAAAGGTCAAAAGGTCAAAGATAAGTGAAAGTGCTGAACTAACTTTTTCCTCCATATCTTGGAAGTGGCTCAAGTTACCTTGAAACTTAGTACATATTATGCATGTTCTACCTGAAAGTAATTATCTTATGAATTTTAGGGTCAAGGGCCAGATGGAAAAGGTAACAATTTACTATTCAATTCAGAAATTGAACTTTTTCTCCACACCTGAAAATTACTCAATGCCTAAATGTATGAATGGGTCAAAGTCAAGTTAAAGTCCTTAAATCCCTAGATACATGCTCTCCTATTCATCCAATTAAACCTAGGTCAAGGAAGGTGAACATTCAACACATTTGTGACAAACTTGTCATTCCAATATTTTGCCAATTTGTGAAAATGTAATCACACAGTGTCCACATGTACTATCTAGACCTATTGGGAAAATCATGCATTATGGCGGAGGCATACCAGTCGCCAAAGCGACATTTCTAGTTAGAAAACTAGGACACGATAAGACGAGTAAATCTTGCTAAGTTTTTAACTGAGAGGTACTTTTGGTGTCAAAAAGCTCTAACATGTGCAAAGCACTTGGAAACCTAATTTTGGTTAACTTTCGGGGCAAATACAAACGTCTCTCCCTTTGGAAATTAAGGGCAAACAAAAATAAACTCATCTCCTATGTGAGACGACAAGCAGAGTGTGCACTGCATATCACAATGTGATATGTTTGCACTAAATCGACCATTGTTTATAGGTAATTTATGCGATCTACACCAAAACTTAAATAAACTAAAAGCATTAGATTTATTAAGGGTGATGAGATAATTTTTCAAAAACATGGTTGCTTTTAAATATTCTATAGTTTGTGCAAACACGGTTTGACCATACTGCGACTCCCCATTCCCAACAAAAAATATCATTCAGTCTTAGTTTTAGCAAGTTAACGTTTAAACACATTCTAAAATTTTCATTTTGGCCTAACCAAACATTTGATAGACCAGCTTAATTAAGTGTGTCTCCAATGAATCTTAACCATGGGGAGTTAAAGTCCAATTTTTCATCTTTATGAATGACGGATATGAATTTCAATAGAACGTATGAATATTTATTCACTTTACCTCTCAATATTCTTAGCCAGAAATTAATAACTCTACAATTCACATGGTTTAAAATCAATCCTCGACCAGTTTCTCCATAAACCATACAGTCTGTGGTAGATGAACTTACTGACAATAAAGTTCTAAAGAATTTCCTATGAAAAACTTCAATTTGCTTTACATCTTCATATCCCCAGACTTCACTACCATACAACAAGTACAATAAGATATAGGCAATATCAAATGGTCAAATAAGTGACATTGAATATCAACTGACAGCTGCATTTGCTTCGCTTTAGTCATCATACTGTAAAGAGCTTTTCTGGTCTGGACTACTTGCCTTGAGATTGCCTTCTTGAAAGAACCATTATAATCAAACTGTACGCCAAGATAAACAAAATCAAGATAATCACTTTGTTGCTTTCATTGTCGTAGGAACTGTTGCGCAGTTCCATTGAATGTCCGCCTGTTTACATGAACTCATTACATTTCATATATTTGATTTAATTTTACATTTCTCGATGAAGAACCACTTCCCAAATAGGCATGTGGATTGTGTGAATATAGGGTAAAGTGGACAACCCTCCCTTTCAAAAGCCTCGTGAATTTCTGTTCGGTGCCGCCATCGCGTGAGAACCCTTCAACAGCTGACTTATGTTTAATACACGTGTAGTATAAAGAAAATATAAAGAACATTCCGCAAAATTTAATTTTCCTACCATAATACAAAGAGTATCTGACTTACCTCTCTCAGAGAGCATGGGGGATTATATTTTTCATAACATAATATATCAGTAATAAGTCAAAGGAAGATGTACTTTTCATAACAAATGGAATTTTATGGAATTATTTTTATATTTTCTTTATATCGTTGATATGCAGTGACGTCACGAGCTGTAGTAGTCTTCTTATCCAGCAATGGCGTCACCAAAACTTTAAAGATTTATAAATTTTGATTGGATCTTACGATTTTGCTCAAATTTCATTAATGTGTCTTACTGATATTGTTGCATTCCCTCAATCGATATGTATATATGGGGAAGCTTTCTCTTTACACAATAACTGTATTTTCGGACTGTAGGTTTTCCCCACTTTCCCCCAATTTCGCAAAAGTGTTATCCATTTTGATTTTATGTGCATGTTCAAAGATCAAAACGATTTCATGTTTAGTGCGTTCAAATTCGTTTTTATGTTATAGGCACCCAAATCAATGGTCACAATGTTCACATTGGATTTAAGCATTCAATTTTGGGTTTGGGCACAAAATCAAATTTCTAAACTATGTGCATTCAAATTAGTGTGATATCATAGGATGCAGGTAAGCACATCAAATCACTTTCAGTTTCTTTTTTGAGTGATCGATTTTCACAACTACTGAGCGTTCAATTTCTAAATTTCCACACATATAAAATTATAAGGAAAAGTGATTTTGTCCATTAAATCAATTAAGGTGACTTTTACTGATATCTTCAGTTTAATCTTCATGATCAGGTTTTATTGTGTAAAAAATTTTCTTTTGCTCGACACTTTATGTGAACTTCAGAATGAGTTTTTATTTTCACCATGATCATCACACCGTTTGTAATGATCTTCATTCTATATTCTATTTTATCGTCATAGTTGATAACTTGATAACTTTGGTTGTTTGTTTGCTTGTTTGTCTATTTTGTCACTTTTCATGTTATACTTGTTATACTATTGTCACATTTTTATGTATGCATGTTTTATTAAGTGAAAATAAATGAAAAAAAAATGAAATAGTTATCGTGTATGTCCATGCATAGCTGGCATTTTAGGTTTCCTATTTCTATCTCTTCCTCTCTCCCTCCTCTTTCCCTTCCTCTCTCTCTCTCTCTCTCTATATATATATATATATATATATACATATATATATATATATATATATATATATATATCAAACTGAACATTTCCATGTTATTGGTTGTAATGAGGGTATACAACAAAAACATGAAGATATTAAATTGGCGTTTTTGTTGTATACCCTCATTACAACCAATAACACGGGAATGTTCAGTTTGATATATTTTTATGAAATACATTCAATAATATGAACTTAATTATGTATATTATTATTGTATTCTGTTATGTAACTACGGATTCATAGTCAATATAGACTCACGTTTGATAGTTAGATTTATATTGTTACGAGTGCAGCCATATACGAGTGAGTCATTTATGTATCATTTCACAGCCCTGATGAAGGCCTTAACAAGACCGAAAGCTCGGCAATAAACTCATACGTTGATCACTAGCAACCTACACGAATGCTTTTATCTTCTCGCACTACACACACATATATATATATATTTTTTTTTTATTTATTTATTTATTTATTTATTTATTTATTTATTTATTTATTTATTTATTTATTTATATCACCGATTTCTCCTTTTCTCATATCTCACAACATAATATTATATCTTATATATATGTATCTTATACATATAAATATCATGCATGTGAGAGATGAATATGGAGGAGATATCCACAACAAAATATGATTTGATTACAGCTGAAAACATGGCCAGTGTGATTCTGTGAGTTGCTCATAACGCTTCAAAGAAAAAGACCATGATAGTAAGTGACATTATTAGTTCAATTTCATTTTAATTAAATTATCAGGTGTATCGGAATGTTTTATAATAATAATAATAATAATAAGGTCTTATTTACCCAGGGTAGCCTCTTCAGTGTTGCCACTGTTCTACCAGAGGGCCCTGCTATTATTATTACCCTAGCATTGCAGGTACCCATTTATACACCTGGGTCGAGAGGGACATAGTGGGTAAAAACATCTTGTCCAAGGACGTAAGCACTGGGCGGGATTCGAACTCGGGTCCTCCGATCGGGAGTCGGGAGTCTTATCCACTATACCACAGCGCCCCCACTTTTAGATCAAGTTTCAGTTTAAATGGACTAACAAAAAAAAAAACACACAAAAAAAAAAGATGATGAGAAGTTTTTGAATGCATGTATGGCATTACAAAGCAAAATAAAGAAACACTCTTGTCTCTGTTTATACAGAAATTGTCATCCAATCCATCTTTTTAGCCGCACAAGTCCGGGTTGAATGTTATTCCTCAAGGTTGAGCTGGCAAATAATATGCCATGAAGAACCGAGCATAAAGACTATCATTTTTCTTTTCTTTTTTCCTTTTTTTTTGCAAGGTGACTAACAGAATATGTTTTTTAGATGACCTCCCATGTGTATCAAGTTATACATCAAACCTATACGACATTCGGACCAGTCGCCTCCCGCTATAGGTTAAAATGAAAACAACAACAATAAATGTATCACCCTTTTTAATCAGTCGCAGCCATTGGAACATCTATGATTCATTGTGGTAATTGCCCGGCATGTAATATTCATAATCATAATGAATTCTTTTCTTCTGGATATTGATAGCCGCTTTTTGCCTATAGGGGTGAAACGGCAGGTTATTAATTTGTAGGTCGCATATACGAGAATAGTTTAGGCATTTATTCATTTTTTCTTCTTCTTTTTCTATTTTTGTGGGGTCTGGTGTCGACGATATTCTCTCCTTTATTCTTATTTGTCTATAAATAGTGCATGCGATTTGATTTGAGATGATTCCCGCGTATAATCCTGTCAACTGCCCGTCGTGTAACAGGCCGCGCTGTATAAAAAATATCAGGAATAGAGTATTCGTTTAAACGATATAACTTAGGCGCATAAAATCAACACGATCATTGTGCCATCAGAAGAGTGATATTATTGAATGTGTGATGATTTGGAATATGAGAGAGAGAGAGAGAGAGAGAGAGAGAGAGAGAGAGAGAGAGGAGAGAGACTTTCCACAGGAGACAGGGCAGTCATGTATTTTTTTCCGTAGAATAATGAGAGACAGGTGTGTGGACAAATGCATCAGCTCGCCATTTCGAAACTTGAATGAAACAAAAGAAACTTCAGATAGATAATCGAATAAAAAAAAAAAGAAACTATCAATGAGCCCCAAATTATGACATACCAAATACAGCAGCGTATCCTATGGAAAAAAATGAAATCCACTGTGTAGGATATCACCATAATACGATGCTGATGTTATATTTTCCGTCACCTTTTCCGCTGAAAGAATCCACTATGACAAACTTTATCAGAGGTTTTCAGATACAACTCACTATCATGGGAGTATAGTTATTTACCTTACAGTAACGTATACAGGGCGATAAGCTATATATTGCATTATTAATCCGTCCCATTATGTTTCATGGCTTTAATGGAGACCATACATGAACAACGACAAATGTTTTTCGCAATGAACCGAGGTCTCGAAAATGCAGACACCCATTTCCATCAATTGTTTTCGTCACATTCTGAAATAACTTCCATCATTCATTGCATTGTAAATACGGGCATAAAACGTCAATGACACAATTCGCTCCACCTATATGCTTGCTTGTTTCTCAGTTTGTTTTACGGCAAGAAATTGACATGACCTGAAGAGAAGCCGATGGACATGACAAGGTCTCCTCTTTAACACTCAGTGGTATAATGGATGCCACTGTCGCCCGTAGTAACGAGATAATGGCCAGAAAATAGACGTCTTTCAAAGCGATTGTGTCAAAGTCCCTGTCAAGTGTTGGAATGCGGCGCTCTTTGTAGGGTTTCGTGCAGATTACCTTCGTCGGGAAATCTGCAATGAATGCAATCAATCTCGCATGCCCGTGTTTTTATCAAAGCATTTAACTCACGACGGAATCAATGATTATTCCCGATCCTTTGCAATTCCAGCGCCGTCGTCAAACTTTTCTCGTAAATTGCATCATTCATAACAATCGATTGAACAAAGTAACAATAACGAACTTGAATGCCACGAGACAATAGGGAACATAATTACGCTATTAGACAGGGTTGTTGTTTTGTTTTTGCTTTTTTTTAACTGCCAATGACAAACGAATAACTTACTTCACACAATCCATGCATTCAGATTAATCCTTTAGCCACCGCTCGTAACTCAATGCGGATGAATTACCGACTCACTTAATTGATGTCAGCGTTCATGCATGTAAAGCATCTCTGGACACTTCCGTGATTTTTCAAACCATTCGAAAAAATTCCAAAGCAATGAAAATAAATATGTAATATTATGAAATTAACAAAACACATGATACTCGAGCAAAAAAAAAGTGAGGTATATGGAAAATTTTGTAGATTAAAAATTTTGTTGCATCTTGAAAAACTTGTTTGATTCTGGATGGCTCCACATCGTCACTTATCTCATCTATCTCTTTCCTGATAAAAAGGAAGTTGTGGAGGGTATATCACAAACAACCGCCATCTGTATTCATACTTTTAAAAGGCGTATCATATCACCCACTAATTTTATGTATACGAGGCTTGTACAATAGATTAGATAAAGTTCCTTTTTTTTTTAATTCGAACAGGTGATTGAGCCTCAGGTGTAGAAGAGCACGAATATGGCTCTTTCACAGTCTTTGATGGACTTAACAAGATCATTGCCAGACTTCGAACAAGTGCCAATGACTTTTGGTGTCAACACATCGCCGGAAATTAACAACAGATTTAACTCAAAGAATATAGAAAGCCGAACAACAGCGTGTCTCTGGGATTATTTTCTTGACGTAAGTACAGCGTTCGTTACGTTTAGCCTTGTTACCCTACGGCATGATTTCTGCACATCTTTATCGAATCAGTGGGCGAGAATCATCCCACTGGGATTACTGTCTTGTCCAACGAGGAAAAATATAAAACATACTACAAATGAGGACAGAACGAAAAGATATTTTAGTTTCGTTCTGTCCTGGTTTCTTTTTTAAAGTTGACTATGGAAGACCATTATGTGCAGATGCTGTCTATTTTAAATGATGTCATAATCATTGTGTTATTGGAATGGCAATACTTTTAACACGTAACCACTGATGATCACCGTGTGTTTTTCCTGTTTTTGTTTTTTTTTTTTAGTACATCTGATACTAAAGCACAAATAAGACGATTTTTTTATCAGCATAATCTTTATAAAGCTGTTGCTTCATTTCGTATGTATATGGAGTTTAAACACACACACACACACACACACACACACACACACACACACACACACACACCAGAACACACACACAAAAAAATGTTTGTTCTCGCTGGTATATATACGACTTATTCGTCACCATTATGATCTCAACTCGAGTATGCCTCACTGGAAGATCAAAACATGCACGTTTCGAGTTTTTACATGCCGTACTGTCTTTAAGAAATTGTTATTTGCCCCTGTTTTTTAAATGATCATACGCAGTATCATTATGTCAAAAGACATGCTGAGATCATCCCACATCTTATATCACAGTTTGTCACTAAAGTGATATCGTTATAATTGTATATAAAAGCTATATAATATCAACAGACTGATGTGCAGCACAGTGTCGATACACGGACTTGATCGCGTATATGCCTATACTACAGCTCCTCTTTCGACAAGATGCTGGGTATACACCATAAGCAACTTTTATCCATCTTTTTATTTATAATTTACACTTTACCTATATTACAGACAAAATATCAAATCTGAATTGAAACATTACATTTTGCCATTAATTTTGAGGGTTAGTTTAATGATGTCAATGCAAATGAGTATAGCCTACCTGTATCATTTTGTAATGGCTGATTTCTTTTCTTTTTAGTGACATGACCTTCAATTGCCTTTAGCTTCATCAATAGTTTGTGCAAATCAAGTTTAAACTCATTCTTAACTTACGATTTGATTATTATACCTATAGCATTCACTAATAGGCCTTTGCAATCATCAGCATTATTATAAATCAGCAGAAGAGTGGGCCTATTTACCACATTCGGAATACACCCCAATTACAGTAAATACACCATATATCCTCCGTGACTGATTCATACCTTAAAGGGGTATCTCACCGGGCTTGAAATTAGTTCGCGACTATTTCGCGACTCCAGATTTTTCTAGTTGCAGAGACGCCTCCGCGACGTCTCCGAGACGTCTCCTGAAAACCACAGAGTCTCCGAGGAGTCGCAAGAAATTTAAACATGTTCGATTTTTTTTTTCGCGAAGTCTCCGCGACGTCTCCGAGACGTCTCCATCAGTTGCGGAGACGTCGCGGAGACTAGTTTATCCGCGACTGCTGAGACATCTCCGCGATGTCTCAGAGACGTCTCAGAGACGTCGCCGAAACCTGCTGGAGACCAGAAAAACCGGTGAGAGGTCGCGGAGACGTCTCCGCAACTCTATTTGACGCTGTTTGACCCACTTTAGAAACCACGTGACCCATCAGCGTGCTGACATCCTGCCTATAGATCAAGTCAGATGATCCTGCAACGGCAATGTACACACAATGTTGTATGGGTTGTGGATGTGTTGCTGTTGGCGGTGGTTTTTTTTTTTTTTTTGAGAGAGAGAGAGAGAGAGAGAGTGTGTGTGTGTGTGTGTGTGTGTGCGTGCGTGATGCCATACCAACGTATTGTGTAAAATCTATAGCCTCCATGCTGTCCTCCATGCATTTCAAATAACTTCCCCTAAAAAAGTCACTATAAAAATCAATGAATCATTAATAATCATCTCACTTTTATCTCATGGCATTGCGTTGCAGCTGTATTTGACGAGGGGAAAAAAAGGAGTCACCGTAAGTGCAACGGGAATTGTGTGTTTTTCCCCAACAGCATTTTGCTCCACCGCAATTCGGTCAACTATAATCATTATCATTATTATATTAAGCTCAGACAAATAAAAGTATGTTGATCACTATCTATCAGAGGCTAAAATTTGAAGGTTATACCAAACGTATATGGAGTCCTTGTAAAAACAAAGCAAACAAAAGAATCAGGCTGTAACTGGGCTACCCTGAACATCTATTATGTAGGAATGTTTGCTTGTTTCTCCTCTCTAATTAGTAGCAAATCGGTTATCAAAATTATTCTTGTTTATCTTGTTCCTTAACAAATTCCTCTATCATAACAGCTTGTAGCCTATCGTACTGCACAATATCTCATCGCAGACTAGAAAGAATATGTGTGCTCGTTCAAAATATTAGAACTATATTATACTCTGTATAAGCTGTTATATTCGCGTACATATATTTACCGAATTAGGAGTTCATAAACATTTTCACGAGATGTTATTTTCGCGAATTGACACCAAAGCTATCATAAATGCATTGCTATTACCATAGCGTATGACAACATTTTCGCGTATTGTTAAATTCGAGATCCAATAGTGATTCGCGAAATTCGCGAAAATTAAACCCTCGCGAAAATAATAGCTTATACACTGAATAACAACTCATATTGTGTTCCTGGTAATATTTTTGAATGAGCCCAGAGTACGGGTATACAACTATTTCACCTCCCTAGCCAAGCTCTGGCCAAAATAAATATCTTATATTTAATGTGTAATGATTCACACGAAAGAGGAAGTTCAACTTTAGCACTGACAAAAGAAAAAAAAATCAATAACAACAACGGCACAACATAACCTCCCCGATAGCTCTCACCCAAAGCAGGAATGAAGTGCTGCAGTAAGGGCGTAAAGAACAGGAGAAAGAGAGAGAAGGGGGAGGGGGCCGAGCGGGAGAGAGAATCCCTCATTGATATGCGTGAAATCAAGCATTCATGGGGCATAATCAGCAGAATAAAACTATGCCTGATACTATATATGGAGAGAGAGAAGAGAGAGAGAGAGAGAGACGGACAGACAACGACAGGGAGAAGGGGAGAGATTGACAATGTTCAGATTGTGCATTAATACATGTCAATCATGTTATCATTGCGTGGTATAGGCCTAATCCATTTTATCGCCACAAAGTGATATTTTCAATCGATGTAAGCTGTGCGTTCATCCAAGTGTTCTGTTGCGATGCTTGACTGTGTCTATGCTATTGATAATACTAGACCATTATCTCTTTCTGCATTCCCTATGACATACACACACACGCACACACAGACACACACGCACACAGACACACGCACACACACACACACACACACACACAAAACGACTTAAACTGGCTCTTTGTGCATGCATGAATAAGAAAAGAAAAGACTCAAAAATGTTAGAACCTGGGATTTTTCCTTAAAAATGAAACATTGTGAAATTATCTTCGTATTAATGTTCTTATGTTCGTTCGTATTTATTTTGCTTCTCAAAATCAAATCAAATCAAAATGAATTACATGGATGTGACAATTTTAAACAAAAAACAAAACAAATGACAAAGGAGCAATACAGAAGTCAAGTTTATAGCAAAAATCTTTGTAAAACATTTATGGTTGCATATGATACAAAAAAGGCAGTACAAAGGATTCAATAAGAAAGCAGGAAACCGTCAGCATAAGCATACATGCTTGACTGGGCTGATGGCCTCATTGGGAATATAACTCAGGTTTACCTCTCACAAAAAAAAAAATAGTTTTATTTGTTTTCTATTGTAATATCACGCTTTAGAGGGAAAATATTGTGAGTGAGTGGTGTGCGTATGCAGTAATAGGTGCGTAAGTGCACTGTTTTATGTCACTATTAACACTGTTGCAGAGTTCAATTTGAGGGGGAGGGGTAGCACATGGATTTTTACCAAAATTTTAAACATAGCTTTGGAACAGGTTGCCCGATTTCATCAAACCCTCACCGATGTGTTTCATCAATCTTTCAACAATCACTGAATCCATCCACGTATAGTTTAGAAACATTTCTCATTAACGCTTCAGGTCCTCTGCGGAAATATTTGCTGCAGAGAACTATCATTTTGACATTACCTAAATTTGGCATCTCTTTTGGCACCTCTCGGAAGCTTCACTGCATTTTCTTATACTGGAAATAGATTATACTATGGAACGGGATAAATCTATTTAAACTGACAGAATCAGAGGGATTTACTCAGAGAGAAATTTGTCAGAAAAAAAAAAAAAACCCGTGTCAGAAAAAGGTGGTCTATGCCGGGATTTAATTGGTTAGGGATCTAATGACCATGCCATTGGCTGGATGAAATAAGGTGTTTGATGCGGGAGATTCAGAGATTGTTGGCATACTGCTATTAAAGTTGCTTTTAAAGAGCTCTTAAAGAAGTAGGCCTACAAAGTTGTCCTGATGATATAGCGTTGATATAAAAATGCATGCGACATCGTTTTTAAATCACCGTATACAAAATATGTAATATCTGCAATAAAACGGCTACAGGTTCGTTATTCCGAAGTTTTCTTAATCCGAAAACGAAATGAAGTTCGTAATCCAAAGGTTTCGCTAGCATACGCACCTTCTTCTCATTTTCATTTTCGGATTAAAGAACCGTTTTTCTTCTTCGAATTAACGAACCTTCGGAATAACGCCACAAATGTTCAGATTAACGAACCCATTTTGACTTTCAGATTAACGAACATACAGGTGCAGCTTAGCAGGGATATGGCAGGGAATTCTTGTTTTTCGGAATAACAAACCGTCTTTCATGTTTGGATCAACGAACCTTCGGAATAATGAACATCACTTGATACAAAGAGCTTTTGATTGAATATGAGATTAATGCTTTGAGATTAATACATACCAATATTTTCATGTTTATTTTTTTTCTGCAGCAGCACTCAGCAGCTGACATCGGCTTGACGCCCATCAGGGCCCCATTTCATGATGTTAGATTAGCAACTCTTGCTGCAATGGCAACTTCCAATAGCCACAGCCAATCAGGAAACTGAATTCTTGTCGTTACCATGACAATTGCCATTCCAGCAAGAGTTGTTATCACAGCGACTTTTTATGAAATGAGGACCAGCTCACAATTGATTGCATATACGTAAGATTGTGTGATAATCATATACTTGAGAAGACATAAGGTAAGATGAAGTAATAATCAATATATTAAGCTGAATAATGTCTAGGCCCCAAAATACCAAATATGAAAATAACATCAAATCATTATAGAAAGATAAATTATCAAATTAATATAACTCAAGTAATTACCTAACCTTACTAACAAACCTACTAATTCATTAACTAACTAACTAACTAACTGACTGACTAACTAATTAACTCGATGACTAATCAACTTATCAATTAAGTTACTCGCTAAATAAGTGAATAGATTAATACGTGACGTATACACAAATTAATGAACAAATAGGTTCCTAAGCAGACTGTAGTCCTTACATCTTTCTTTCTTTCTTTTTCCAGTAAGCCTCGGCAACACACAATGGCAGTACATCTGAAAAGTAACTTGTACTTAACACCTTCCCGCATTTTAGAAACTGGACCATTATAATTGTGGTTCAGATCTTCATCGTATAATGAATGCTCACTTCACGAGTTTTCGAAGTTTTTCGAAGTTTTTTCCCCCATGTCAATGAATCGACAGTAGATGGCAGCATACCGATTCAACGAATGGACGCGACGGTTTTATGTCCACGTCGCCCCTAAAATATAAGTTTGCCGTCTCCACCCGGGCGTCTCCATAAAGATGCTAATGCCTACCCCCACCCACCCCCGCCCACCTATACAAGCATATCATGTCTTGTAAGTGTGTACTTAATACTAGTGCTTATTATTATACTTACATGCAGACTTTAATAGGTTTCAGTACTTTATGTGCATTTTGTGAGTTTGGTATCTACTTTTTCTTTTCTTTCTTTCTTTTTTTTTTTTTGGTGCTAATTTGGGAAATAAAAGGGTGTATAGCACACACTCATGTGCAACATACACCCACTAACCAATGTACTCAACTATCCCAGCTCAAACACAAATAAAATATAATGCGATACAGTTGCTATTTGCCTGTATCTTTAGCATGATTATGGAAACCATACTAGAGAAGAAATTTCTTATTCAAAATGTTGCATTTGTTGCATAACAAAAAATGTTTTCATGAAGTAACAATAAAAAAAAAATCCAGAATTTTCTTACTCTTTTCCTTGTTTTTTTAGCAGGTTTAATCACAAGACAGGTGTATCTCAAACTGACAAGAATGGACTTGACTTGTTTTGCAGCAATCAAACTCTTCATTTACCACTTATTGTTAGTATTTCAAAAGGTATGGGAGTAGACATTTCTCTCTCTTGTTGAGCCCTTTGTCGTTCGAGTATAATTGTTTTGGTTGCAGAATTTTTAAGAGGCCTTTAATTGCAGAATTGCCACTGATTCTTACATTGGAAACACCTTACAAGACAAGAGTTTTTGTGTCTCTATCAAATTAACAAACTGTTGTAAATCACTTTCTGACTTGTGCAAATTGAATTTTGAAATGCAGAAATGCCAATTCAAAGATGACCACACGTGTATAAATCAGTCATTGCAAAATTCAGCAGGACTTGATGAGTTGATTTGAAACAGGCAGAGAAACAAACAAGATTCACAGAGAATCACAGTAAACACACACACACACACATACAAACACACACACACACACACACACACACACACACACACACACACACACACACACACACACACACACACACACACATGTATCTGCTTACCAAATTACAAAACACAAGCATAATGGCATAACCCAGAGTTCTCACACAATATAATGGAAGTCAAACAAGCAGAAGATAAAATGCATCAAGTGTTGTATTAATTCCAGGTATACCGTATTTCAGAGTACACAACAATAACACATGGTTTTGTCTCAATACAAAATATATTCCAAGAAAAAAATCAACAAGTTAGTATTCACAGTCTATACTATAGAAGAACTCACATCTGTTAAAATGATATAAAAATACAACAGGGAATATACAAAATTCATTTTGCAAATATCAAGTTTCCATAAACATGTAAGTACAATTTTCATACACCATCATTACATATCAAACAAAGTCATGTTATTCTATAGACGAGGTTCCAATGACGTCACCAAGTCATGCTGAGGGGCAAAAATTGCGTAAGGGGACCCCCATACGAGTGGGCAAGTGCGTAAGAGTTACATAACCATGTCTCATGATAGGCAGGCGGGTATACGCTAAGTGAACACCGTGCTTGAGCCATGCGCGTAATACGCATGAAATTCACTTTTGCCCCTCAGCCAAAGTGTCATTTGACGTCACGGAACCTCGTTTATTTGCAGGAACATCAAAGTAGAGTGTAGAGATATTTAGAATGAAGTATATCAACAATTGTAGCAATTGTCTTACCATCAAATTAAAGAAACACAAGCAAACTTTTTAATCATTTGAAAATGTGAATAAGCCTCTAATATGTTAGCCCAAATAGGAACTTGACAATAGTACAATGTATTTTTAATCATACAACTGTATTCTGCACTAACTGACTCCCCCTGTAATTTTTTTTTTTTTCAACAAAGCCCATGCCTTCTGGCTCTTCATCTCATGTGAACAAACCTCACACCTAATCTGTGTCCTGACAAAGAAAAAAAAAACCACCACCAACAACAACAAGTAAAAAAAACAACAACACACACACACAAACACATACACAAAAACAATGATGCAATGGCAAAATGGGAAACACTTTTCATGGGTAAACTGAAGCGAAGCACAAGCACTCAGTTGATACGAAATCATTGGAACTTATTTCATTTAAACACCTAGGGAATCACTGCACTTATCACAGCAGCAGTTGGTTAATAATCAGTTGTCTGGTTACTGATCATGCTGTTGGGGCTTGACATTTCAGTTGTTGCTTTTGAATCTGTCATTATTGTAACTGTAATTCCCAAAATGGACTGCATAAGCTGGTTACAAATCTAAATCACTTGAGTCACTCCTATGGCCATGTTTGGCAAGTCAAACAAAGTATTATGAAACTCAAGCTCTACTAAAATCTCCTCCTGCCCTTACAGATCAGAAAACGAAACAAAACAGAGTGAAATTTAACAATCAGAGTTTACATGAAAAGGTATCCCATAAAAGTATACAAACAACAGTTTGTAAAGAGAGATAAAAAAGAAAATATTCAAATTTCTTGTACATTCTTTTAATGATATAATACCTGCATATAAATTTATTTTTCATGAACATGGTTTATAAACATGGTTCAGTCTATCCAAGAAATGGATTTGTCTACATACATAGCAACACCACATCTCACACTAAAATTAATATATGTTTGCTTCAGGCCTTCATAATGTCTTTCTTCTATCATTTACGAGCCAGAGCTCAATTTGGATGAAATATTTGGAAGAAATACTATACATTTCATATATTTTGCAATTTTCAACAGTTTTCACATATTTTTGTGAGTCAACTGGTTTTGCAAAATCAACAACTCAAAAATTACTACAAAATATTACCTTCATGACATATATGCCTTCTATATCATATCCAATGTGGGAAATCACAAAATTTTCTTTTGAAAAGGGATAATATCCCCTCTTTTTTTCAAACTGTCAGTGTGGCTCTCAATCACAAATGCACACTTCACAAAATACTCTATGATGTGAATCACATAAAACTATGCAATCTATGCAAATCTCATGGCATATACAAAAGTAAGACTGATAGTATTATTGCCATGCCTTGAATTTATTGCACATTTGTAAGAGACAAAACTCATAAACACGTTAAAAAGCAAAAAAATGGCAAGTAAGCTTTCAACTCACTTACATACTTTCTGTAACACTCCCCTTGATGAAAAAAAGAAAACAAAATAAGTCTCTAATTGTTCCAATTTCTTGGAGTAGGCTTTTGTTCCTCTTCTGACAATGGGAATTCCTCTTCTTTCTTACATTGAACATTGAACAGAAATTTTGGTTTTCAATCTTTGTGCTGCAATGAAGGTATTACATGCAAATATCTGAAAGACAGTATTACAGCTTATACATACACACATAGAGGAGTGTTTGCTATTTACAAAGATCAGCCCATTGATTTCATGACGAGTTCAACAGTTTTGGCTTGTGTGAAATCAATTTTGGGAATCAAGGCATATCTATCAAGAGACAGACTCTTACATTGTTTGCAATTTTGTTAATTTCTGTTTTTTATACTATGCAAAATCAGTTCTTTGATATTTTGTGTATCGCTGTTGCAAATTCACACCTTAGGTATCAAGTTGAGTTGCACTGTCGACTCCATGTTCTTCTCGCACCATCTCGGTTGTGCCAATAAAAATGAATTGATTCTAGTGTGAAATGATGTGGGTACTTCATTTATGTCGATGCTATATTTCTCTCAATACATCCAAGCTGTGTTTAAGAACTGGACTGACAATGGTTTGTAATGGCACAAGTCTTTCATCTTTGTCAAAGGCAATGAAAGGCAATGCACAAGAAACACTCAAATGTCCATTTGGCTCTCCTACCAACCATGGGAATTCCTGGAGGCTCAAAGTCAAGAGAAAAAAAAAATTGGCTGGTTAATTTTATCTCTCATTTGGTCTCATCACAGCTCACATTGCATGGTACAGGTACTGGTACACATCTTATGACTCAGTTGCAGCCTGCATTTTTGATCCATCAGTTACCTCTGGTGCATCTAGCAACTTTGGCGGGGCCGACGCCGTTGTCGGGGCTCCAGCTGTCTTGGGGGCGACGAACGGTGCCATCTTGCCGGCCGCATATTCCACCTCGGCGCGGAACTCGTCGGTGGCCGTGTAGAGCAGGCCGAGGATGGTGTCCAGCTTGGTCAGGTCCGGCCGGTGACCATCAAAGGTGAACTGCATCGGGTGGATGCCTTCCCTGCGGAGCTCCCTGACCATCTGACCCTCGGCATGCTGGTGGTGGAGGAAGGAGATGAAGACCAGTTTCACATCGGCGTACACCTCATCACGGTATTTCCTGAACAGAGGGAGGAACCTGGGAAGAAAACATCCAAAAAAACACAGAAATACAGTCAGAATGAGTGAAATTATTTAACAAGATGGAAGGAATTCCTAACAGGCAAGCAAACAAACAAAAAATGAAATGACCAAATGCTGTGTAAGACAGAAATCTTGTGAAACATGTTGTTGCTAAAAGTCTCACAAATCTAACAATTTTAACAATTCAGATATCATTCAGGATTTGTAGCACACAGGTTGTGAATAGAAAGGGGGCTGAATTCCAGGACAGAGGGCATTTTCAACCCAGTACCAGCCATGCATGAACAATACAACAAAATCTTACTGTTTTTTAATATCTGTCATAATCATTCTTCATGCTATCATATTTCTTCTTTTTTTTTTTTTTTTTTTACTCCACTTACAAACAAAAAGAAAAAATATCTTCTAAAGACTTCATGACCATAACATTTGTCTTGATGGGATTTATGTTCACAGCTTATCTCCACTTTTTTTTTTTTTTTTTTGAGGGGGGCGGGGGAGTGGGACCATCTGCAGCAAAGATATTTAGATAGAAAACACTCAGATTTGGGGGATTTTTTATTTTTTTTTTGTCAAACTTGTATGTGGTCCCTTGACCGAAGTCCTCACCTGAACTTGATGCTGTTGTCCTTCCCAAAGTAGTTGCATTCACAGTTCTCCTCCTCATCTGTCACCATCACGAATGTCTTGATGATCTCCTTGCGCTCATAGTAAGGCCATAGGCTTGCTGCTGGTGCTGTGCTGCCGTCGGTCTTCAACTTCGATGCCATCTCCAGGACCTAGACAAAGAGAGAAAGCGAGAGAGCAATCATTAAGAGATTGATTGTGAGATTTGTATCTAAAATGTGAGGTTTTCCTTCTTTTCTTGGGGGAGGGGGGAGGGAAGGGCCAATGTGTTGTTCAGCTCTTGGCCGAGTACGGTGAATGTGACATGTTTTGCTCTTTGAGTCAACAGGGCAAACCCAGACAGTGTCAAAAAAACAAATGTACACTATCACTAATAAAAGTATGTACACATAATAAAAGAAATGTTTACTAAAGCTAAATTTGAAGAAAATTATTTTAAGTACTGCATCTCAGCTCTCCCATTAATCTGTAATATAAACACGCTGAAAGCTAAGTTTGGGACAATTATCAAGCGACAAAAACACCCCTTTGAGAGTACTCACTATTGAATTGGATGATTTTTAAACTTTACGAACTGGACCTCAGAGATAATATGATGCAAAGGACATGAAGGAGAGCGAAAAAACATGGTGGCCAAAGCACTACATCAAATGGGATCACCTTTCCTTTGGGACGCCATAGTGGCTTCATTTTTGGGTTAAGACAGATAGGATTTGGAGAGGACATCACTTAACTGATTTTCTGACCATTAATCTTAAAAAGTCATTTTCACCAGAATTTGAGATACACAGTCTTGTCAATTCAGTGACGATATATGACTAGGGCTGAGCCAGACAGCACTCTGAATGTCATAATTTTCTTGTCTTATGTCTGATTCTATTAAAACTTTATGCAATTCAGTCTGTTTGATTCCTCTCCTCATTTTATTTCCCTCATCTTGAAATAGGGAGTCCAGTTTCTCTTCAAATATCCCAGATATTACTTATGATAGTTACGATAAAAAAAGAAGAAGAAAAAACACCCATGCATACAAGCTCACACAAACAGACACACAAACTAAAAATCAGCATGCAGCACCTCACACCAATCGTACCTCAGAGATAGTCTTAGGAAGACTTTCCGGCACGTAGTCCTTGTTGCTGAAGAAAGACAGCTTGGCATCTGTGATGGCCGTCATGATGCCCGCAATGATGGTGCTGGTCCTGATGGCAATGTCCATGGACGGAGAGCGGTCACCAAGGATGGCCACTGGTGCCTCCAGAGACAATCTGCCCAGACAGACAGACAAACAAACAAACAAACATAGAGAACATGAGGCAAGACTGCAAAGCATAACTGGACCTCCTGTGCATGTGGTGGGTATTGTTGTTGCTTTAATCTTATGAAATTAAATCTTATATTGCCAACATTAGTTTAGCCTACTGATTTACAGCAATGATAGAATGCAAGCTGCAGGGTAGTATCTGCTGCTCTTTACATGACCCTGGACAATATGTCCGTTTGGCTCAGAATTTATGCTAGAATACACTGGACCCCTAAAACATCAAGAATGTGAGCAGTGTGTCAAAATTTCTCTCCTCTTATTGGCAAGAGAGCAAGAGAAAATTTATTTGGCATCAGTGCTTTGACTTAGAAATGGCTTTGTATTCCCTTTGCTGTTGTGAGGATAGGCTGTAGGAATTAAAGATACCCTGAAACACTTTGCACAATCTTAAACAAGAATAACAATATCAAGGAGGGCTCATATTGAGCAAGAAGCTAACTCTCATTTCAAATAATGTTCTTCAATCTTTTCAAAAAATGGGCAGAATTTGGTTGTTTGTTACTTTGTACGCATTTATCAGGGTCTGTTTAGAAACGTTGAATTCCTTGACACACTTAGCACAAGTTTGTTTTTGTTTTTGTTTCCTGCTTTCAAAAAAATCTAGGGAGTCCACATGAAGTAAGAGATGATCTGTTCTCCACTCACTTCATATTCTTCAGCCTCTTCTCAGCCTCTGGGATGAGGGCCTCCAGGACAGGGCTGGAGGAGTTGGTCATCTTCAGGAGCAGCATCCTCTCCAGCAGCTTCCCAGTGGGCAGCGTCACCTTCTCCCCATGCAGGATGCGACGGCAGATCGCGAGGTCAACCTCGTCACCACGCAGTTCCTCGTAGTACCTGCGGATGAACATTTGAGAGTGGTGACGCATGTCTCAGTCACAGAACATGACACTGATTGGCTAATAACATGGTCACAAGGTACCACTTGCATACTCCACTTGCATACTCCTATCATTTGGAACAAAGTACACTCGCAAACATCAATAATGATTCAATTCAGTCAAATTAAATTCACTCCAGGTCAATTCAAATACGTTCCATTCCTCTGAGTTCCTGTATATTCAGTTCATTCAAATTCAACTCAATTAGGCACAATTCAATTCAAAGCATACAGAAATTACAAATATAAATCGAGGTAAAGCTAACGAATCTAACACAGAGACAAATTAAGTTATGAAGTTATTATATTGAAGTCTCATAAATCACATACAGTCACTGTGAAAGTGGATATTCCTGCAAAAGTATTTTTCTTTTTTCTTTTTTTTTTTTGCTCTTGGCCTGATAAGATGAATTTTGCAAGTATTCAATTCTGCAAAATCAAAACATAAAATAGAATTACATCTAACGAGCAAAAAAATAGTAAGCTTTTGCTTTCACACTAGATTCATGTTTCAAGAAATGTACCCAATTTTCATGTTGCAAAATTCCCATGTTTACTAAAATACAATTAAAAAATAAAGGCATGCTCACCACAGTAGAGTATCCACTTTCTTCTCATATTCTGCAATGCGAGCCTTGCTTTCGGGAGTCAGAGATGCTACGAACTGCTTGATGTGGGTGTACGGCACATCGGTGTTCTGGACTATCTCATTGATGTTTGCGGCACTCATGCTGGCGCACCTGGCCACCAGACTATCCTGGGGTGCTGGCTCGCCAAAGCAGTGAGGCAGAAACCAGGGGCATCCTGGGAAATCCTGTAGGGGATGGCAGTGTAAGACAGCCATGTTAGAAGCTCATTTTGAGTTAATGAGAGATGTGATTAGTTGACACCTCCCTACCTACTTTGTCCATTCTGTTTCTTGCATTTGTGCTTTGTTATACGTATTACAGTACTAGGGTTCTAAACACCAACATCTAACCTGATCAGACTTTACCAGGAGACAGTGATCAGATAATATGTAATATTTCTTTGAACCATACCTTAATCAATTATTAGGCCTATTCAAAATCTTTTGCATACCTCATTTTTCTTACAATTGCAGGCCTATTTGTTTCTTGCAATTAGATCAATTCATGTCTTGTTTACGCTCTTGCAACCTAGCAGTAATTTCCCTTGTAACAATGTAGACAACGATGGCACATTTTGAAACAGACATTACTTGAAGGTTTCCTATTTTTATCATGACCATCAACAGATTATTGTTGTACTTCACTACAATCATACTTCTTATTTTCCTTAATCATGATTTTCCCCCCTGGGTTAACTATGGCCGAAAAATTCATATTTGTATGTGCTTTTGGTCCATAACTCAAGACATATACAGTGGAAAGTTGCTATAATTTTGATAATCAAGACACAATTAACTGCAGACATGCGTCACATGAAAATAGCAAAGTGCATGATGAAGAGGAAAAGGGTCACATACATGTGGTGTAAAAACCAAAGAAAATGTCCTATTTCCCATACTAATCATAATGTCCTGAGCTACACTAATCATCTATACACAATCCATCGACACTCCCTCTTTCCTAAAATATATGCAAAATGTGACACATGTAATAGCAGAGCAGAAGACATAAAAAAAAGATAAAAATGCAACAAGCAAGAAATTATCATGGGAGAATGGAATAAAATTGCTTTGGTATCCAGTGCGACGCACCTTCTTTGGATTCAGATGGCAGATGTCGGCAATCTTCTTCCAGGGTTCTTTGGGGAAGCGCAGGGCATAGAACTCAAGCTCCGAGGCAGAGAGACCGCGCACCCAGCGCTGGATGTGGCGGCTCAGAGCTCCACTCACAGACCCAAGCTGCATATATGGGAAAAAAAAAAGAAGACAAACCTGTTGAGGACGAGCTGAGTTTGTTATGACAAGCATTTCCCACAGACACCAGCCTGACCATACTGGGGACTAGTCTTCAAAGAGTTATCTACACCTGTTGGCCAGACTGTGACAGTATAGATGAAATCATCTCTCCCTGGATCATGACCTCAAGAATGCTGATGCTGCTCCATTTTGCACTTTTAGCTCAGGCAATGACAGCTCTCAATAGGTGAATGAACTCAAATCTTGAAATTGACGTATCACACACCATAGTTAAAACTTCCTCTATTTCTGTACTTATATTTGTAAATGAAATAGAATGTGTCCTTTACGTTCCCCTGAAATGTTACCAGATACTGGATATGTAATATTTTCTCCTACTTTCCATTTAGAGAGTCAGTAGTGGAACAGAAGTTACCTCTATTACTGCAACAATACAGTGAGACAGTGGGACAGACAAAATTCTCTACAATTCAGAACTTAGGTTCCTGTAATCTTTTTTTTTTTTTTTTTCGGTCAAAAACGACTTCCATTCCTAACTTTTAACTGACCAGGAAATGACAATGCATCATGACAATGGAGAAACAAAACAAAACATAACAAAAAACAACGACAACAACAAAAACAAAACAAATGCTGTAGTTTGCATGCTATAGAGTAAAATTCTCAGTGAAAATAAAGTCACTGGCTGCTGGCACACAATTTCTAGGTCCTCTCACCTTAGGCTTTGTCTTGTTGAGGTTGTCAATGTCTGACTTGACCTTTGACATCTTCTTGGGCCTGACCTTCCCCTTGTCCTGGATCACGATCTGGAGCTGTCGCAGGCGGCGCTCCTTCTCACGGACCTGACGGCCAGCGTCGAGCATCATGAGGGCCTTGAGCACCTCCGCCAGGGTGAAGTGGTCCGACTCTGCCAGCAGAGACTGGGCCAGGGTGTGGTCCTTGCGGGCCCACGCAGCCGCCAGGGCTCGCACCTTAGAACCTTCATCGTGGAAAAGAGAACCAAACACAAAATACAGGTTAGAAAACTAAGTGAAGCTTCAACAACCTATATTTATGCCCAAATCTATTCAACACAGGAAAGCAAGAAGAAAGGTATGCAGTTTTCAAACAACATACGCGCGAGCAAGTTAAACGCCTTTTCAATTGTCAGAGACATTTCATTCATTGAGGGGTTTCTGCCAGATTCACAAGCTGGCAATTATCACTTCCAAGTCTGTGCATTTAGATGAAGCTAAAAAGGGTGGCAGCTGTCATTTAGTTTTGCATATTTTAGGTACAGAAATGTGGAAATATTCGCAGTGTTGAAATTTTCGCAAATTTTGTGCAACCTGAAACTAAGAGCAAAAGTAAAAGCACCCAAATATTTTTGCTTCCCGTATGTTCCAGTAGTTGATGTCTTGATTCCGCGGAATTGAAAACACGCAAAACTCTTCTTCCTGGCTGAGCGCGAAAAATTAGTCATGCGAAAATATCCACTTTTACAGTACTTCTAACACTGTCATTTAATCCTTCATCTCAAACATCAATAAAATTGCTTATTTACTCATCCAGCACAAGGGAGTTAGTGCAGAGCAGACATCAAGAGGGCGACAAAAGAAACTATTATGGTCTCAATAAGAAATCCATACATGCGATATTTGTGTACATGTAAAAATAATTATTTTCTATTCAGAAAGAAAAAAAAACCTGCTGCCATCTTGTGCTGATACAAGCTACTTTATATGGAATTCTCATATGAGCAAGCTAGCTGATTTTCATTGCTTTCTATTACCGAGTATACAAAGTTACATATAGATTTTTTTCCCCTTGTCCTAGCAAAGGTGTTCCCCCATGAAATCAGATTATGACCCAAAAGCTTTCAAATTTATGGAATCAGGGGCGGATCTAGCTTTGTATAAAGGTGGGGGTTGGGGCGGTATGCGAGGGAGCGTAGCGACCGAGCCCGAGCGAGCGGAGCGAGCGAGGGGGGAGGGTGTGTGAGGGGGGTGTCCCCCCTCCCACAGTAGGGAGAATTTTTGAAAATCTGTGTGTGAAAATGGCATTTTCTTGCATCTAAAACATCACTATTTTTGGTATAGAGGTCATTGCCATATTAAAAATTACAAGTTAAGAAAAAAAAGATAAGATTAAAAAAAAAATGGCCCCCATTTTTTGTTTTGTTTTGTTTTGTTTTGTTTTGTTTTTTGGGGGGGTTGCAACCCCCCCCCCCCCCCCCTCTAGATCCGCTTGTGGGAATCTTCTGCAGCACTGTAGGACAAACCATGGGTCCCTCTTTCCAACCCCTCTCCGCCCCCATCCCTCACCACCCTTCCCCTTTCAACCTTAAGACTTGACCTTTGTGACCATCAGCTGATGCCTTACCTTGGGGAATGTCCACACCACTTTTTAGGAGAACCTGCAGGGAGGCAAGGTAGATATTCCGGTTTTTCTCCTGCGTGGCCAGATGCTGGTCAAAAGTTGAATCCTTGACGGTGAAGAGGAGGTGGGGAGACCTCTCCTACTCGACAGAAAAAGAGTATACCACATATTTAAAAAATAGGTAAATAGGGAATTTTTTTTTTTTTAAATCACATCATCTTCAAAAGCCAAATTTGTTCATGTGATCTGAATGCTCATTTAACTGGTTGTATGCATCCAACTGGAAATTTGACAGTAAAAAAAAAAAATCAAAGTGATGAAAGTGTGGAATACATCATGTCAGAATTTCTAATACTTCGTATCAAGAATTTTTTTGTGTGTTTTTTAGAAACCTTTCTTTACAATATATATTTTTCTCACAAATAATCATGCGCTGTTGTGAAGAATGAACGAAGTCAAGGCAATGTAAGACATTTTGAGCTTAGGCTACTGTTGTTTCAAGGACCATCTTTTGATAAAATTTGGTAGCCATGGGGGAAGGGGCATACAAATAAGGGAGAGTATACTGTGTGATTCAAATAGGGTGTATTTGGCAAAATGTTGCTGGTCAACCAAAATTATTCTCTACTATGTCTACTGTGGTTCGCAACATTTTGCAAATAGACTAGAATTATCACTTATCCGACACTTCACTGAGGCCTTCTTAACACTCACCATTTCCTCTGGAGTGGCAGTAGTAGTAACATCCGAAGCAGATGCTGCTGTAGCTGCCTGCCGGCTGTTGCCACGGCCATAGCCACGCCTTCCTCGACCCCTCCCACCACGTCCACGTCCACGTCCACGCCCGCGTCCTGGCATTGTTGTTGTTTGTAAAAATTGCACTTGCTCCAAGAGATTTTACACTGTTATCTCATCGGATAACTTGGTTTGAGGAGCTACTCTGGATTTTCTCTCACCCTCCTTTTGGCTCAGGTTCTGAATGGCTGCAGATCCCGAGTGTCAGAGCTATGGATGAAAAATGATTGAGGCACATAGAAACGTGATATTAGCAAAGTCCTTATTCAAGATGCTGACACAGCCCCCCCCCCCCCCCCACACACACACACTTTTTTTGAAGTGGCAAAAATATTTTTAAAAAGGGGGGATCAGGAGGGGTAGGGTACAAATGACTCGCACTCCCTCCCTTTCCCCTCATGACCCCCCACTTGAAAACCTTCTGTAGCCACTGGTAGCCCCTGTGCTGTATACTGCAATTCTAGCATGTGAAGATGGGAAGCTTCTATTAAAACGAACAGCCTTGGCTTGTCAATGATCTAACGAGAAGCAGAAAGAAATCTTACTCGGATTTGGTTTAGAATCCTAGTTTTTCCCCAAGTAACCTAGCCTAACCAATCTCGACTACTAGTAGTGTCCAGCCAACAAGCTTGTGCCACGCCGGGCAGTCGGCCAAGCTCCCGCGGCTCGGACCTCGGAAGCGAGAGCTCGCCTGTCTTGGGGACTTCACACGGTCAGTACAATGTATGGTTGAGGGGTCTAGATATCGCGCACGAAAATTTGAAATGCTCTTATAATAGAAGTTATTCCATAATCGTACCTGAATTTCTCAATAAATATCACGAAAATGCAGAAAAATCACCTCCCAGAATCTCCTGATGATACGATGACGGAGTAGTGCGCTGTCGCCGTTTGTATGTCGGACTTTTTTATATGCGTTCACCTTCTCGGGGTATGTAAAGATCGCGCAGCTGCCCTATGTAGTTTCATGCGTGAAAGTGTCTGCCCCTCTCCACGGCTGAACGTGCTTCGGCTTTCGTAGAATATTATAAACGATCGATCGAACAAATTACGAATTCTATCGGCTACGATCATACGAACGAGACAAGCGAGACGACACGTGCTACAACATCCTTAAAAAAAGATTTTAAGCTAAGGTAGGTAAATTGTAACGTAAAAAATTGGAAATTTAGTGAAAAATTTGTTCCAAAAAATTGGAAATTTAGTGAAAAATTTGTTTGAAATCTAAATTTCTTACCTGCTTTCTTCTCATTTTTAGCGGTTGTCAGGTATGTTTATTCCATGGGCGTATCGGCAAATTTTGCGCTTAGTCTTACGCGTATTAATGCTTGCTATACGCAGTTACGCTATGCGCGATCATTACGTCCCTGCGCGAGACCTAGTACCCTTACTATACATACAGCGTGCAGGCACTTAGTAGTAGTGGAGTACGTATGGTTGAGGGGTCTAGATATCGCGCACGAAAATTTGAAATGCTCTTATAATAGAAGTTATTCCATAATCGTACCTGAATTTCTCAATGAATATCACGAAAATGCAGAAAAATCACCTCCCAGAATCTCCTGATGATACGATGACGGAGTAGTGCGCTGTCGCCGTTTGTATGTCGGACTTTTTTTTATGCGTTCACCTTCTCGGGGTATGTAAAGATCGCGCAGCTGCCCTATGTAGTTTCATGCGTGAAAGTGTCTGCCCCTCTCTGCGGCTGAACGTGCTTCGGCTTTCGTAGAATATTATAAACGATCGATCGAACAAAATACGAATTCTATCGGCTACGATCATACGAACGAGACAAGCGAGACGACACGTCTTGGCTACAACATCCTTAAAAAAGATTTTAAACTAAGGTAGGTAAATTATAACGTAAATAATTGGAAATTTAGTGAAAAATTTGTTCCAAAAAATTGGAAATTTAGTGAAAAATTTGTTTGAAATCTAAATTTCTTACCTGCTTCCTTCTCATTTTTAGCGGTTGTCAGGTATGTTTATTCCATGGGCGTATCGGCAAATTTTGCGCTTAATCTTACGCGTATTAATGCTTGCTATACGCAGTTACGCTATGCGCGATCATTACGTCCCTGCGCGAGACCTAGTACCCTTACTATATAGTGACCAAATGGCAAAGGGTCGGCGAACGTAACGATAAGTTGCTTACATACCTTCCGAGCTAGTCGTAGACTGCTTCCTCTCAGCGACGGTGAACAAAAAGTGTATGTTACCTGCACATTCTCCCCGAATTTATTCTGGTTTGGCAGCAGGCGTGTGCATGCCTCTTCAACACCTCTTGCACCATCATTACACTCACTGTACCCTGCACATTGAGAGTAAAACACGATCGACTTGCAGCTCGATGTTGCAACACTTGTTGACATTTTGATGATCTTTGTAGTCTAACAAATTCAGACCCATTGACTTGTTAGTCAACGATTCACGTTTTAGATTTAGTACCTTATTCACATTTCAATGACTGAATAAAAATGAACAGTAGTGGAATTAATGTTTCGAAGGGGATATACAGTAGAATAAAGAAGCTAGCTACCTTGTACATCATTGTATATCTTCTTTTCTCCTGGATTATAAACCGCAACAGAAAACACTATTTTGTTATTTTTTTTAAGTTATGTATTGAACCCGGAAGTTTGTATAGCTGGAAATTACTTACGATGTTCACTTTCATTTCTGTACAAAATATTTTGCGGACGCCAAAATATTTACGTGAAGATATTACCAGAGAAAAGTGACATATGATATTTATACGTGTAGGTATTCATAATCATACTGTGAACCAGCCTCAGGGCAATGTTCTTAAATAACTGTTTTAACATTTTGAGTATTATAGAAAACGCTATCTGTGATAAAGACTAACTTGTTAAGCGCACGTTTTGTGTATTTCCTGATGCAACCAGGGAGGTGGAAGCCACCTCCCTGATGCAACGCAGAGAAACTCGCTCTTTATTCCATGCCTAAGTCCCTGACACAGTAAGGGTTCAATTGTGAACCTTTATAGAAAAAAGAGCCGAATATTCTCGATCAATCACCCAAAGAAGGTGAATCAAAATACTGTTACAATCGGTTGAGATGGCGCACTGATGTGGCAACCGCCAGTGGCAACCGTTATTTATAGCCTAGGCCTACATCATAATGGAAGAATTTTTGATTTAAAAATTTACAGTATTTTTGTGGTACTTTTTCTCATGTTCAGTTTTTAATCCTCCATCAATCATCTTACTTGGTATATTTCAGTTGAGTCCCTCAGTACATTCCTCCTGACTATATTGTGTTGAAATTACGTAATATTTCAGTTAGTGTCTCAAATTCATCCTCTGCCCATCAATCACTGAACTTCAGGCAAGCCATGCAAGCTCAGTAACTGGTTAAACCAGGGAGGTGGAAGAGAGATCTTTTCCACCTCCCTGCATGGTTGAACACTTCCATAATGTGCCGATACAATAAAGATCATCAGTAAACCACAATCCATGCACTCAAGTTCACAAAGTAAGACATGAATTAAGAAGTAAAATTATATAAGACTTTTGTTGAAGTCTTGACGTGGTATTGTGCTTTTAATTTAGTCCCGAGACACTCTGAAATGTTGTACGCTCGTTTCATCAATTTCGTCTTTTGTCGATCAATATAATTTGAAATAGTGCTCATCACCGATTTCCGTCAATTGCAATTCAAATTCATCGGCCACATGTAGCTGAGCACGAGGCAGCCTAATAATCAACTTTATCAGATATGAAATATGTTATGCCTCTACAGAGTGTTATGCCTCCGTTGCTATAGCAAGAGGCTAAACACTCTGTCCCTCGGATAGGACATAAATGGAGGTCCCGTGTGTGAGAGAGTCACAACTCATGCACGTAAAAGATCTCGTCATTCATCGCAAAGAGCAGGGTGTTACCCTTACCCCGGTGAAGTGGTCACATCCACTGTACCCCATGGAAGACCAGCTTAGCATAGCTGAATATGGGCTGTATCCAGCCATCTTCTCAGATGGAAAATGAAGAAAAAAAAAAGAGAAAAAAATCTATTCTCGACCAACATATTGTGACAGAAATGATCACACAATGACCATACTGCAGGTGACACATAAGTAATCAAGCAAAAATTAGCGATAAGGAAATAATCATAGGGCATCCTATTAATGATGTACAGTAGTAATATGCAGAACATTGAATCATTGTGTTCTCAAGTTATAGTGATGTTAGAATAACAGACTTTCAACATTATTGATTAGATATGAAAAAATCTCCATACAATCATAAAAATGCTATCACCACACCATGGCTATATTAGGCCTATAGATATTGATGTTTGACCCAGGCTGACTAAGGCCCGTGACAATGAAACGAATTTGAACGAAAACAACAACAACAACAACAACAACAACAACAAATTTGCTTGTACCATTTTAATTGATCCTTACAGCATTCACCAATACAAATCGCTATGCGAAAGAGATATATTTCGGTGACACTTTGTGAATCCAAACTGATATAGGACCTACTAAAACGAATATTATTATGAATGACAATTTGAAGAAATTGGACCTATAAGATTTGAACGCAATACGCTTCTACGGACAAAAATGATTACAAAATTTTTGAAACTGGGGGTGTTTCATCAACCTTTGTCGGCGCTGACAACTTGAATCACCATAGTAACAGTCAGTGACCAGAGCATCTCAGCCAATCAACACCAAGGATTTTGCTGAAATTTGTCAGCGCCGACAGTTGTCGGTGCTGACAAGCGTTGATGAAACACCCCCCAGAACTCTAAAGGTGATGAAAACGAAGAGAATATAGATGTAGTAAAACCATTATTATCCCCAAATCGAATTGATAGCTCTTTATATACCACATAATTCTTATATATACCACATAACGGACCTCATTCATGTACCAAATTCTTATAGGCTGGGCCTAAAAAGTCTCCATAAAAATGTATCACCACGCATTATGATACGGTACATGATGGGCTGGTTAAAGATCTGACTTACTCCTCTAAAGGCCTATTTATACACTAGGTGAACTAATTGAAATTATAATAACGATGAACTTGTTCGCCAAAAATGATAATACATTCCTATAATTCGCTAAACGGCAGAGATGATTTCACTGACTGACTATAGGTCCATTGAGCAATTTGAATCATATCTATAAAGTGGAATTTGAATAACAATTTGACGAAAATGAACACAGAATTTGAATACGGGAATTGATGAGGGTTGAATAGCAAGAAAGTGACGGAAATGAGCGGGAAAAAGGGAAAGATCGCATATCGGCAGACGGGGAGCTGGGGGGGGGGGGGGGGAGGGGGGGGGGGGGGGGGGGGCTAGCGTGAGGCTGGACAACTCGACCACAGAATAATATGACCCTAGACAATACGACCCGAATCCGTGTTAGCTCGACCGGCCCGAGTACTATGGTTGTCCGTGTCTGGGTTGCATGAAACACATCTCGACCCAATTTGATTTGGTTATTATACAAATTGTTAGTGAAGAAAACACACTTTTTAAATAATTGTGCTTGAGGTGAGATGAATGATGTGAAAAAAGTGTTTTACTGATCTGTTTAGTCAATATCAATTTTTGTTCAATACTGCGAATTACCAAGTAGGCCTATACTGTATATAATCATGGTATTTTCTCCGATATATTATGTTGTGCTAAATCCCAGACAGTTCAATTGTTGCATATTATATATATATATATATATATATATATATATATATATATATATATACGGCTCGACATTAGCGGGTGGCCCGATCGGGGAACTAAGATTCAAAATGTATTGTTTTGTTTCCGTTTATTTAGGGTCACTACATTTCTTCTTGGGCAACCAAAATTTCAGATCAGTAGAGATTTTATAGTGGCCCGAATGCTGTAAAAGTGGAAATTTTCGCGCATTTCGCGCAACCAGAAACTAGCGCGAAAATAAAAGCACGCGAATATTTCTGCGTCTTGATTCCGAGGAATTAAAAACACGCGAAACTCTTCTAACCCCGCCGAGCGCGAAAAATTAGTCGGGCGAAAATATCAGCTTTTACAGTGGGCCACCCGGCAGAGAAAATGTTGATGAACTCGGATGACTTAATGATGGTATAGAAAATGCTGATTCAAGTGCATAAGAATACTCAAGCATCAACGTTCATCTGAACTTTATAGATTAGTAAATGAGTCAAGAGCATACATCATAATTTCATGACAGTGATGAGCCTTGAAGATCCAGGGAAATTCTTGTATGGGCTGCTGTCAATACCTATTGAGGGAGAAGAGTAATCGTATATAGACACTGTAATGAATTTAGTATGACCAGTGGCGTGTCTGGGGGGGGGGGGGGGGGGGGGGCAAGGGGACACGTGCCCCGGACGCCACTCCTTGGGGGCGCCAAAAACGAAAAAAAAAAAAAAAAGAGAGGTCTATAAAGGGCGCAGTAATTTAGCAGTGGCGTATCAAGGAAAAACGTGATTCATAACCAAATACATGTACTGAAGAAAACTCCAGCGTTTTCTTTGCAATAATACAAGAATTTTGACTCTCTATGATGCCTCTCTCCAACTTAATGCCTTTTATCAATTAGCCACCATATCATTATTGAGAATTATACAATATAACTATATTTGCCAACCTAAGTGAAAAATAAAAGGAGCTCACTCGCTGCGCTCGCGCTTGCACTAAGTCCTCAGTTTGTTGGTATAAATCGTTATCTATAAGGCCGTCACTATATCTTGATTAGAAACATTGTAAGATTTAATAAGAAATAACTGGCAAGAATTCCATGTTTTGTAAGTTGAAATACAAAAATTTTCGGCTCGCTCGCTGCGCTTGCTCGCCAAAATTTGTCAAAATTTATTACATTCATTCGAGATTCCCGAGATTTTGTGTTAATCCGAAAATGAAAGATAGTTCGTTAATCAGAAAATGGAAACAAAAAAAAAAGAAGTTTATGCGTGAGTATACAAACGAATATTCGAGATTATACGAACCTTATTCCGTTTTCGAGTTTATACGAACTTCGAAATAACGAATTGTGCTCGCCTAACTCCTTGGTATAACTTAGTAAGTTTTGCTATAGACTGTGTTATATTTGTCATAGAATTAATGAAGATGCATTTTAACCTAACCTGGCATTATGCATGAACCCCAGGATTCAGACGTTGGCAATTAGCTGCATAGCGGTTCATGGACCCTTCCACACCCGTTATGCCTGTTCTGAATTACAACCACCAATCCTTAATCGGCCAAACTTTAATATTGCGACACTCCGGTCTGTGATATAATAGGGTGGATGTCATTTCACTATACGAGCAATGACTGCCTCAGTCACATCATGCAGCTGTTTGTTTTTCATATAAGAAATAAATCTTTTGTGTATACTCCATTTCTCATCAAATTTAATGCATTATATATAACTATGCATTACATGCATGCATGCATTAATGCAGTACATTGATAATACTATTATGAAAGCTTTTCTGTCATGCGGTAGTTCACTGAACAACAGGTGCAATTTACATTACGCTTTATAATCTTATTACGCATGTCACTATTATTACTGTAAAGCATGATATATTCGCGGCATGAATTTTTCGCGAACTGCCACTGGTATTCAATGCATAGTGTATAGACAAGAACTTTCCCGTGCATTTTGATTTCGCGAATCTTGGCACTCGCGAAATTCGCGAAATTAAAATGCACGCGAACATTCCTCGTTTTACAGGATGTATCAGTGTGCATGATTGCGTCAGTCAAGTTGGGAGCCTGCGAACCGTCAATTATTGTTACATAAAATATTATATGAGGATTCTTCATGACGTGTTTTGTTATGTTTGGTGCTGGAGCTGCAGCCCACGACACGTGACTGTAATTTTGATTTGTAAGCTGTGGATGTTCTGTGGATTTTTATAATCTCTGTTTGTTCTATCTTTTGTGTTCGCACCAATTTTAGCGCAATTGAATGTAATTTTTTTTTTCGCCGCATACCATGTAATATGAGTTGAATCAATAGTATCGCATTTGTAATGCGCTTGCAATGCTTCTAAGCTCAAGGGGGAAAGACGGAAGGAAGGGAGAGGGGAAAATGATAAATGAGAGATAACAAGGAAGTCAAAAATACAAATTTTAAGTAAAGAACATGTATACATCAGTGCGCATTAGTATACAAATGATGCACAGGATAGAGTGCGTTAGTGTAGGCGTAGCGCACTCGAGGGTATTTACATTGTGTGCACTAAATACCCGAGAGTGAGCTGCGTCTCCACTAACGCCACGAAATAATCCTGTGCATCATTTGTTTTATAAAATGTATATAAACAAAACATATATACAGTAGCTTGGGAGCGCAGAATAATGTCGGGATGTATAGACGAAGTTGATGAGGAGATAGTTGTGTAGGTGTATGAGGGGACTTCAGGTTAGCTTTGTAGACAAGGAGGAGGATTTTGAAGACAACGCCTTCCTAGCTGTATTGGCAACCAATGAAGTGACTGGATAATTGGGGTAATAATTATGTTCAGATTTCTTGGTATATTGTGACTGGAATCTGGTGGCAGTGTATATGCGATGGGCGGGTGCAACTATATTGTATCATGGGGAAAACCGGCTATAATAGGAGATTACTAATCGAGGTGAGATTGAGTGTATAAAGAAGCTCACTATGGAGTTATGACGTATATAGGCCTATACAATAAACTGCTGCGTTTGTTAGATGTTCCCACTTTTTTGCACCATACAAAGGAATACATAAGGTGTCACCACTTTGCCCCCCCCCCCCCCCCCCCCCCCCCCCCAACACACACACACACATACTTTTTTTACCCCGGAATATGTGAGCGCGGTAAGGCTTTGTTTTTGCGTTGAAGACTTTTTTTTTTTTTTTTTTTTTTTTGCTTGTCAGCTGAAGAAACCCGGAAGTGGCACCAGAAGTCTGAAGTGCCCCCCCCCTCCCACTTTTGAAAACGTGGCGCCATGATTGTTGTGTAATTCTGTTCGGAACTGATCTATCTGTTCGGATTCTGAACCTTTTGATGTTGCCACGTTATGGCCATTTGCTATCAAGTGCATGCAGTATGTCGAGTGGGCCTATACACAAACAATCATGGATGGTGAGCTGATCAAGCTTCCCATGATGTTTTCTATATAACATAATAAATCGCAAAACAGACTCATAAAAATGTGAAGGGACCTGCAATAAGGTTGCGGTCATGGTAAGGGCGGGTGAGGCCAAAGGGATGAATCATAAAAGCAATATAGGATGTATGATGTCGACGGGGTCGAGTTATCAGTGTTGAGTCGAGTTGTTTATTTAGGGGTCGAGCCGTTCAGGAACCACACACATAGGAAATACTAGTACGTACAGTGTAGTGTATGGTATTATAATGGGTTGGACAGTTCTCCATGGATGATTCACCTATTGAGCAGCCAGCTAGCAGGGAATCCCGAACTGTCTAGCGATTGGGAGCTCGTGACCGCACGAGTATAGGGCTAGCGCAACACGAAACCCCCGATGTGCTTGTGGAAATCCGAAATCGCGATAACTAGCTGAGCTGAGACAGATATTGATTGGAATGGGTGGAATATCTGCATGTTCTTGGATCAGAAGAAAATGCTTGGAGTAGACCTTCTAGAACCACAAGAGCAAGGACTAGATTCTAGTTAGCGAGGGCCGCAAACGCAAGTCTGTGCTCGCGACGACAGCCATGTCTGCCTAGGCTAGCACCTCCATCTCTCGGATCTATGTAGCTGCATCTGTCTAACATAGGCGCTTGGTGCCTAGCCTCACTATCAATAGAATGTCACATCCGAAGATTTCCGGAATCAAGAAAGTAAGTTTAGTATCTTAGTGGATGTGACTGAAGCCGCCAAAGGACCAATTTGGTGGGTCTATAAAATAATGGAAGGGTAAATTACAGTTTAATTGTTCCTAGCCCTAATCATCATGATCATATTAAATCCTTCCATTGCCAACTAAAAACCCTAACGTAAGTAAAGTGAGGCCTAACATTAGAGGCTAGGAGAGCCTATCATCTAACTGTTATGATCTAGACTATTTTATACATCACAATCCTCCAGTCATGCATGTTGACCGAATATTCAAGATCGGTCTGTATCTGGTCGTCGGGGAAATGTTCCGTGGAGACTGCGTCTGGCTTGAGGAGAGCGATAACGTCAAAAAAAATAAAAGACTCCTCCGGACGGACAGATCTTTCTGTCTAACACAGTTACCACACCAGTCATGCTAAAACAGTCCCTAGAACCTATTAAATTTTATAGGCCTAAGGCTAATGCCTAACTAACGTTAGATCTACGTTAAAGCCCAAGGGACTGTACAGTACTGGTTGAGGTGTGGATTCATGTTTTGTATTTGAACATTCCTAAGTAAGATAATGAAAAGCCTCTTGTGAAATATGAAAGAGCATGCAATTTTAAGAAGGATTCAACGTTTATTTGATGAAAATTGGTTTTCAAATGGCTGAGATATCCAAAAAAGTGCTAGGTCCTAGGGCCTAATATGATAATAAAAGGCGTCATGCCACAACTTTATTAGGATCTCTTTGCTTCACCTTGTTTTTGGATATCTCAGCCATTTCAAAACCGATTTTCATCGAATAAACTTTTGATACCCCTTAGAACTGCATGCTCTTTGACATCTCATTCCTAGAGTGGTTTCTGAATATCTCGCAAAACGTGAAGAGCTAAATCCTCACCTCGACCAGAACTGTACACACCCTTTAAAAGGGATGGCTACTAACTGATCAGTGCAGTGGGAATCAGTGGGAATGCTGGGGATGATTGTTCCAATCCTTGTGGGATTCATAAGAGTACATTATATATCTATTGTGTGAAAATTATTTGCTTCAGAATGGTCTTGTATTCAAGTAGGGCCTAATGTGCAGTTCAATGTTTCCAGGTTAGCATGCCTATACATGTACAGTGATGAGGCGATCGTTGAAACCATGGCTTAAACCATGGACAATTCGTATGGAGTGCCAAGTGTCGCATGGCCTACAATACATGTATTTCGTTACGAAATCAGTCATTTCGCCAAAGAAATGATCATTTTGTAGCATTTCGTTATCATTTTTTTATGTTACTTTTTTTATTCCATTTACTGACTCAAAGTATTGTAATGAAAATGATATATTTTACCGGATTATAATTTATGCCAATCAGGTGAAACTATCTTCTCACATTGGCAAGCTGTACTGTAGTCCTATTGGGAGAAGAATGCGATATAGCAGAGGCGTACCAGTTGACAGAACAACATTTTGTGAATTCATCTCACAAAAATATTGACTCACTTTTGAAACAAAATGCACTGTAAATATAAAGCCTACATTGTACCAAGGTTGGAAATTCTAACCTCTCTTGAAGAGAAATAATTCTTGCTCATTCTCTCCATATTGTTCTCAATTGCAAATTCAACCTCTCACGAGTACATTTGTCCTTGCCAATGCTCTAAGTATTACACTAGTGACTTGTCAAATATGTGGTGTATGCAATATGCTTCTTGAAACCAATTGGGGTATGACATGTTAAATCTACTTTTCAGCAGTGCATTCCTAATTTCAAGCACATTTCTGTTCAGTTGTATTGAGGCTATATATAGCTGCATAATATCAGCTTGTTACTGAGCTGATTACAGGTATTCATAGTTTACTCTCTTGTAGGTACACACCTAACCAGGGACTATCTGTGCATTACAGCTAATTATGAAATGTAGTGTACAACTTGTATGCATTAGTTTTCAGTTTATGTGTTTATTATGGATTGTGCCAAGTGTTTTAACACGGGTTTTCAACATTTTTTGTTTTGTTTTGTTTTGTTTTGTTGCTGTTTATGCTGTTTGTATTTGAGTGAATAGGCATCATGCTGCATTGGGTAACACAGTGATGGAATACTACCAGAACAATATACCTGGTATATTGCTAACTAGAATGTGAAAATGTTGGTACATAACATGAGTGTCTGTGTGTGTGCCTACATGTACTCGTGTGTGTAAAGTGTGAATGAGACATCTTGCTACTGTATTTCATGCATCAGTAAGAATTTCAAGGCACATCTGGTGTTATATGTTAAGACCTGTCATGTACTTTAAATGCAGTGGCCATTTTGATCTTACATTTATCTCAGAAATTACCACCCAAGACTGGATCAAATCACGACAAGGTGTGCATTCCTCTGGCATCGACATACCGTAGTGGGACGAAAAAGGTAAAAGCTGTCGGAGAGTTGGATGAGAAGGCATCTAGTGGTGCTTCCAGAGAAGGTCATAACTTGTCATCTACGTTACCAGATGGCTCACAGGAACGGCTTGTCCCACGGACAGATGAAACTCAAACAAGTACACAGCCCACTGATGTGCCCAGTGTATCACAAGAAGGTGGAAAGGAGAAGTGGCATGCCAAGTGTAAGAAGGAGACATTGTTATGGGTGATGCATCTAAATTCTGCAGAGGAGGATTCTTCATTGCCTCCACAGAAACCTCAACAGACGAGTGCCAGCCAGTGCTCATCACCCAATTCTGGGCGTGCTAAAGGCAGTTATATCGAGGTGCAAGACAAGGCAGGATGGGTGAAGCGTATATATAGTGACGGTTGCTATGGTACAACTCTAGGCAAAGTTGGGACAGATCCAGGATGTCACAACAAAGTAGATGTGAGTTGTGGCTTCAAGCGGTCTGCAAAACCTAGTGAGAGTGTGCCAGCTGTGAAGAAATCAAAATCTCAAACAAAGAAAGTCTGTCCAGCGGCTGTGAGGCGGCAAAGACCTAGCTATGAAGATGTCCTCTCTCTGGCTAGTAAAAATGTGGACAGGACAAGGTGCTCATTAAGTCCAGAGAAAAACAGAGAGTATTCAACTGCAGAAGCAGTGAATGACAGTAAGTGTTCACAAAGTGGTGAAGGACATTTGCCTAATTCAAAGCCATCAAACTCAAGCAACAGCTTTGCAGAAGTTTCCATCGCAAAAGTGGACAGGCTGTTTCAGAAGGCCACGCAGAGAGTTTCATTTTCTAGTGATGAAGTCAATCAGAGTTCAGTGGAAAGCCAAGATGTCACACATTCTACTGCAGACTCAACTCAAAAAAGCGCAGACGTAGATTCTGTATCTCTTGCCAAAGTTGAACGCCTGTTTAATACTTCCTTGAAACATAAGGCAAAAAGTATGAAAAGCCCTGCAGTGTGTAAAGGATCAAAGTGCCAGGTGCCCTGTGAGAATACCCAGAAGAAACCCTTGCATGTGAAAGACAAGAGGACACACAAATCTGAAAGACAACTTCTTTGGGAAGCCGCCTTTGACACCAGAGGGTTGAGTATTCCCGTCATCAAGCTGAGCCTGCCATCGGAGCGTGTTGTCATCACAGAGGAGTTGCTGAGGAAAGGGGCTGGAAAGACAGGTGTGCTAGGCAGGAAGCACCACAGACATCCAAAAAGGGGGCATTCCACAGGTATAGCCATCATTAAAGGGTGGTATAGCCGTCATTAAAGGGTGGTATAGTTTTGGTTGAGATGCCCGCCTTCAGGTTTTCCAACTTTTTTTGTGAAATAATGAGAATCCTCTTACGAAATATGAAAGAGCATACAATTCTCAGAGGAATCCAAAGTTTATTTGATGAAAATTGGTTCTGAAATGGCTGAGATATCCAAAACAGAGCAATCCTCATAAAAGATGGGACATACCTTTATTTAGGATCACTTTATTTTTCTTTGTTTTGGGATTCTCGGTCATTTTAAAACTGATTTTCATCAAACAAACTTTGAATTCCTCTTAAATTGTATGCTCTTTATGTCATTTAGTGGTTTTGTAACTATCCCTCTAAATGTTACAGCTGAATCCCCATCTCAACAAAAACTATACCATCCCTTTAAGGTCTTGACTAAGTTTCATTGTAGGTTAGATGCTTGTACAGTATGCTAACATCCCTATCATTATGCTTCTGCCATGAAATGTTGCTGGTTGTATTATATCACGGCTGCTTTCATCTAGAAATTCCTACTGGCTCTACAAAAGGACACCTGTGATAAAGCTCACCAAATTTGGTTTTGTGATATTCAGTTATGAAGCATTTTCCATTTCTATCGTAGAATGCATGCCTATACCTTTGTGTCTGTATGATATCCATCGAGTTCAGAAATTACTACTCATCACTGGAATTTTGCAGAACCTACGTTCAGCAGATTTACTACCAATAGACTTCAGTGACAATTATAATGACCTTACAATAGCTTTCACTTTGTTGTTATTAAATTGCAATCATGTTTGATTGTCACAATAGCATCCTACACATGTAGAAATATGGATACACACAGAGTCAAACTTGAGAACTCATTTTTGTATGAAAAAATACATGTGAAAAAAATTGTATATTTACAAATTCTGTTGGAGATGGAAAAAATAAATGAATGAATGAATGAATGAATGAATGAATGGATGTACATTGCATGCATTGTAGAATTCCTTTGAAATATGCATGTTGTATTTATATACTATCCAGCTTTAGGGAGACATACGCCCATAATTACTATATTAAGGACAATTTGTGTCTTCTTAACATTTTCAACTAACAACTAACTGTATATTAAATCCCATTCAGTCGCATGTTTTACTGCTGAAATTGCTTTTTTACACTATGTCTCCCTAAAGCTGGATCCAGACTAACATATGGGCTGTGACGCGAGAAAAGGGCCCTTAGAGCATAAAATACCGAAAATGAGTTTTCACCTCTCCAAATTGTAGAATGAACTCCGACATATGCAAACTGTTTTCTGAAATTAAACTCCTAAATGTCTAAATCACGACATTTAAAAAATCATGTTTTGTCCAAATCCTGCCACATTTTGATACGTCTATGCATGTGTGCAAAGCTTGATAGTTGATCTTTTTTACGCATATTGTTTTGTCAGACTTTTACACCATTTTATGGCATTTGTATGCGAGAGCACTAAGGGTGCGTTCGAGTGCTCTCCTAAAGCGGATTGTACCGTACTGTACCCGCGTCAGGGGAGCGCTCGAACGCTCCTAAAGTGTACTGTACCATACTGTACCGAGCCAAAAGTGGACCACTTCGCAATGTGCTCCAAAAGCGTACCAAAAGTTCGCTGTAAAGCATGCGCGTATCATGCGCATACGTCATAGTTGTACATGTAAGTTGTTCAAGCGCCAGGTGGATGGCATTCTTGCTACAAAAATGCGTGACCTTTTCTAAAAATAACTCGTGAGGTACATGTACGCTTGTGAGGTACGCTTTCTCGACAGAGCGCTCGACACTTCAAAACTGGCACAGTTCGGTACGGTACGCTTTGGTTCAGTTTGCTTTGGTTCGCTTTAGAGGGCTCGAACGCACCCTATGAGCTCTTTTCTTGCGTCACGGCTCATATAACTATGTATATATATATATATTTTTTTTTTTTTTCCGCCACAAAGTGTCGCCAGAGGCATTATGTTTTTGGGTTGTCCGTCCTTCGTAATCAATTTTGTGGACAGCATAACTAAAAAACCACTTGAGGTATCCTAATGAAACTTGGCATGTATATAGTTAGAGTGGGCGAAGTTGTGCCTATCAACTTTTGAGTGCACATGCTCAAGGTCAAAGGTCGAAAGGACAAGGTAAAATGCTCAAAATTTCACTATATCCCCCATATCTGTGCAATGTCTGAAGGTATTTTCTTGAAACTTAGTGTATACATGTACTACCAAATTAAGATTCTCCAGAGAGAGTTTTGGTTCATGAGGTCAAAGGTCAACAGTCAAGTGAAAATGTAAAAATTTCACTTTTTTCTCCATATCTCGCATTGGTTCAAGTTGTCTTCATGAACATGGTACATATGTACATGTATGTACTGACAGGTAGTGATTATCTAGGGAAGTTTGGGGTCATGGGTCAAAGGTCATAGGTCAGAGGTCAAGATCAACTCCTCAAAATTTAATTTTCCCTCATATTTATGCCATGCCTGCACAGCCATCCCATTGTGACTCACATGATATTTAAAAATACAAAATTTTGACTTGTTATGGTTGAGTACTTGAAAAATTCATCTTTTATTTTTCAATTTTTTTTAATTTTATAATTCATTTTTACATATTTCAATCAAGGTATTGACCCTTCACATTGTTGTTGTTTTAACCCTAAAGGGGCCGGGCTTTTTTGGCTATGCTCAGGCCGGGGGGGGGGGGGGGGCAGATTCCGCCCCCCCCTGAGATCTCGGCCATCGGTGGCGCGATCGCGATGAAATTTTGCATGCGTGAGTCCTGCATCATAATCTACAAGATTGTGTCATAAGATTTTTTGAAACAATCAATTTCTAATTTTAATTAATTAATTATGCAAATTAAGCTCAAGATCATATTTTAGCCTAATTAAAAGCATTGAGAGTCTAATTTTTGGTCTGTAAATCTGTTGCAGCATATTCAACGATTGTACATCACAAAAACTTCCGAAATTCATTTCAATTCTTATGTATTTTATTGTTTTCAGAATTTCTTATGTATTTCTTTGTTTTTCAACTTTTGTTTTTTCTTTGTTTTTTTCATTGGAAATTGTCACTGACCACTTTTCTACCATAATTAGCACAAAACTAATCAATGAAAGTGATTAATTGTAAAAATAATCAGGTTTTTATGACTTTCACGACAGAGCACTGTTTTCCATAGGAAATGTACACAAAATCACAAAATTGTGCCCGTTTTGGGGCGACATTCCGTTACAAAAATGGGCGTGGCTTCGCAAAAGTATGCGCGGACGTCGCAAATTTGGTCTCAAAAGTTGCGCGAGACTTGAACAAACAAAGTCAAGAAGCCTCGCGACGAGGCCTTCTCGCGTAACAGAATTATAGCGCGAAACGTCGAGGGGGGGCGGATTCCGCCCCCCCCCCCCCCCGGCCCTTTTAGGGTTAAAGAACGAAAGGAGAGAGAAAGAAAATGGGGCCCTATACAAATAATTTGCCCCACATTGGTTCACAGAAATCTTTGATGTGAAGTCATTCTTGTTAGAGATACTTCACTCTTTTGTTGTGACTCGCGTGACGCCACACTATTGAAGATTTCTGACTTTGCTGTACTTGACTGGATTTTCGTAAGAAAGTACTTGTTCGGACTATGTACACAAAATTTTCAGGGTTAAATTTTGAGACAATAGGCAAAAAGAAGTCAAAATTTCATCATCCCTTGACTTTTCATTTCAACTCAATTGGCATATGTGACTGGCATGACATGTGAATGTGACTCGCTTGATAAGTGTCCTTCAGGACAAAAAGTTGAGCCAACCATAATGATTTTATTGAGTAAAATTAGTCAAATGTTTAACCGAACTTGTTATTTATGGTTAGATTAATCACACATATTTTTAAAACAAAAGAATCATCTAATTCCAATCTCTGATGGGATCATTGGAGCTCATAGAACATACATAAAATATCCAGCTAAAATTGACTTTAAGCTCTTTTTTCCCCTTTCAAATCAAGAGTTATGGGAAATCATTCTTTTTTCAACTACTATAAAAGTGGAAATTTTGGCGGTGTTGAAATCTTCGCGCTCTTCGCGCAACCAAAAACTAGCGCAATAGCGCAAAAGCATGCAAATATTTTTGCTTGCCATATGTTCCTGTGCGTGATGTCTTGATTCTGCGGATTTAAAAACACGCGAAACTTTTCTTACCTGGCCAAGCACGAAAATATCCACGTTTACAGTACCGGTAGTTTTCTTTTTCTTTCTTATTTACTGTAATTGTGTTTGACAAGTCTTCTATTCGAAATGAATCAAATTCAAACTTTCTTTAGGTTATTAAACTTGCATACTTTGCATTTGGATTTGTATGGAATCATTTAGCTCTTTTAGAAACTTGAAAGTTACTTTGATGCACAAAGAGTCCTCAGTCCTTCTTATAATCAGTGTTTCTCAGTGTCAGCTTAATCTTAATTTTCTATTGTTTACTTACCTGTCCCATTTTCACCTTACTTCCTTTACTTGTATTGTTTCATTCTTAAAGTGCATAGAGACTTCTCCCTGAATGTGATATGCGCTATACAAGCACAGTTTATTATTATTATTATTATAATAAATAATGAATAATCTTTTTCCTTCTTATCTACCATTATTGAGTCTGATAAAGAGCTGAAGAATGATCACGTTTTGTTTCTTTTTATAGTAAACTACATGATAGAATTCAGCTTTTCTTTGCCAGAGTGTCCATTCTGTAGTTTGAGAAAGCTGGTCACTGCTTCGTAGTGACGGTTTTGATGCCTAGTTTGTTGGGGCCATTTTATTCATTTTATTTTTTTATTATGTTCTTAAAGACTGATCTCTTCATTCATGACCTTTAACTAAGCCTCCTATTGTTGACAAGATATGGCTGCTGTAAAAGATGTCTGATGCAGGCTGCCATGGCTCTTTTTTTTCCAGCCAGTGGAAGATCTATTCTTTCATGACATATTTTTGTGACTCATGTGACACATTTCCAGGGTGTTTTCAAGCTTAAAATATTGTCAAGCTCATTACATAAAAATGAAAAAAAAAATGAACTTGATATGGTAAATTAGGTATGAAATAAGACCTTATGTGGAAAAAAATACAAATCTACAGATAATAGAACATGCCTTAAACAGTGAAATTAAAAGAAGTACTAAAGAGGCATCATTTTTGTAGCAAAAGTGATCTTTGTTCTGGGAGGTGTAACTTGGCTGTTAGAAAGTGAAAAGCAGTGAAAAATTAGATTACTGTATACGCCATATATGTGACCATTCACCACAAAACAAACAAAAAGTTGCACCCTTTGATTTTAAGTGAGGACTCAAAAAAGGTGAAATGGTTCAACCAAGTAAATCATGAGTTTTTCATATTTTCCGAAAGAGCTATCCTTCTTACTCTTCAGTTTGGTATCTTAACATAAATTGGAAAGTGTGTTTTTAGCAGTTTTTCTACAACCCTTTTTGGGGGAAGAGTAGAATGGTCAGGTGTGACTTAGAGGCCGCTTTTCATGTCTTGAAATCCTTCACACACTCTTCACTTTCAAGTCTAATAACTTTTGAATGGATAATGCTACTGCTTTGAAAGTTAAGTTTAATCATGGGCAAAATGTGTTGATAGAACATGCTTAATTTCAGCTTAATCTGATAATCCCTTCATTGTTGTTGCTCCAGTGGTTTACATCCTGTGTTTTGTCCCTTTCATGGCACAGCTAGCACGGATTGGTAAAGATTAAGCACTTGAATAGACCATGTACTTCAGAGCCTCTTTTCTCAGATCACACTTTTCCAGAGTGTGTGCTTTCTTTCCAGTATTTAGGTAGTTTTTGGGAGTCCATTTGAATTGAGTTATACATCATTTTATTGCTTAGAGTCTGCTCTTTCAGAATCTGCCCTTAAATAAAAATCCATGTCTGGCGACTTTTTGTTATGCCTCTGCCACGAAGTGGTGCCGGAGGCATTATGTTTTCGGGTTGTCCGTCCGTCCGTCCGTCCTTCCGACCGTCCGTCCTTCCGTCCGTCCTTCCGTCCATAATGAATTTTGTGGACAGCGAAACTAAAAAACCTTTTGAGGTATCCTAATGAAACTTGGCATGTGTGTATTAGGGGGTGAAGTTGTGCCTATCAACTTTTGGGTGCACATGCTCAAGGTCAAAGGGTCAAGGTCAAATACGTAAAATTTCACTATTTCCACCATATCTATGCAATGCCTGAAGATATTTTCTTGAAACTTAGTGTATACATGTATTACCCAATTAAGATTCTTTGGTGAAAGTTTGGGGCCATGAGGTCAAAGGTCAAAAGGTCAAGTAAAATATTAAAACTTAACTTTTTTCTCTGTATCTTGGAAATTGTTCAAGGTATCTTCATGGAACGTAGTATATACTATATACATGTACTGACTGGCAGTGAATATCTAGAGAATTTAGGGTTCATGGGTCAAAGGTCAGGGGTCAAAGGTCAAGGGCAACACTTCAAAATTTCACTATTTCCCTCATATCTATGCAATCCCAGCAGGATTATTTTTTTTTTTTAACACTTGGTGGTGATAAGCACAATCAGGGTATGCAATCATGACTTTCTCACTTTAAAAAAATTGTAACTTCTAAAAGAATGCACCAACTAACTTAAAAATTCACATGCAGCATGCCAAGACATCAGTAATCACATGTGGTAAGACAATAGCTAATTTCTTCTCATTTACTGTTAATTATTAAAGATTAATTACCAAAAAGTCCCCCAAAACCCACGTAATGCGTCAAAAAAAAGCGTTTTACAACTTACGTAAAATCAAGATTTGAGGTCCATATTTTAAGTCTACCCCTATGTGTTTGGTATCAAATTAATGGATTTTTTCCTGGCATTGCTTGCATGCAATAAAAAACAGTGGTTCTTTCAGCTGGAGAAAGTTATAAGGTCTGAAGTCCCATCCTGGTAGGAGTGTAATGCTGGCTTATTTTTGTGACATTGTGACCTTTTAACCCATGCTGTACAGCTATACATGGAGAAACAGCTTATTTTTTCGCTTTTCCTGAAAGTACTGAAGACACACTACAATATGGTGTGCTGTTTGCCAATAAATGTTCAGCCAGTTTTGAGTTTTGAGCCATTTTCAAATGCTGAGTAAAATAAGTGCAGCCGTTTTTCAGTACTTTCAGTTAGGTATATCCTGATTTGACTACTTTAAAGAATCTTTTCCCCTTATTGAATATCCTTGTTTTTTTAACCATGAATTGTACATATGTAGAAATCTATTGTGTGAAAATTTTAGCAAATTTGAGCAATAGGAACTTATTTTTTTATATTTTTACAAATTGCTGAGCATAAATAAGACCGATACACGCCCATGTAATACTGCATGAAGGTCATATGATAAGTGTTCCGTGTTCATATTTCAATGCTTGTTCAATTTCTAAAGATATCATAAGCAAAAACATAGTATTTTGGCTTAATATGTCATTGTTTGAGTGTCACAGCTTGGATATCAACTCAAGTCATCATAAATCTCACATTCATTCTTCTATCTGTGTTTACAAATATGAGAATTGATCCAAACACTGTGCGCACATTCAAGGTCAAACTGTACAGATAATTTTTTAGATGAAAAATATAATATCTTCCAAAGTACCAGCCCTAATTTCATAAAAATTTGTAATAATGGCCACTATATGTCTGTTACCTATTCCTGAAAGTTTCGCCTCTTCACTCTTTGGCAAAAGTGAAATATGATAAAATATGTAAAAGTGGTTTTATTTGAATTCAAAATAATGCCTACAAAATTGATCATCCATTTCGAGAAGTGAAAATATGAAATTCATTCATATTTTGTGATATGTCATGGCTATGTGCTGGTGGTGAATGAAAGGGATATTTATCAGGAATATCTAACAGCAATATCAGATGAAAAAAGCATTCTCCTTTTTTTTAATGAATTTTTCCAATATATTAGTCATTTCAATGTAATTCGACACCCCTAATTTAAATGCTAATTTATGCGCAGTTTAATGCAAAATTTTGACTCTTTCTTTACATGAAATGAAAATTTGAACACTCAGCTACAACAAACAACAAAAAAAGCATTTTCACCAAGTTTTTTCATTTTTGCCCTGTTACACAATTGCATACCCTGATTGTGCTATTGACCTGGTGTCATGCATGTATAACCTAATAGAGATTCTCTGGAAGCTTTCTTTTTTCTTCTTTTTTCTTTTGTTTGCCTCAAAGGTCAAAAGGTCAAAGATCAAGGGAAAGTGCTGAACTAACTTTTTCCTCCATATCTCAGAAGTGGCTCAAGTTATCTTGAAACTTACCATGTATATATGCATGTTGTGCCTGACAGTGATTATCCTATGAATTTTAGGGTCAAAGGCCAGATGAAAATGGTAACAATGAACTTTTCATTATAGAAATTGCACTTTTTCTCCATACCTTGAAAATTACTCAGTGCATAAACTTATGAATGGGTCAAAGTCAAGTCAAAGTCCTTAAATCCCCAAGTACATGCTCTCCTATTCATCCAAGTAAACCTAGGTCAAGGAAGGTGAACATTCAACACATTTGTGACAAAATTGTCATTTTAATATTTTGCCAAATTTGTGAAAATGTAATCACACATTGTCTACATGTACTATAGACCTATTAGGAGAATCGTGCATTATGGTGGAGGCATACCAGTCGCCTTAGCGACATTTCTAGTTTGTCTTGTGGTGCAGGGTCACGTATTTCTCGAGTCTAAATTTTTGCGAATTGAGACTTCCCAACGATTTCGCGAGTGGTTTAATTCGCGCTCGTGGAGTCCTGTACTGAATGAAGAAATGTGTATGCGTACGTCACATTCATGTCCGGATTAGAGTCAATATTTTCATGTGTTTTTAATTTCGCGAAAAGCAGCTGACTCCCGAAATTCACGAAAATAAAAACCTCGCGAAGTATTCGAACATGTGTACATACCTAGCCAAATATGAATCCTTTTTCTTAATTGGTTGAACTTGAAATTTTAAGGTCCCGGTGTCTAGTTACATGGAATGGCTGTGCAGGATTTTTTTTTTTTTTTTAACTGAATATATTAATGTATTACCCAATAGAGATTCTCTGGGAAATTTCTGGTCGAAAGGTCAAAGGTCAAGAGAAAGTGCTAAATTTTACTTCTTCCTCCATATCTCAAAAGTGATTAAAGGTATCATCATGAAACTTGGTACATATGTATGCATGTTCTACCTGACAGTGATTCTCTTGGGAATTTTAGGGTCATAGGGTCAAAGGTCAAGGGTCAAAGGCTAGGTTAAGATATTAAAAATTTACTATTTAATACTGAAATTACACTTTTTCTCCATACCTTGAAAATTATTGGTAATGCATGAACTTGTAAAAAGGACAAAAGTCAAGTAAAAATCCTCAAATCCCCAAATACCTGCACTCTTTGACAATATAGCCATTCATTCACTTAAACCTAGCTCAAGGAAAGTGAACATTCACATTTGTGACAAACCTGTCATTTTAGTACAGTCAACCTCGCGTAAGTCAACATAATCGGGACTGAGCAAAATATGTTGACTTAAGCGTAAGTCGACATTTTGTCGACTTATAAATGAAAACTAATTTCCCCTGTAAGGAGTAAGATATGGATCACGATGCGGATCGCTATCCAAATCTTACTCCAAAATAAGCCTACTGACATTAGCAACAATAATGTTTTAGTTCATGCATACATCTGGGGCGGATTAGGAAGGACAATGCACAGTTCCCAAACCTCTAGAGAGATTTTGAGACAGCGAGAATCCTGGGTCTGTCTCTAGTCCCTTTACGTTTTAAACTTGATTTGAAAAATCAAACACAAATTCCCCAAATTACATGCAACTTTGCGATTTAAATTCAAGTGCGTTGCTGCAAAGATATGTGTGTGAATTCGTATGATTCTGTAGACATGATTTCAGTGCTGACTGAGTTGAAATATGCACGATTTTCCTTCCCTAAGTCGCCATATTTGTTTTACTTAAATTTCTATTGCTGTACTCAGAAAATGAACTGTTCTCATGCTCTTATTCGCAACACCGCTCTGTACGGCGCGGGCCCGTCTGAAAAAAAAAAAAGAAAGAAGAAAAGTTTGTTAATCCGAAAAGACATCTTATTTTCGGATTAACTAACCTTCTTAAAAACAAACCTCTTTCCATTGTTGGACTAATTTGACTTTGGACTGAGATTTAGACCTTCGGCATAGCGAACTGTAACAATGATTTGTCACCATTTAAAGATTTTTTTCATTGACATTTCGTGAAGCAGCGTGCGCTTCGGTAGTTTGAAAGTTGTAAATGTTGCGATGTCTTTCCCCTGCGAGTGCAGACTAAGTTCTGTCATGGCGAATGTTTTGTTTGATATTTTAAGTTTGCGTACAAAATAAGAAATAATACAAGTCTTTTCAACACTAACGCGCTTCCGTAGATTTTTAGAAATGCATTTAAACGCAGTTTCTAGTTTCGTACGAAAGCCGCAAGTCTTTTGTGCAATTATCTTGGGTTTTTTAAATACAGCGTTGCATGATGTGATTTGATGGACTTGCATTTGATTTTTAGAGTTACGTTTAAATGCAATTGAGTTTTAGTTTCCTACTATATTCTAGTTTCATATTATTATCAAACGCAAGCCTTTTCAGCATTCCGTGTGATTTATGGACTTGCATTTGATTTTAAGAGTTGCGTTTGGTTTGTAATTTTGCGCACAAAATGAAAAATAATGCAAGTTTTTTCAACACTAACGCACTTCCGTAGATTTTTAGTGATGCGTTTAAACGCAGTTTCTAGTTTCGTACGAAAACCACAAGTCTTTGCTGCAACTCTCTTGCGTTAAAATACAGCTGTACAGCGTTGCATGTGATTTGATGGACTTATGTTTGATTTTTAGAGCGCCGTACACTAGCGAATTAGCAAGAAGAAATGCTGGGAATCGGGGCGGGAAAACAATTTTTCAGAGAACTGCGATAAGAATTTGAGCGAAAAATTATGTAGACTTAGACAAGGGAATTAACACGTATGTCAGCTCAGTTGGCACTGAAAATCACGTCGACTTATGCAAGTTGTCGACTTATAAATGTCAACTAATACGAGGAAATTTTCAAGGAATAATAACAAAGGCAAAAATCAGGACTTTTCTATCGTGTCAACTTAAGCGAGTTGTCGACTTATGCGATGTTGACTTAAGCAAGGTTTACTGTACTTTGCCAATTATGTGAAACTGTCATCACACATTGTCAAGACATTGTACTATAGACCTATTTGAAGAACCATGCATTATGTCAGAGGCATACCAGTCTCCATAGCAACATTTCTATTTTCATTTAACATTTATGAATTTTTAGAAGTAAAAATGTGTAATCCGTGGTTTTTCATTGCATGCAACAACGTCTTCAGGGAGAAGTCAGAGCTCCATTTCCCAGAATGACCCTTGCAACTGTGTGACATCAGTGACTACTGCTGGGAGTGACAGTATTGGCCATCATGACCCTAATGCCAACGGGTCATCTGGTGGTGTTGTCAATCTCTTTCAACGGCTGAGTTCAGACTCAGGAAAAGATGATCCAAAAGTAGTTCTCCCACCTGGCAGTCATGACCATAGCAGAGATGCTCATGAAGACAAGTTAGTCACAGCTTTGGATGCATCAGACTCTAAGCCAAAGAAATTGGGTGCTATTGACCTGGACAGGTTAAAGAAACGGTTCAGTAGGAGGCTGCAGGCAGCCGTTCAAAGAGATTCTCCGGACAAGTCCACCGATAGTCCTATTGTTGAAAATGAGAACAGTGTAGGCTGTAGCACACTAGTGACATCTGACAGTTTGGGATTTGGCGTCTCCGATATCATTCCAGTGACAGAGATTCAAGAGGAGGTGCTCTTTGAAGAAACAGTTGTAGCGACAGAGAAAGTGTGTGAGTGTGACGATGGTGTGATGATTGAGCCGTCTCCTTCAGTTGGCTGTCATGCAGGGGTGGAATCAAACGCTGGTATCTCACACTCTGTGACAGAGGCTACCGGTAGCTGTTGTGATGAGAAGTCTGGAGTCAGTAAACTGCCCGACGGTTCTTCAATCTCAAATGCTCCCATTAGTGCTGCACACGAAGCACAATCTAGCAGTGTTGCCACAGGCTTAGCCAGCAGTAGCCAAAGTGAAAGAGTACATGTGCACATTCCAGAGGACAAGGAGAGAGATCTGACAGCATGCAACACAACACAACCTGGTTTGGGGATTCCCCACACAATGCCGGTTAACATAACAGATGGTAAAGCCACAGACAGTGCACAAAACAAGGAACGAAGTTCGCCAAGTACCACAGACACTAGTGGCCTGCCAGTAGCGGCAGATATAGACAGTGCAGGTTCAGTCCGAAGTCCCGGAGAGATATCTGTCTACCTTGATGCTTGCAGCGTTTTGGGCAGCCCTGTGCAGGATTACGAAGGTAGTGGAAACAGTGACAAGGAGCAGAGTCAAAGTGAGGATTACGAGACTGCAAATGAGGATAGCGATGCCAGCACACCTGTTTTGGATGAATTAACTGATCTTGATGAAGGGTGTCGGGTAGGGAAGATTATCTTTGTGAACAGACCCAGCTCGCATTCTGATGACGACACAGCAGACTCAGATGTAAAAGCAAGGGCAGCCTTGGAACAGTGTATACAGTGTTCAGAGGGTGCCCAGTTAACACAGTCTTGTTTGCACATAAACAAAGATGTGCCAACTGACACCATGCTACATGAAGACACTCAATCTGCATCAGACTGCATTTATGCACACGCAGACTCAACGGGCACACAGTCTGGAAAGAGTGCCAAACCAAACGTTGGATCGGACGCTGAAAAGTGTAATTCACATCTTTTGAAAGAGGAATATTTTGTGTTGTCGCAGAACGTAAAGGGACCACCACTGTCACGTTCTACCCAGCCAACATCAACATCTGAGCCAACGGCAGTGCAACAAATGGATAGGATAATGGATAAAGAAAGCGACATAGATGTACCTGTACGTGCAGAAGTCTCTGGGATGATGACTGCTGGTTCGGGCAGCGGGGACGACGATGACGACAGTCTGCCTGAAATTGCCATGAATACCTGTGACGCCGATGACGGTGATCTAGACAAACCAATGAACAGTCCAACCTCTGATAGCAGTGAGGACTCCTTCCCTAGTCCTACCCAGGCAGGAGAAGAAGATCTCTGCAATACTTTTGATTCATCCCAAGAAAGTCAAGCTCATGCTGCCTCAGTAGGGATGCTCTTACAAGAAGTGACAGACCTTAGGTAAGTTTCCTCCAGCTCTGCTTTCATTTCATTTCATTTCATTCTTCATTTTATTGTTTCTGTATGGTACAATATAATCAACTCTGATCACTTTCAGAAATAAACACATGATTCATAATAATTCATGAAGTCTTTGTATACACAGTAAAATTCACATTTCTGTGTGGTGGGTCTTTCAGTTTTGTAAGATGTGTTTTTTCCCCTTCACGCGGGTTTTGTTTTGTTTTGTTCTTACTTGAAATTCTGCATTAAAAATGTGCGCTACCCAGTGAAAGCAATGTGTAATCTGGTTGTTTGTGCATATCTTGGTTGTATTAACATAATTGTTTCATGACATGAAATATGATTTGATGGTAGCCGGGGGAAAATGCTTTATAATAATGGGGAATTCCTATATAGTCAATACCTAAGGTGCATGCTTAGTTTATTTCCTTGCGTGCTTGCTTGGCAAAATTTTGATGCAACTTGCAGTGTTGCTGTTAGAGAAATTACATCTTATGCTCCCTGGTATCAGAAACAAGCAACTTTGTCACCTTTATCAATTTCCTTTTGTTGAAATATTGTTTATGACTTAATTTGTAAGTGTTACTCATTTAAGAGATTGATCTTTATTACCCCATGAACAGCAAGCTGCATATATGAGTCTTGTAATACTAAATTCATGATCTGTGATCACAGTTTTATTTCATTTTGTTTTTCTTTTTTCGTGCAGCAAAAAGAATGTTCCATGTACACCAACCAAGTCTCACCAGTCTGTAATGAATGTAAGTAGAGAAATTAACACTTACCTATATAGCAAATCCAGGTATATGTGTAATAAGGTGTTGCATCTAGTGAGCTATTAGTTTTGGTCCCAAAATTGATTTCTGTGCAATTCTATGGTGGCATAGCTACACTGTGTATCTCTCTCTTACGATGAGGTGATCTATAACAAGATTTCATCTATAGCACTACAATGTTTGCAAACAAAGTTCAGTTCCCAAAGCAAGGAAAACCTGAAAATACTCTTTTAGTATTTGAGAACATGTTTAAGTGCAACTCATCTCTTCATACTTCTAATACAAGGCAGAAAATATTGTTACACTGTACATAAACCAATAGTAGATACGACTCAAGCATTGAACTCATTACGCTACGCAGGAATAAACATGTGGAATTATTTAAATGAGAATATAAAAGCATGCTCAACTTTGTCAAGTTTTAAAGTATTATGTAAAAGGGAAATATTTAGCAAAATGTTTTGTGAAGTGAAATTTTGATTGTTTTATAATCATGTTTGCTGATCTGTTTATGGATGATTTTTGTGTAGTTGTAAACTGTTGAAAAGTGTTTGTGTGTGAGTTGGTGGGTATGTTTGTATAATATGAAGCTTGATTTGTGTCAGAATAAGATTTTGTTATTGGGCCCCATCGATACAAGCCCTGCTTCACAGGGGTCCATGACCTTTCAATGTCTTATATTGTAAACTTTCCCATATAATTACATGCATATTTTTTGCTTGCATGTGTATCCATATGTTTTTGCTGAATGGTTGAATAAGATTTAGTTAAATTAAATTGAATTGAATTGTATAGTGAGCAAATCTTCCTGCATGAGCATTTCATAGATAATCATCATGCTTTTAGCATTCTTTTCCACAGAGATACTGAAATTGCACTCATTCTGTAGTTCTTTGTTCAATTAGATATGCAGATAAATGTACACACTGTTAAGCTTGCTAGAGTGTGAACCTGAGGATTCTATTTATTGTTGTTTTACTGCTTTTAATCTCCCTTTGATTGTAAGACAAGCAGCTGCAATCAATGAGTTTAAGGTCAGGTTCAAAAGTCATCTCTTGAAGTAATGTATTTTAGGTTTGAATTATGTATTTTATTTTGTAATGCACAGTAGAGTATATTTATAGAGCTCTGCGCAATATAAATGCCCTCTATTGTTATTATTATTATTATTATTGTTATTACAGGGCTGCACACTGGCGCCGGTCCGACGGTCAAAGACCGGTAAAAGTCACTGTCGGACCGGTAACTTTTCAGGAAATCCACAAGTTACCGGTCCGACATGACCAGTAAAAAAAAAAAAAAAGCATTGGTGGGGTCAGTAGAAAGAAAAAGAGCAGCCCCGATCAGGGAGAAACAGAATGCAAGATATTGCACTGTTCAACAAGTTTTACACAAGTTTTCGTTTATGTCTACCGGTGCACTTTGTACAGTAAACATACATTAGTTTTGAGCACTAGCAGTCGACCAGTTATTCGCCCTCGCTTGCGCATTTGGCGCTGCTCACGCACTGTCATGCAATGCAATACATGCAGAGCATGTACAGTGTAACTGCTTTTCGTTTGCTTGCAGCGATCGGCGGTCATGCCAGACAAGAAGCATTGATAGAAGCGCACGCATTTCTGAGTCATTTTACTCATGATTTTTTAACGCAAGATCGATCCGATCCCGGCTTCGGAGCAGCGTGGCAGTTATGTTAGAACTAATTTACTTGTGTCGATTCTTAGAAAGAGTAAAAACACATTCAATATTCAGCGATACAGTAAATGGATCTGATTGCGTTCATTTTCATTTTACACAGTCATTTCACAAATGAATATTTTCATTCGCTCAGAATGGTCTCATAATGAAGATAGGCGCAAAAAGGATCACGAAATCGGCTCTTCCGTGTACTTTTTAAGAACGCATGCACAAAATGTGAATAGATAATACTAGGGAGGAAAAAAAAATCATGAAATCATGGCAGTCCCGCTTACATATTTGAGGTAGAAATCGTCCCAAAAAGGATCATGAAATCGACCGGCCGCGTCGTATCTTTCAAAAGCTTATGTACGAAATGCGAAGAGATTACAGGGGAGAAAAAAAAATAAAGGACACATTTTGGTGAGTGCATCATAAAAGATTACAGCCGAATAACAATTCATGAAATCAACGCAATCCCGTTGAAATTTGAGGAAATAATAGGCGCAAAAAGGATCTTGAATTCAGTCCTGCATGCCGTGTTGGTTATCAAAAACGCATGCACAAATGCGGCGTGATTATCGGAAGAAAAATAAAAAAACACATTTTACCCTTCTGGTGCGTGCATCATAAAAAATTACATCTGAAGTAATTCATGAAATCACCACAATCCCGCTGATATGTAGAAATAGGCGCAAAAAGGATCGTGAATTCGGCCGTGTTGTATACCCTTTAAGAACGCATGTACGAAATGGGAAAAGATTCGCGGGAGAAAAATAAAGGACACATTTTCGCCCCTTTTGGCGCTTGCATCATATAGATTACAGCCGAATTTTGCAATCCCGTTGGAATTTGAGTAAACAATAATAGGCGCAAAACGAATATCGAATTCGGCCATGCATGCAATGTATAATTTTGAAAACGCATGCACAAATGCGAAGAAATTATTGGGAGAAAAATAAAAAACGCATTTTCAACCCTTCTGGTGAATGTATTACAAAAGATTTCAGCCGAAATAATTAATGACATATCGCAATCCCGCTGATATTTCATGTAGAAATAGGTGATAAAAGGATCATGAATTCAGCCGTGTCGTATACGCATGTACGAAATGCGAATTATTGGGAGAAAAATACAGGACACATTTTCAACCCCTTTTTGCCCGTGCATCATAAAGATTACAGCCGAATAATAATTCATGAAATCATCGCAATTTGTGAAGTTTGAGGAAACAATAGGCGCAAAAAGAATCATGATTTTTGGCCGTGTCGTATATCTTTTAAGCACTCATTTACGAAATGCGAAGAGTTTATCCGGGAAAAATAAAGGACACATTTTCAACCCATTTTGTCGCGTTATCATAAAAGATTGCAGCCGAAGTTATTCATAAAATCATCGCAATCCCGCTGATATTTTAGGTAGAAATAGGCTCAAAAAGGATCGTGAATTCTGCCGTGTCGTATACCTTTCAAGAACGCATGTACGGAATGCGAAGAGATTATAAATGAGAAAAATAAAGAACGCATTTTCAACCATTCTCGCCGGTGCGTGCATCACAAAAAGTTACATCCGAAGTAATTCATGAAATCGCCACAATTCCGCTGATATTTGAGGTAGAAATAGGTGCAAAAAATATCATGAATTCGGCCATGTGGTGCATCTTTTTAAGAATGCACTTACGAAATTCGAAGAGTTTATCGGGAAAAATAAAGGACACATTTTCAACCTCTTTTGGCGCTTGCATCATAAAAGATTACAGGCGAAGTAATTTATGAAATCGTCGCAATCCCGCTGATATTTTAGGTAGAAATAGGCGCAAAAAGGATCGTGAATTATGCCGTGTCGTATACCTTTCAAGAATGCATGTACGGAATGCTAAGAGATTATGGGGAGAAAAATAAAGAACGCATTTTCAACCATTCTCGCCGGTGCGTGCATCACAAAAAGTTACATCCGAATTAATTCATGAAATTGCCACAATTCCGCTGATATTTGAGGTAGAAATAGGCGCAAAAAGTATCATGAATTCGGCCACGTGGTGCATCTTTTTAAGAACGCACTTACGAAATTCGAAGAGTTTATCGGGAAAAATAAAGGACACATTTTCAACCTCTTTTGGCGCTTGCATCATAAAAGATTACAGGCGAAGTAATTTATGAAATCGTCGCAATCCTGCTGATATTTTAGGTAGAAATAGGCGCAAAAAGGATCGTGAATTATGCCGTGTCGTATACCTTTCAAGAATGCATGTACGGAATGCGAAGAGATTATGGGGGAAAAATAAAGAACGCATTTTCAACCATTCTCGCCGGTGCGTGCATCACAAAAAGTTACATCCGAAGTAATTCATGAAATTGCCACAATTCCGCTGATATTTGAGGTAGAAATAGGCGCAAAAAGTATCATGAATTCGGCCATGTGGTGCATCTTTTTAAGAACGCACTTACGAAATTCGAAGAGTTTATCGGGAAAAATAAAGGACACATTTTCAACCTCTTTTGGCGCTTGCATCATAAAAGATTACAGCCGAAGTAATTTATGTCGTCACAATCCTGCTAATATTTGAGGTGGAAATGGGCGCAAAAAGGATTGCGAATTCGGCCCTGCATGTCGTGTACCTTTCAAGAACGCATGCACAATGCGAATAGATTATCGGGAGAAAAATAAAGAACCCCTTGAAGCGCGTGCATCAGAAAATATCACAGCTAAAATAATTCATTAAATCGTCGCAATCCAACTGACCACCAAGAGCAGGTTACGCAGCAAGTTCGTGTGCCAATGTTTAGAAAAAGTCACAAACGCATTTGATACAATCTGATTTTGTTCATTATCATTTTACACTGTAATTCAAAAACAAACATTCTATTTTTTCCTATCTTTTTTTAAATTTCTTGTGCAATAAATAATGCAAGTTAAAAAAAAATATTAATCTGTAAAATGTACATGGGTAAGGGGGTACGTCCATAAAAAACACGAAAATAAGTTTGCAAGTCATTTAATGTTTTTTTAGGTTGTCGTTGTTGACCGGTAAATTTTCTGTTCGGACCGGTAAAAAATGGTAAAACGGGGCATTTACCGGTCCAACAGAGACAGGTTGGACCGGCAGAAAAAATGGGTTAGTGTGCAGCCCTGGTTATTATTATAATTATAATTATAATTATAATTATTATTATTATTATTATTATTATTATTATTATTATTATTATTATTATTATTATTATTATTATTATTATTATTATTATTATTATTATTATTATTATTATTTTAATGTTCTGTATTGTTTATACATTTCTTCATCAGTTTTGTTCGTTGCTTCTTTAATGATGTTCTGCCAGTGTTATAAGTCTGTGTGTTTTTATTTTGTCTGCACAGGATTCACTTAGCCCCTGTATTCCCTCTCAAGAGATGACTGGCAAACTACAAGATGAAGCAGACAAGAAAAAACATAAGAAGTCAAGGATGGACAAGCTGCTGAAGCAATATAAGAAGAGGGTAAGAACCTCTGTATTCCTTCTTGTTGATTTTCATCTTTCTTTTTGAGCTCACTTGAGTCTGTTGCACATTGTGCATCATTTGTCATTTATCATCTGTCTGTCTGCAGTCGTCTGGTGTCACAAAGTTTTGGCAGTCTAATAATAGGGAGCTGTAGATTTGCGATGCGGACGTTTGAGACGACAGTTGTGTTGGACGTTCTCCTCTCTCCCTGCATCGTGCTGAAAAGTAGCTCCAGATTACGTGGAGACGCAACATCAATGCATCAAGTAACTCTCCACGTCGTGATTTGAGCAGATGTAGAATTAGCCCAGAACGCGTTGTGAAAACTCAGACCACGTGAGCTATAAATAGATCGCTTTTTATATAAAGCCATTTTGTGCATTCTCAGGGACAGGGTTTTTTTTTTCTGTGAACTCATCACAAAAATCTAAATCTCCCTATTCTCTCTTCAAATGTGTCAATTGGATTTTTACCAAACTAGGCAGAAAAAAAAAAAGAAAAAAAGATAGGGGATACAAAGATGCAAAGATTATTTCAGGTGGCCTCCATGGAGGCTCAGGTGTGGATCCCAGATGACCCAAAACAGCGCAAAGTATCCCTTTCTCTAGATCCAGCATTGTCCCAGCCAGATTGTATTGCATTTGGATAGATACTCATAAAAGTTGAAGAATATGAGTTGTTCATGACAGTGCCAGTTGTTGCACAATGTGGCACCACTGGGATGACAAGTTTGGATGGGACCCCAGTGGACAAAATTGATAGATGTTTTTTGAATATTTTAATAGTTCATTATGCATGACAGTGTAGTAGCAGGATTCATTCTCTATGGTAGGGTGATACAATCAAATATGGTAGCCATTTGCCATGCCTTTATAAATTAGGCTTATATTCCTATATTCCTCACCAGAAGATAAGTTTGTTAAAGGACCAGTTCACCCAAATATCTACAGTTGTATTTGGATTGAGTGAATGCAGCAATATGAGTAGAGCATGTCAGTATCAAAAGTTTGAGGAAAATCAGGCAATCTGTTCAAAAGATATGAATTTTTAGAATTTAGTGCCACCATCACTGTATGAGAAGACTACAACAGTTTGTAAGGTCAGTGCAGGACAAAGATATAAATAAAATAAAATATTTCTCAGAATTCAACATATTTTCATATTTTTAGCAAAATGAAAGAACACTTGATTTTTAATACCTCTTGCAAAAAGCAGGGGTACAGTAATAATATCACCCTAAACATGAGCCAGTAACAAGTTTAGGGGAAATGTGCTTTTCGTAAAAAATAAAATTTTGTGGATTTCTCTTTAGATTTTCTTTATATTGTTTTCCTGCGGTAATGTCACAAACTGTTGTAGTCTATTCATCCAGCAATGGTGGCACAGAAACTTATGAAATTTGCATCTTTGAAATTGATGGTCCAATTTTCCTCAAACTTCACCATGTGTTCTTCTAATACATATATTGCCGCATTCACTCAATACACACAAATATTTAGGTACATATCGTCGCCGGTCACACAAACCGACTAATCACTCGATTTTGGGTCAAATTTTCGATTTTGAGATTTTCACTCAGTTCGATAGTAGACATTCCATACTACATATTCTGAAATTCTCAGTGTGTAATTTGGTGTAATTTTTACGTAGTTACCACTTTTGTAGAAGTATGTAATTCCATTTGTGAAAATTATTTGTTTCCCCCGTAGACGCGTGTGTTAAACAATCAGGCGATTCGACGGTTCGGTGACCGCGCGTACTAGTACGCGCGGTCACCGAACCGACGAATCAGTGCGCGTTGACTTGCGTGTAGTTTTTGAGATTCAACAGTTTATTGACCGCGCGCACAGTGCGCGTACTATGTAATACATGTGTTGACAATGACAACGCTCAATGTACATGTACATATGGACACACATGGAAAATGACAACGTTCTTTGCAGACCGAAAATACATGCATGCAGCTTTTTGACGATTTCCCGCTTATTTGTTAACATTACGATTCGATAAAAACTTCACAAGTTAGAGCAAGAATTGAAGACTGATGTACTACAAAAATAATTGGAAATTATAGACATGAAAGTGTAGCAACCATAAGTCAAAAATGGGTTAACTTCAAACGCGATTTTCTCGAATTGTCATTCTTACGCAAACCTGAGGAATTCGTCGGTTCGTGTGACCAGCGACGGTATGTATACTTGTGTATACATATGTATACTTGTGGAGAACAGTGAGACAAGGAATAAATGTGCCACCCAGTGGCATCAACCACTCGGCCTTTTCTGACGGGGATCTGCATCACCTCACCATATCATGTATTGATGAATAATTTACAAGGCACCGTGTGTGTCATTGATGAGAGTATTGTAATCTAATAGCTGTGCAGCAATTAGCCAGTCTGAATGAACTGATGGTCTCCAAATCATCCATTTATTTCACAAGGTACTTTAGAGGTACAGTAGTATATGTTTTTCTCATGAAAGGTAATTTTTGAATTGTGAACTTAGATGAAGTAGTACAGCCAAGCTGTCTCATATTTAGACACTGTTAGAAGTAGATATGAGAATAGTCCTTGTCAAATGCCTTCTTGCTAATTGCAAGCAAAGTGAGCAGGTTTTCACCTGAGACAAAGCCATGAAACTAGCGAAAGGTCATCCCCAGTGAGAGGGCTTTCAGAGACCTGTTCTATTTCTTTACAACTGTGCTTCAACCAATCGGCAAAGCTCTCTATGGAGAAGCCTTTTGAATACATGTGTACACTAATCAAGCAACAGACTGTGAATGACAGTAGAAAGGAAGGGTAGTGTAGGGCTGTTAACCCGTTGAAGACGAGTCCTGAGTATACTCGAGCAGGTGTCCATGGGAAATGCATGTTGTAGCAAAATCAAACCATCCTCAACGGGTTAAACCAATATACCCAAAGTTTACATCTCTCAACTTTAGTGTTCCCTTCTATTTCCACTTCTGTATATTTATCTTGATCTGCTTCATCAGGAAAGACAAGCCAGCTTGTATTCCCAGCTGAAGGCAGACGTCAGCCGAGGTGGTTTCATTAGACACATACAGGAGAAAGAGTCGCTTGCCAGGACTACTGCAGGAGGCGGGACCAGAGACTCGGAGGAGAATGACGATGAGAGAGGTCCAGATGTGGCGGATGGGCTGGTGAGTGTGGAGTTTTTCCAGCTGGGGCTTGTCTCTGAACTTAGAGATGTATGTCCTTAGTGTGCAGCATTAACGGGATGGTACAGTATTGATGGAGATGAGAATCGGGCTTTTAACTTTTTTGTGAGATACCGAAGAAAACACTTATGAAATAGTACAAAGCATACCATTTTAAGAGGAATTCAAAGTTAATTTGATGAAAATCGGGTTTGGAATGACTGAAACATTAAAAAACAAAGTAAAACAAAGCGATCGTTAAAAATGTGGGTCCCACACTTTATTGGAATCGCTCTGTTTTGGATATCTCAGCCATTTCAAAACCAATTTTCATCAAATAAACGTTGAATTCCTCATGGAATTACATGCTCTTTTATATTTCAAAAGATGTTCCTCATTATTTCACCAAAAATGTTAGAAACCTGAAATTAGGTCTCAACCAAAAGTAAACGATCCCTTTAAATAAAATTGCGCGCAAAAGTTCTTGTACTCACTATAATGCATTGAATGCCAGTGGCAATTAGCAAAAATGTCATACCACCAAAAAAACGTCAGCTCCAATTCTCACAAATTTCATGCTACAAATATTTCTAATTTTACATTGTTGCATCTGATTTTCTCTAGGAGAGACAGTGTCGGTAGTTTGCCAAATTATGTGTGATGGATGCAGCTAATCTGTATGATAGCATTGTAAACTGTAGCTTGTTATGCAATGCATACCACTGCCTAAGGAGAATGAAACCAGAAATATATATGCGTGAATCGCGGTATTGCCACAATAATGATAGAACACATCAGCAAAGTTTTAGGAAAATTGGACAATCGTTTCAAAAGTTTTGAAGTTTTTGTGCAGCCATCACTGGATGAAAAGGCCACAAAACTTTGTATTGTCATATATGGACAGTGATATAAAGAAAATACAAAGAAAATTCAACATATATTTAGTGTTTTAGACTGATAAAAAATACTTCATTCATTCACAAAGCAGAGAAAAAATGTGACCCACTGCAACAAAAGGATCCGAAAATCGGGGAGGACAATTTTCTGAAAATGACATGCCATTATTCCCTTATTCTTCCACTTCAATTTCATATATAACATGACTCATAAAAGTACTTGGTTGTGGAGTTATCAATGATTTTATTAGCGCATGTCAAGTGGATTAGGAAATCAGTGTTTTGAGAAAACAGCCTTCAAAGTTTTCCTTCCGATGCTATCAGGATCAAGGGGAAGCAAGAGAGTTTTCACCGTTTGACAAAAGAAGGTACACTCCTAGCAACCTCAGCGATGTTCATTCAAGCTTAGTGCCAGCGATCTACACACGACCAATCAGTAACCAGGATGCCACCCACTGACCAGTGAGATCACTCCCTCGTTGCTAGGGGCGGAGTCTAGCTGCGGCGCTAAATCCAAATCTTTGGACACCTTTCTGTTCCATTGAAAGTCGGAAAATCATGGCCCAGAAAAACGCTATTTTTGTGCCTTTCTTTGATCATTTAACTTCGAAATTTCAGCAGATGATAGAAGATACATTAGACTACAAAATTATGTCAAAAACAGAAATCCAAACGTTTTGACAGATTTTGATGATCTAACTTCAAAGTCGATTTTCTTGGTTCACCTATCAGCGACTTTAGGATCCTTTTGTTGTAACAGGGCACAAATATATTGAGGGAATGTGCACTTTTCTTTAAAATGAAGTTTAGTGGAATTCTCTATATATTTTCTTTGTGTCGGTTTCCATATCCATGTGGCGTCCATGCACAGTAGTACAGCAGTCTTCTCATCCAGTGATGGCTGCTTGGAAACTTTCAAAATTCATAACTTTCCAAGGGATTGCCCCATTTTCCTCAAACTGCGCTGATATGTACTACTGATATACAATTGTAACTGCGTTCACTCAATGCACAATGCAAGTGAAACTTGAAAATTCAATGTTTTTTTTTACATGTATTTTGTGTCCCATTTTGGTGAAAGTAGTAACATTCTATTTTGTGTTATATTGCACAATTTGAGAAATTTAGCATAAACATGACGTGGAGCTTAACTGAGCGACCAAAACTAGGGCTTCTACCTTGACAGTGAATTCCAACTTGTAACTACATGTATGAGCCACCAAACAAAATGCTGCAAGCCTTTCCAAGTCAAGGACTTGCTGTTTGCTAATTTTTATTCAACTGTAACTGTTTATAAATGTTGTAGAACGAGGAAGAAGAACGAATCCCGCCCCTTCATCCCGGGGAAGACGTGTTTTACCGACACAAGCTGAGACAGGTGAGCACATTCCTGAAATTGACACAACCATGAAATCTTCCATGTTGGATGATGGAGTTCTTCTGTTAGAATTCTCACCCATTGTGGGCGTATAAACAATTTACATACATCACTGTAGAGATTTCCATCACTCTCAAACTAAACTCTACAAGCCGAAATTTTCACCAGAGATATTTTGATAGTGAATTGATTTTTGTTAGACATTTTCTGAAGGTAAAGGACTAACCACTTGCAACAATTTTGTGCTTTACTTTGTCAAATATCCTGTATATTTTCTTTACCTCATTGTTCTGCTGTGACATCACACATTGTTGTAGTCTTCTTATCCAGTGGTAACAGTACCAAATCTTTGAAAAGTTTGAATGTGATGATTTCTGATGAGAAAGATGGCCTTTCTCAATGCCTTTTGTGTCTCTCCTCCTTAGGTGTTCACATACTGTGATGACATCGCTTCACTGACAGGTTGTGGGTTCAAGCCAGAGAGTCCTAGCGCCCTCGAGAGTCTCATGCTGAAAGCAACACCTGGTAAGCTTTGCCTACACACGGTTTCCATTCACAATGCCAGATATGGGTCTGATGAGCCTTTGGTCTGTAGGTGAAGGAAAATTTGCATGTGACGATTACTTTCATCTCTATCTGTCTTAAAGCTAGAGGATGATGATGGAAATTGTGTTGTGTTTCAGGAGAACATGTCTGAAAACATTTTCAGATAGGCTTTATTTTTAGAATATCACTGTTTAATCCATTGAGGACGAGTCCTGAGTATACTTGGGCTGGTGCCCATGGGAAATGCGTGTTGTAGAAAAATCAGTCCGTCCTCAGCAGGTTAAAAGTGATAGGTTTGGAATGGTTGACAGTATTAAGTCCTGTGCCACATTGTGTGCTTGGGCCAGTTTAACTAAACTGTCATCACGCCAAAACCTCAAAGCACTTTTTGATGACCAGGTAGGCTCAAAACAATAACTTTTCAAGCAGATACTGATATGTTGGACTCTGCATCATGCGCGTAACCTTTTGGATTGGTGTGAAAATGTTCATGTAATGTCAGTAATTAATCATGGGACTTTGGTTCAATAGGTAGGCTTCCTTTCTATTCCTTGCCTGTCATGCTAACGGAGACATTCATATGTTCTTGAACAAAAAGAGTATGTATCTGAATAATTTCAGCAAATTTGATGATTGTGTTCCTTTTTTAGCATTAAAAAAACTTTTGCCTGAGAGATCAAAGAAGAATGATCGCACAATTAATTCGAAGGAGAAGTATTTTGGCAACAAAAGATGGAAATAAAGAAGGCAGTTGAATCTGGGACCCTGCTCTGCTGCCGTGGTAGCACAGTGGCATTTTTTTTCTCCTTCACTCGCAGTCTGTGAGACCAAAGAGGTATAGCCATGTAGATTGTGTATAATGCATATTAATATGATTATATAAAGCCGTTGGTGCTAATGATCAGTGGTTGCCGTAGCTGTAGACAAGATCAGCAGCATTAGTTTGATGAAATGGCCAACAAAGCTATAGTAGTATGTTAGTCGCTCTGCTGCAGCACACTGCTCGGTGGTCATTGTGCACAGTTGTAAGTTGTCCAGCAGAAACCGAATCTATGACCTCTGGTTGAGTTAGGCAGATTGGAACTTTACCACAGATTTTTAGCCACATGTTTTCTTTGTGGGTGTGTGGGGGGGGGGGGGGGGGAGGGATTTCCATGCGGTTTGCTATGGGTAGGTAGTCATTATAGACAGTTAGCCACTAGAGCAGGTCAACGACTGTATTTTGTTTTGCATTCTGCTATTTTTTTGTGCAGATGAGCTTGTGGAGCTAGTCCGGACATGGCAAGTGGAGATTGCCTACCACTCCAAGCCCTGCCCTCCTTCCTTGATGCTCTGGATGCTGAAGCTGAGTATGTCTGAGATTCTACCCCTATGAGGAACACTAAAAACTCTGACACCATTAATTCTAAGCCTGGGCTATTTCCATTTTTGAAATGGGGGGGGGGGGGGGGGGCTTATTTGGCCCCCCAGATCTTAGCCGTCGATCGCGCTATCCTGGCAAAATTGGCACACACATTACCAATTATATAATCTCCAAGAATAGATCATTATTTTTTCCAAAACATGGTAGTGTTTTCCAAATTATGCTAATTATGCTAATTTATGCATAACATCTTTTTTGTATGATGCTCTGTATTCACTTGTGGCCATTCTGTCATAATCAGCTATTGAACTGGTAAAATCTTCACATTTTAGACTGTTCTATTATGACCATTTTGAAAATGTCATTGTTTTGATCCCTTAATTTTCTGCCTCACCTTGTAATGGTTACTTACCCAAACCGATTTGCTTCTTCAGAATGTTGCTATCTCACCAGAGATTGAATATGGCAGTCTTGATGAAATCAAGATGAAATTTTCTCCCTGTAAGACAGTGGAAGATATCATAGCCACCCACATGCTGCCCCTAAACTAGGGAGGTGGAAAGACCCCACCCCTGCCCTGAAACCACCTTGCGCCACCTTTTAGAGATTTTCTGATTTTTCTACAGACTTGCTCTCACATCCAGGCACAATGTTACACTTTATATTTACAAAGGAATTGACAAGAGTTTCCGATATGTTTTTCTTGAAATGGATTGTGTTTTTCACTATGACAAAAGAGCATTCTAGGCAATTTTTATAACGTTTCTACCGCTGCAAGTGACCTGTTTCTATGACCTGTCCTTCTTTCAGTGTCGGTGCACCGAGACTGCCAGGTGGTAAAGGCAATGTACGACAATCTGTGGTCCATCCTAAACTCCTGGCCTGAGAAGAACCCCGACTGTGAACCATTTGCACCTCCTGTCAAAGATCTCGTCCAGATCTTCGTCAACTACGGTGAGTGCAAGTTGGAAGAAGGGCCGTTATTGCACAGGGAGACAGCTAGATATGAAAGGAGAACTTGCTGTCACTTCTAACAAAGCAATGGTGTCATACACAGGCTAATTTATACTGGCAAATGATGTAGCATCATCTAATGACTATTCACAATGTTCAAAAGTGCCTGATATGACACTGTATGTTTAGGAAATGCATTGACAAGACTCAAGGAATATAGGTGAAGTACAGTCCATTGTCATTTCCTGTCAAAATCTAAAATGTATACTTACATTGTGTGCATTGATACTGTGTAAAACTCCAACAAGCCACATGCTGGAAGTGCAAACATGCGTTTTGCACATGAGCACAGGTCATTTCCTTTGTGGCAGACATCAATGTTTTAGAAAAGGTCAGGAAATCTGTGTTTAAAAAAAAATTGAACACAAAACATGACTACACATTTTGAAATAAGCTAAACTACCCAACAAAGATATATGTTCCCTAACACATAAGCACTTTACAGAAGATGAAATGTTCTCCCCGTAAGACAATGGAAGATGTCATAGCCACCCCCATGCTGCCCGTAAACCAAAGATAGTAGAGAGTAGAGGAAGATAGGAAGGCGCGTGATAATAATGGAAACAAAATGGCTACCCTACATGACGATACAAAAGAGAGCTAAGTACAAACTCAGTACACCTAGAAACATCATTCATTTCCAAAGGTAGTGGTATTTTTATTATCTTAAAAAGATTTAAAAAATTATAGTCGTAGCTTATTTTCGATTAAGGGGATTATTTTGAACAAGATTTTTCAATGTAATAAGAATTATTTTGTGGAGGTAAAAATTTGGCAACAACATAATCTAAAAACAGTCAAATACGCTTGATAAACTACAACTTCATAGACAGCGCATCTCAGGCAAAGACGCACATCACCTGAGACGTGCTGTCTTTGAAGTTGTTGTTGTTGTTTATCAAGCGTCTTTGAGTGGTCTCAGGTGATGTACATAATACGCTTGAGGACCGCGCGCTGTCCATTTGTTTTGTACAGGATTAGCGCGCACTTTCCTGTCTTTCAGTGAAGCGTCTTTGCCCTAAACTAGGGAGGTGGAAAGATCCCACCCCTGCCCTAAGACCACCTTGCGCCACCATTCAGGGATTTTCAGATTTTTCTTCAGACTTGCTCTCACATCCGTGCACGATGTTACACATTTTACCTTTGCAAAGGAATTGACAAGAGTTCCTGATATGTCTTTCTCCAGTGGTTTAACTGACAACGGCCTCTAAAGCCCGCCGCACACTGTACGACGCATGACTATACGACTGACAGACTTTCGATCAGAAATAACTCGCAAAAGCCTCGGAATAAACATACTTGTTTATTTCAGATCCAAAGTCTGTCTGTCATATAGTTGTGAGTCGTATAGTGTGCGACGGGCTTTACAGTAATCACTTGGAATCTTATTGCATCATTCAGCATTTATTGTCAGCCAACATTGGTCAGCTCAGCAGTCATATGGCCTCTTCAACTGACATATGGAAAATTGATACTTCTTATTGGCTTGTTGTACATGCTTACCCTCAATTTAAATTCACAAGTTTATGCTTAATGAATCTTTTCTATCATCACTGTTTGTCATCACCAAGGTACCTCGGTTTGGAACCTTCTACCAGCTGATCTTGTGCCTGTCTTATTCACAGAGGAAGACATCAGGTAAATTTGACATCTTTCTGAATTGTAGACGCTTCTTCTCATCAAATTAGGACTATGTATTCTTCAGGACTGTAGGTTTTCTTTTGCATCATTAAATCTTTCTTTCTTTCTCTCTTCATTCTTTCCTTTGTCTATCTCTATTAGTTGTCATGGAGCTCTGTACACTTATCTTGTACCAATACCTCTGAAGGTTGAAAATCCCCAGAGAGAGGACAAGTTGTTATTTGTACTTCATCTTTGTTTAGTAATGTAATTATGTATGTCTGTTTCTATGTGTGTAACTTGGGTCTAGGGCATTACCCCCTAGGCAATTACCCCGAACCCTTCCCCTGGCCCTTATCCTAATCCTAATCCTGAACCTAATCCTAACCCTAAACCTAACCCTAACCCTTTTCTTTACTCTAACCTTACCACTAACCAGTATTTAACCAGGGGGTAATTGCCTGGATACGATGAATTCATATACATGTAGTATTCATTTGATTGTGTTTGTATGTGTTTTGGGTTTCTGTGTGCATTTATTCATTAATTCATTTATCTATTTATCCATTCATCAAGTTAGCTTTGTAGTCATGTGTTAGTTCATTTCCTCTTAAAGGTATATTCACACCTCAAGGACAGGGTGGAGTTTATATGCCACTGATGTGATTGGGTGCAAAGTTCTTTTAATCTTTTGATGTTTTCTGTCCATTCATATGATTCACCTGGGTTTGAATGATTATTACTTGGTATCATGATAATTTAAGATCACCTTAAAGGAATTATTTACCATTTGCAGATGAAACAAAAACCCTGCTTTGTGGGTTTTTGTGAAGTATTCTATCAGGTGCATTGAAGAGTCCATTGGTATAGATTATGAAAATAATAGTAATGATAAATGAATATAAATTACATATACAATGTACATAGCACTTAAGTGCAGACTTTTCTGAGCACATTAGTACAGAACTGAAAAGTTCGATTAAGATACAGGGTCTAATTGCAAACATTCTGATATGTATTTAGCAGAGGAAAACAAAAATTAAGATTTAAATGAGCATTGACTATCTTTAGCGAGAACATGTCACAGATTAAATCCACATTTCTGTCAAAATTAAGGGGTCAGTATGGCAGAGTACTTTGATAGTGAAGGATTTTAGTACAAGTGGTTCACATACAATTCACACAAAATTCTGTTGCAGCGTGATTAATGTTTTACCTGTGTAATTACTACCGGTAATTATCAAACCTGTTAGTTTGCCTTTTTCTCACTTTCTCCCATAATAGGTCCTTAGAGAACAAGACACCAACCCCTTCTACCACTAATGCCAATGACATTCCAGAGAGCGGCACACATGAGGATGAGCTCTCGGACGCGGAGATCAATCGCTACTATGGCAACAACCTCATTAGGGTCGTGAAGATATTAACCCAGTGTCTTATCACCATGAAGATACTTGACAAGTGAGCCTGTCATGTTCTGTATATGCTTTATATACACATAGCATATCTAATTCTATTAGGATTTCCCAACAATTTTTTGAGCGGTTAAATGTGCAGTCATGGAGTGCAGCGATGGATGGAGAAATGTATGTGTGCATGTCAAAGTCTTGTCAGGTTCAGAGTTGATACTTTCACTCCTTGAATTCACAAATAGCACCCTACTCGTGAAGTTTGCTGAAATAAAAGCCTCATGAAATGTATAGCATTTACAGTATGCAGGATAGAGGAATTTAGAAAATAGCAACAAACTGGGTGACAGTGTCAATCCATGGTAACCGCTAACATTTCAATCTGAAACCATTTGAGAGTGACAATATGAGGTGAAAACCAGATAACAAAGAGATTTTCTAGCTCACTTCTCCAGCATGTTTGTTAACCAGCACACTTCCTGGTATGCAGTTTTCTCTCGAAATTGTTTGTGAAGCAACCCTGTTTGTATTAATAGCTTTGCCTAGTCACAGAATTAAGAACATTGAAGGCAAACATGATATTTGTGAAGCATTATTTGAAATTGAATCAGTGATATATGAATGTAAGTACAAAAAGTTAAAAAGGAAACAGGCTCTGCACATTAGTGAAGATGTCCAATCTGTTGTGACATTGGTCCCCTATGTCAAATAAAGACAGGAATTATTGAAGATGACAGTGATGGAGCTTTCTTGTAAGCTGTATCGCCTGCCTGTATGACCGTTAAGTTTGCTGAATTTCATTGCCCAATGCTTTCGTCTTTCATGAGCCATGTAAAACATGCATTATAAGTGCTAGGTGAGATCACTCGAATCAACGTACTGCCTGTTTATATGTTGGGTCTCTTGATCTTTGAACAGGTGCATGTACCACGAGGGAGAGCTGTGTTGTATAGCAGCACTCGTCTGTAAGACTGCCCTGGACAAAGGTTTTGTCGGGTGAGTTTCGGAGTAGTCACAAAAGTCTTAGCTTAGATGAAGAAGGATGTTGGTGTAAAAAATGTCTGTTCAGTTATTTGCCTGTTGGACCAATTCTAAATCAGTGTTCAAGGTTAGTTCACACATTTCAGAAATTAGCCCTAGCCGTGACGTACCTGCTACTGGAGAAAGTAGTTTGTTGATTCTTAAAGGGATCATATAGTTTTGGTTGAGACCTAATTTCAGATCTTTAACATTTTTTGGTGAGATAATGAAAAATCTCTTATGAAATATGACACAGCATGTAATTCTATGAGGAATTCAACATTTATTTTATGAAAAAGTTAAAAGCCAAATTCTCATCTCCACCAATACTGTACCATCCCTTTAACTTCTTACATGCCAGGTACTGATGATAGTGTCAAATCTTACCTTTACACCTGGGTCTGGTGGTGATTAGAAAGAAAAAAACAACAACAAAAATCCTCTTGCCTTCTTTCAGTATTTTGCCATCTTATTTTCACATTTGTATAGCAGCTGGCAATTTGTGTATAAAAAAGAGGTGAGTAGCATTTTCAGTTTTAATGCCTGACATGCTGCACTCCAGTTGCACCCTCCATTTCAAGAGTGCTGAAGGTATCTTTCCTTTAGGGTTGTTTTGTCTGCTGTGTAAAGGAATATCAATTTATGCCTTTTGTCATATCTATTTCAGGTCACATTTGCAGACAGATTTTAGCTTGTGCCTGGCAGCATTGTTTGACTGCATACCAGATGAATTGTGGAACTCGATGGTGAGAAGAGGTTACCTTGTATAATTCAGCTGGAATCAACACTGCATTTAAACCCTTTATAAGATCAGTCCATTAATCTTAAACCGGCAAAATACCTCTTTTTGAAAAAAAAGGCCAAACTTGAATGTAGTCATTTGAAATTATAGAATATGTGTATACTTGATTTGATGGGAACTTGTGGGGTAGTCATCGATACATGAATATTCAGTACAATTCCTGTAATTGCAACTGATTGACAAATTGGCCTACATCGACATAAATTAGCACTGAATTGATCAGTGTTTTAGTAGTAGCCATGATAAAAAAAACATGGGCGTACATACTTCTGAGTACAAAAAGTTAAAAAGGAAACAGGCTCTGCACATCAGCGAAGATGTTCAGTCTCTTGTGACATTGGTCCCCTATGTCAAATAAAGACAGGAATTATTAAAGAGAGCAGTGATAGAGCTATGGCCACCAAATCAAGTACGAAGTTTGTTGCTATTCTCCAGTCTCTTGTGTATTCCTGTTTTTTTTTATCATGGCTACTACTAAAACACTGATCAATTCAGTGCTAATTTACGTCGATGTAGGGCAATTTGTCAATCAGTTGCAATGAAACATCTCGACGGAAGAATTTCATGAATTTGAATAATTCCTGTAATGTAGTTGCGTTAATTTCTTGAAATTTGCATTAATTGGGAAAACATGTTGTCTATCAAATAGATGTTCTATTGCTGTTTTAAGTTATGGGAAATAGTATCTCATTGATTAAAAAAAATAAAGCCAAGGAATGTGTATGAATGTTTATTTAACACTGACATGATTTGCAGAGAATGAAGTCAAATTTTGATAAATCAAATTTTTTTGTCAGATTCAAACATAAGTTGGTGTGTCAAGGATATTGCTGTTCCATTCCCTTCCCCCCTTGCAGGCTCAGAACTTGTCACGAAAATCTACCCAAAGTTACCGAGCACCATCACAACATCGCTTCCTTGTACAGCTTGTGCCTTGTCACACAGAGAGGGGTCGTTACTTCTCAAGGCAGCTGGCGTGAGTGGGCCAACCAACATTTTTATCACTTCAAGAAAGTAGTATATCATACAAATAATGAATGTTCATGAGTGAAATGGACAGAATATTCATGAGGTGAAAGATGAAATGATCATTCAACGGGGCGCAGCCGAGTTGATTAAATCAAATATTTCATCTTTCACCGTCTTTAATGCCGTGAATATATTGTGATTTACAGTAGTTCAAACACAACGTGATCGTGTATATGTGTGGAACTAGATTGCACTTTATTAACCCTAAAGGGCCGGGCTTTTTTGCTATGCTCTGGTGGGAGATGGATTCCGCCCCCCCCCCCCCCACCCCCCCCCCCCCCGAGATCTCGGCCATCGGTGGCGCGATCGCGATGAAATTTTGCATGCGTGAGACCTGCGTCATAATCCACAAGATTGTGTCATAAGATTTTTTTGAAACAATCAATTTCTAATTTTAATTAATTAATTATGCAAATTAAGCTCAAGATCATATTTTAGCCTAATTAAAAGCATTGAGAGTCTAATTTTTGGTCTGTAAATCTGTTGCAGCATATTCAACGATTGTACATCACAAAAACTTCCAAAATTCATTTCAATTCTTATGTATTTTATTGTTTTCAGAATTTCTTATGTATTTCTTTGTTTTTCAACTTTTGTTTTTTTTCTTTGTTTTTTTCATTGGAAATTGTCACTGACCACTTTTCTACCATAATTAGCACAAAAACTAATCAATGAAAGTGATTAATTGTAAAAATAATCAGGTTTTTATGACTTTCACAACAGAGCACTGTTTTCCATAGGAAATGTACACAAAATCACAAAATTGTGCCCGTTTTGGGGCGACATTCCGTTACAAAAATGGGCGTGGCTTCGCAAAAGTACGCGCGGACGTCGCAAATTTGGTCTCAAAAGTTGCGCGAGACTTGAACAAACAAAGTCAAGAAGCCTCGCGACGAGGCTTTCTCGCGTAACAGAATTATAGCGCGAAACGTCGAGGGGGGGGGGGGCGGGATTCCGCCCCCCGGCCCTTTTAGGGTTAAAGCTATGCAATGGATAAAGTGACTAGGGTTATTGTTGTAGACAATTTTACTATGGCTTCATCATTTTACTATCATTCACTCCTATATGAACTGTTCCATCTTTCCTACTTTTGAGCCAAATCATCCCTAGTTTTCAGTCAGAAAGGTTTGGAGGTCTACATCAAAATTTACCCCTTGAACTCTTAATAGTACACAGAGATGTACATCTTTAAGAATGGAATAGACAATGACGGCATGCTACAAATGTGTACTTACATACAACTGCACTCAATACATTTTACAGTGACAAAATTTTCCGTTCTTTTTCGACGCCAAATATCCTTGCGTTACTCTTACAAATATTATATTTTGGCTTCTTCTGTATGACGTTAACAGGAAGGTCAAGTTTTTCAACTATTTGATGGGTAGGTTCCAAACTAATTTCTAAGATAAGAATTATGGTGATTAGATATTTTGTGGAAAAAAAAGTTTGTCTTATGTTTTGTTTTTTTCCAGGTACTTTTGTTTGAAGAATTTGTGTTCTCCAGTCATTGATACTACCGAGTCTGAAGAGGACACACTAAAGGTCTGTAAATGTTTGGACTAGTTAGGTGTTTCTACTACCTGTCTGCGTGTAAAACATATTTTGTGATTGTTGAAGATGATATTGGTGACTTGACTTGACTTGACTTACTGTGTCATCCTCATATGTCATACTACAGCTACTTGACGGACGCATCCGACATGGAGCACACAATGCCGTGCCAAATATATCTGTTCATCATCAGTGTCTGCACGTCAGCTATTGTCTACATAGACAGTGTACTTCTTTTATAACAAACATGATTATAACAAAATTCTAGATATATTGAAGTAACAATTCAGGCTCCAAAATTATCGTCTACAAATCTTGATGTACTCTACTGTATATGGCTATGATGAAATGTTGAAATAATGAAAGCAGACTGCCGGTCCCAAGGAGTTCGTTATAAGGGATATAAAACAAATATATGACACAAAATGCAAAGTAACGTGATCACAGGGGATACAATTCTTTTGTGCACAATGGTAATGGTGAAATACAGAAAGAAAGATTTTTCTTGGTCTCAAAAAACATTGTTAGGCAGAAATTTATACATGCATGGTTTGTCAGCTTGAAAACCTGTAGCTGTCAATTGTCATTACGGTTGTCATCTTTATGTTGTTTTTGTCTGATGTTTAGGTGGAGCAACTCTTGCCCCTGTTGCAAGCCTGCAAGCCTGTCCGTGACACTGACCTTTACAAGTTCAACAGCCTGATCATGCTCATTCATCTGAGTGTTGGCAACGAAACGCTAGACAGCACTGAGAAGGTGTGAATATAATTCTCTGAATACCCAAGTTCTCTCTTTCTTTACCTGCCCCCACCCACCCAAATGATCTGTCATCAATTTCAAGCAGGAAGGGTTGTGATCTTTTAGCTTCCTTTAGATAAAGGCCCTTTTTGTTTGTTGTCATATGTGTGTTCCTCTTATTCTATTGGTCATGTTGCTTTTCTGGGAGAAAACGTTTTAACGATACATTCGTGAAATATGAACTGTGAATTCCAAGGATTGAAAACAACAGAGTGATATCTCCATCATCTAAAACAGAGTATTAACACCATATCATTTCCGAGTGACACAAACCCACTTTTCTGCTTGCCCAGTACTATTGAAGCTTGTTTCTTCCTCTTTTTTTTTCCAAGTATAGTAAGTGGGTTCTTGTGTATCAAAAGTATGGGGCACTAGTCAAAATTAGCCTATTATGGCATGCAGAACAAGATGTCTTGTAGTGCCCTTCCAACTGATAAACTTGCAAAGAGAAAAGTTATTATTTTTCTTGTAAGGTCATGTTATGTCTTGTATTCACTTACCCCAAAGATTGTTCTGTTTGCTATGGGAAGTGAGGTCTTGAGGAGTTATTTCTCAGTTTTAAGCAAGTGACCTTGGAGCCACAGGCATGAAAGCTTAGATTATGCTGGAGGGTGGGGGGGGGGGGGGGGTGGGAGAGGCTTACTGTTGAGGGCTTCATATTAACACAAATCCCAATTACAACAAATCAGCATAATCCCTGGCAGTTCTGGTTGTAGTGAGCGAGTAACTTTGTTTGACAAAATCATCTGCTGCTGTGATTGCAGAGACTACTTATTATTGATTTGTTGTTATTCATAACTAAAATTCCAGAAAACAAAATAATGAAACATATTTAAAAAACAAATATTTGTTCACGGGTAGTTTCACATAGTAGTGTTTGTGTTTTCATTATTAAAACAGAAAACAATGTTGTTCATACTTATTTAGAATGCTTAAGATATATGGCACTAAGTAAAGCTGGACTGAAACCGTTTATGGCAAAGTTCATCAAACTAAAGAACTCATCTTTTTTTTTTCAAACAATGTATTGACATGTCCAAGACTAGAGGACCTCTTTCTTTGATTACTTTTTATGTGGAAATTTTCGCACATTTTATGCAACATAAAACTAGTGCAAAAATAAAAGCAAGTGAATATTTTTGCTTGTTATATGTAATACATTATCTGGATCTGTATGAATACGCTGAAAAACTCTGGATAGAGTATCACTCAGCACTGTGGTGTAGTGTGCAGCTAATCACAACGGAGGTGACGCTGGAGCGCTTCTTTAAATGTATCAAATTTATGAATCTGTTTGATATTAATGTAATGTAAAATTAATGTCCAGATAATTAAAAAAGAAAATTTAAGATCCAGATAATTTATCACTTCATACAATATGAATTTTAACATTTCTATTTATGACAATTATTTTAGTTTATTGTGCCGTGTCATTAACTGAGTTTGTATATTTATTTGCCTCATTTTACATTTCCGTATTTATTTGTCTCATCATCAATGGATGCAGATATTCTTAGTGCCACAATAGTATTTCATCGCATGCATTTTACGTGTTTTACATATGTTATTAGTTCACATTATTATGATCCATGTGCAATACATTGCTTTGAATTCACGTGCCATCATATGATTTCTTCCGATTTGACTCTGCCACAAAAGTCAACGTTTCCCATCTACACTTCCTTTTTATCTGGCAAATTATGATATGAAATACTGACTAATCGCTTTTTACATGATAGTAAGCATGCCTTAAAAAAACTAACATTATATTTCATTTGTATATGTTCGAATAAGTATCTGCTATTAATATTTTGCATGCTATATTGTTCTTTTGTGTTACTGTTCAAAGTTCATTTATGATAATAATCACTAGATGTTAGTGAATTGAATTGAATTGAATGTACTGTTTATTTTGATTCCATAGAATTAAGAGCACATGAAATTTATCATAACACAGCTGAGTATGAAACATGACTCGCACGAAAATTTCCACTTATACAATAATGGTCTTTAAGAAGAATCCCTGCCAAGGTTGCAGAGTAAGATCACGATTACCATTTCACACTTTCTCCCCATAGGACTCTCTTCAGAATCTGATAGCCAAGCTGAGAAATATGCAAGGGACCATCCGAACCAACTTGCAGACAAATGTTGGCCATGAGGTCAAGGATTACATGCTCAGGTTCATCACAAAGCTGGATTGCATGAACCAAATTATCAAGACTGATAAGGTCAGTTTTCTCTCCCAAGCCCAACAAAATTTTTCCTTTAAAAAAAAAAAAAAAAAAAATGCCTCTGCACAGAAAGGTGCTGAAGACATCATAGGTTCTGGTTGTCATCAGTCTGTCCACATCTTGTTGTGGCAACATTAAGAAAATGTTCTTCATGGCTTTACTAGCAGCATGCTTTCAAATACCTACAAAATGATTTTCAAAACTGAAATCAAATACACAGGAAAAATTGTTTGTGACAATGAAAACTGTGAATTTGATTTCAAATGTTTACATTATATGTGATTGGAACTGGACTCTTGTCATTTCTTCTCATTCATCCAGTTGAATTACAAGGTCGTTATAATTATTTGAATAAAAATCCTGGAGATGATCTCACTTGTTGCGATATTTTGCCAATTATCAAATGGCTTCTTTAGGCGAATGAAGCTCTCATTGATGGAATGGCCTTTATATAGCGCTTCAATTTGTCACACATATGGGATCAGGCCATTTGCAGGATTCCCAGCCGTCTTTCACACGCTGGTCAAGGTCAAGTGCGTGCTAGCTCTGCGCAATCTCGCACTATTGTAAAAAACAATATTTTCGCAACATGAAATTTTCGCGAATTTGAGCCGATGGCCTTTTTGCGGCATGAAATTTTTGCGAATTGCCACTGGCATTCACTGCATATAGTGTAGACAAGAACTTTCATGTGCATTTTAATTTCGCGAATCTTGGCTCTCCCGAAATTCGCGAAATTAAGATGCATACGAACATTCGTCGTTTTACAGTATATAAGGGCTGTTCCATCAACAGGAGCTTCATTTGCCCAAAGAAGCCAATTGGTATTTGGCGAAACATCACAACAAGGGAATTCATTTCTAGTTGGGTTTTTTTTTTCAAATAATTATAATGACCTTGACTGGAACTGTTCACAATTCTTGTCAAAACCTAAACTTTGCTAAAATTTGCTGTGTTCTTCACAAACATTCGCCCCTCAGTGAGATACCCTCTTAAAAGTCATCTTCTCGTCATGCTATAGGTGGACCTCTTTCACCGGGCGGTATCTCAACCGGAGGAGGACATTGAGGAGCACTTTCCCACCAACTCACAGGAGGAGGCAGCGTCGGGGAGCTCTGGGGAGGAGGATGAGGGTGAGGCTGATGGGATGGAAGACGATTGAGTAAGCTTGGAGTCTCAGTAGTAGCATCTCAAACCGCCACACCGTCAGTTGACTTCCAGAAAAAAAAAAAAAAAGACGAGCTGTTGATGGAGATGTACACAAACCCTTGCAAAGGGTGACACCCCCATTCAGGGATTCCTAATCGGAAAGCAGTGGAGTTTTCTATTCATATATCAGGTATTGGAATCACTTCGTGTGGACTGCTGGAGAGTTAACATTGGAGTGCCTCTCGTATGTTTTCAATGTGTGTCCTTCAGGATGTGGATGCTACCCGTGCAAACAGGAGCAGTCAACCAGATTAATGAACCAAAAGCTCTGTAGTTATTCAAGAGTGAACACATTGCTTGGATTGAAAGCTGTTCTTTTTTTTTTTTTTGTCCTAATTTGAGGAGCTGCTTTGTCTCTGTGGATAAGAGCACAGACTGCCAAGGACAATGTTCCTAGTTTGAGTCCCCTGGATGCTGCAGTTTCAACCCTGTGCGAGGCCTTTTCTCCTCAGTTGCTTAGTCTTTTGGAGGGGACTTAAGTTGTCAGTCCTAAAGTAGCTGGAGTTTCAACCCTGTGCAAGGCCTTTTCTCCTCAGTTGCTTAGTCTTTTGGAGGGGACTTAAGTTGTCAGTCCTAAAGTAGCTGGCTCACAAGCACTCAATACTTCCATAGCAGCTATGCAAGAAACAATCTAATTCAATTCAAATCCAGAACACTGTATGTGTACAGTTGTGGTAGCTGACAATGGACTACACCATAGTCTGCGTTGTGAATCATCTGATCCACATTTTCCCCAATATGACAATATGATGGGAGGTAGCTCATGTTGCGTAAAATGAAGAAAACAAACAACTCGGTGAAAATATAAGCAAATTAAGAGCTAAATGTGAGTCTAAGCTATCAACTAATGCTTGTAACTAACATCTCAAAGTTGCTGGAGCAATAGGGGGCTTACCACAATGCTTGCCTTGCACTCAGTTGTTTGGCCAAATTTTGTAATTTTGTTTTCTTGCAAGAAATATTGAACTCTGACTCTGCCCAACACTTTGCAAGAGTTGCTTATAATATTGATGGCAGTGACTGTCCTGATTGCTCAGTTTTACCTATATACGCACTATTTTCCTGGTAGAGTTTGTCTAGTTGTGCATTCAATCAATTTTCCCTTTGTAATAGTTCTCTGTTTCTGCAAAATGCCATGGAATGTACCCACACAAAGTTGTTTGTTTGTTCTTTGTTTTTGCTTAATCTTAAGTGTAAATACTAAAGTCAAATATCTATCTAGAAGATCTAAGTAAAATCTCATTAAGAACCTGAAGGGTGGGTTCAATTAGCGTATGCCTTTGTAAATATGTACATAGCAGAACAACAACAAAAATCCATATCTTGCTGTACATTCATAGCTCAGGCAAGTGCAATTATCATTGTGTGAGGTGTCTTCTCAGTATAGCATTTTGAGTTTCATCATAGTTTTGACATGTTATACTCAACTTAGACTGGACCCCTCAATGTCTTGTGCCAAACTTTACATTCTATTCTGCTGATAGTGACCATGTTTTTGCTTTTTGACCGATTTTCTTCTCATTTTCTTACAACCAGGAGGTGATAAGCAGGCCAAAGGGGTTAATACCTCCAGCTTAACTGACCTCCTACCTTTAACAATTCAAAAGGACTACTAGCTTTAATCTACTGAATTACGTGTCAATGATTGTCACACTGTTCAGTGATGAGATTCATAATGTAGATTGTCAGCTTAACCCGTTGAGGACGAGTCCCGAGTATACTCGGGCAGGTGTCTATGGGAAATGCGTGTTGTAGCAAAATCAGTTCGTCCTCAACGGGTTAAACGGTTCCTGTGTGCCAGGTCTATATATGTGTGCAATTTGGTTCATGTTTGTATGTGTGTGAGAGTGTGTGTTAAGCCGATTGATGATTGTGTGGTTATATATATTGATCGAATTCTTGTATAAATGTGTTTCTGTTCTTTCTTATAACTTATGAGTTATATTTCCATTAGGGGTCTCCTCAACTTGAAGTTCAGTGTGGACATCGGGTTGACGGCATATTTTGGGCACATGATAAATAGTTAATAGGTGTGTACTTGTGATGATAAAGACATGACAGAGTGGAACCTCCATATTTCTGTATTCATTCATATGAATCATATTGCTGCTTGTAGACATTGACAGGTATCAATCAAAAGTATCTTCTGATGGAATCCAAACTAGGAAATCTTCTTCGATTTCCTTCCTTCACGCAGTGACTAGGAAGGACTGTTACAAATATTCCTTCCTCCCAAGAACAATGGCAGAATGGAATCTTCTAACGCCCCAACTGTTGAAGGCAAGGTTACTATTAGGTGCTGTGGACATTTGGGGGGGGGGGGGCATTTTTTAATGCACTGCTAGCCACCTTGCGCCTGCAAACGAATATCTCAGCTGTGGAGTCTTGTTTTAAGTAGCCAGAAGAAGAAGAGGAATGCTAAACGTAATTCAGGAAATGTTTGAAGTTTTGGATGTGGCTGACGATTTACCATCTTCCAGATGCTGCATAGTTTGAGTGCTTTGGTGTAGCATGTAAAACAAACTGAAGGTCCCAAGGTTCAGGTCCTGTGTGGTGTGGTCATCTTTCGACAAGTTATAGCCCACAAAATTTCCTGTGACCCAGGCACATGATTGGATGCCAGTGGACTTGCCAATTGTTACTTTGTTAAGTATTTGTACTACTTGTTTCCCCAAAAATGCTTCACGTTTCATGGAAATTCTGTTATTCCAAAATTATGTTACTACACTTGTCAATGGTAGGAAAGGTGAAGAAACTATTTTTCCATCAAAAATATGCATTTTCAACCCTTAGAATACTGCAGTGCTGTTTAGAAGATTACATCCTTGTGCCATGATAATGACAGGACTGTGAGGGAAAACAATGGTACTTGTAAGTCTGACGAGACTACCCTTGGTAATTAGCACCATGTCAAACCCTAGAGTGGAGACATTGCAGCAGCAGTATGATACAAATCTTAAGGACAAGTTGTGAAGAGATTGTTACAATATTCCCCTCATTATGATGACATTTGTCTCTAGGTTGGGGATCAGAACCCCTCCAAGCACCAGGCTTGTGGCATGTGTGAGATGTCAGTGCTCAGTATCAACCAGTATAATTCCAAGCACCTTGAATCATTGTAGATATGAGATAGTAGTTTGTCCATTAATTCTGACGTCAACACTCAGGAAATGTAATTGCAATCATACTTTGTCTGTCATTCAGACTCAAAATTGCGCAGTTTGTCATGTTGTAGGTTTTTTGTTTGTTTTTTTCGGGGGGGGGGGGGGGGTGATGTGCCCTCATGTTAGTCCTGACACTCTGAACAGATCATAAGCTGAATAATGCCATCATTTATACCCAACCTGTGTTGCAGATATGCAACCCATTTACTGTTCTTCAGTGGTCTCTTGGCATTGTTTCAATAACATTGCTTTCTCACGGTAAACACACAACACCTTCAATTCCCTCATAGCTTTGTGTTAATTCAGGACATGCTGAACTGTGTGATACATCAAGCAAGAATTGTATTGAAAAAGAAAGTATTTTCACATCCTTGCGGAGAGGGTCCTTTACTTTAGAAACCTTTACAGTTGGAAAAGTATGAAGGACACGACCTCCAATCTCTGCACAGGCAAGCGTGTTGGTGAACAAAAGCCCAAGAACGGGTGCTCATTCTTTGGATGTACTCAGTATACCCATTGATGTGCTAGTGTTAGCAGTGCCTTGAAAGGTTACAAAGACACTTGGACACTTTGGCACAGTTCAAAAACTAGTTTGAGAGACTTTTGGACATGGCCAACTTGACTATTTTCTCTCGCCCTCTGTATGTGACTATTCTCATGCTTGATAAATAATTCTGGCTGCTGGTAGTCCCTTTTGCATATACGACAAAATGCTAGTGAGTTTTACAAAGTTTTCTCAACAGTGCAGTGTGGAGGAGCTGTGGTATATAATTGGTACTTTGATTATGCACAGGAGTGATATGCTTGTGATGGACACATAGCTGTAGTTTTGGTATGTTGGTATCATGAAATGGTGTGTCAAGTACACAATAGTCATTGTGCACTGAAGCATCGGTACACACGAGCACACACACTCAGTCGGGTCATGCCACCACAACATTACATATTGTATTCTCCTTTCTTTTTCAGCACAGTGCAATGCATACACAATCCATTTGTCATGCTGTTGTTATCTTGTAAAGAGAGTGTGGACTCTGATGTTAGTGCCTGTATGATATCATGTTTATTTTCAGGGTCTGTTCAAGGCCATAGTCTACTCGATGTGCTGTGACTTCAATAAAATTGTGCCATGTTTACACTGTACTTTATCTTCAGAGAGATTTGAGCCTCAGTATATCATTTTATTTCCTCCAGAACCTAAACTAGTCGTGCATGGCAGAGGGCTAGTTGGACACATTAGTGTACGACCTAGTCATGCAAGTTGACTGTCAGTGTTTAAATTTGACTGCCAAATTCCAAGAAAGCAGCCAATTACATCCGTCAGTTGTTGTAACAAATTTTCACATTTTGTTTGGCAGAGAGTACTAGCAATGCATTTTGGGGCAAGAACACTAATGTTGGGAAGTGGGAGGGACAGAGATATGATCTTAGAAACTTCAGAGTCATGACAACGGACAAAAAGATGGCACACCATATTAAAACGTTCTTATGTATCACAACCAAAACAGAAGTTTATGTTTTGACAGTTTTAATGTCTGAAATTCAGGCTTTTTCCACAGACTGGTGGATTGATGTGAGTCACCGATTTTCTGTTTTCGAGTAGTTGCCAGTTTGCCAATCACAGTACTACAAATGTGAGTCAACTGTCGTACTGCTCCCATTCCTAGACTGTTTGTTTGTTTGTTTGTTTGTTTTTTTGTTTGTGTGTTTGTTTTTACTGGATGAGATACCAGAGCCTATTAGCGAGACTTTCAACCATCCACCTCAAACTCTTCAGTCAGAGACAGCATGATGGTATCCATGTTAAGTCCCTTTTGTACAGGTGTAGTAGTAAACAGTTCCATTGTATGACTAGAGTATATCAACCTGGCACTTTGTTCTGTATGAATGAGTAAATGGCTGGCCTTTTGTTGTGTGACTAAAATAAACTTGGCTGGATTCACAGTTGAGATTATTTTGGTCGCAGTGTAATTGCACAGTGCAACTGTGTAAACTGTCATGAATAAAATAATACCTTAGCAGAGCAGTGTTTTCTTTACATTCAGTATCTTGTATTTGCACCGTTTGTGAAAGTGTTTTTTCATGGTCCCACTTATCCGATTGCAGTATCTCTCACATATTTTCTCCTACTTTTCTATAATTTCATCTCAGAAAAGCTGGGGATATGTTTTATGGTCATGAGGAGCATCCATTTTTTTTTACTGCATTGAAAGTTCTGTTTTATCTAACAGTGATATGTACAGATTGAGTCGTGGTATCAAAATGAATAGATGTATGCAACATGAGTGTGATTGCACAATATATATTCCATCAGCATGGGAGAACTTATCACATTTCAGGTAAAGATAAATTACAGGTAGCTCTTTCTGTGTTGTTCAGTATTGCATCGTCTCCTTGTAAGCAATCTCCTGAATTGATAGTTCACATTTTTAATAGCAGAGGAAGAACTGTTGCACAAGTTCCTTTTGAGTGTATCATTTGTGTATTCATAGGAAGGGTAAAAAGATTGATTGTTGAGTTAAATCAAGGAGGTTCAAGAGATGGAGTCACAACAGTCTTATTCCCTTTGATTCATGCCCGATGCCACTACGCAAAAATATTTGAAGCATGGAGCTGCCTCAGAGAGACTGGAGTTGCCTCACAGATAGGAAGACAATCTATTCAAGTGTTATTGCATAATGACCAACCTCTCTCTAAGGAAGATATGTCTTCATAATGGTAGTTACTTTATCACTGTCCCTTCTTATAAAAGATGAAGGTGCATACTGGTACAGACACAGGGATGTAAGAATAAAAATTACGCAAAAGTTGATGACTAAAAATCAGAATTACTCAAATTTACACGACTTTACTCTAATCTAACATATATATGAATAAAGATCTATACTTGGAGATTATACCATATCAATTTCATTTGTCAGAAGTGATGGGAAATATTGTAAAATGGGCTTTCTGCAGTGAGGGTATAGTTTCAAATATTTTGACAACATACAGCTCAAACTTTAACTTTTGCACATATTTCTGGATAAGATTGACTTTTGTTTTTATATGTTTTATGTTTAGGTGAAAATGTAGCTGACATTATATCAACGAACAAAATGAATCATCACTTTGCTCACAAAGACAGCAGCATCGAACCCAAATCATCAAAGGCACAAATTCACCTATGGAATTCTTTTGTTCATCAATAAAAAACTGACAGCAGTTTGAATAATTACAGCCAGTTCGAACTCCATCTCCTGACCCTCCTTAGTCAAATTCATCAAATGGTGCAAATATAAACCCGAAGTCACTACTCTGTGGTGAACATAAATGGGGGGTGAAGTCATAACAACAAGTAGGAATTATACAATGAAGTGGAGTCACAGCATTGATAGTACTAGCAGTTTGAATTAACACTAATGAAAGCTTGTACGTCCTTTTACAATAGACAGACTTGTAAGTAACCACCAGTCGGTACAACATGCAGTTTTGAGCAATGTGTGAACAGGAAAATAGGACTATTCATACATGTACATGTTATACACACACACATACACACACACACACACACACATATGTTTATCATGTGTCTCAGCTTGGAGTACCAATGGTACGATGTATGTACACAGTGCCCCTGTAGTGGAACGAAGCCACCTGTCAGCAAACTGAATACTTCTCTTTGACCCTGCCTGACACCTGGCATTTCATTCAATAGAATTCACTCTCAACAAGAGAACATGGAGGAAATGGTATAAAGAGTGAGGCAAGAATTACACTGCACAAATGTTTTTGGTGTCTGTATGACCAAGGAGATAACGCTACTACATATAGGCTCACCAAGTACCTCCTTGGTATGCCTTAATTCCATAAAAAATGTAATACCGGTACTACAGTGTACATTAATTTCCCACATGTAACACAAATGCATTGTCATATACAGTTGCTCAACAGAGGTACAAAATAAGCTACAGTGTTTGATTATCAGTTAGATGTGAAGTACATCTATTGGTAAGGTCTTTTGTTCATGTTCAAATGACTAATATATGCAGGAATGTTGCAATTTACATGCCATGTGTATCCTTGAATTGCATTTACATTGTGATGTTCATGGTATTCACTTGTAAGTGTACAAGACCATTATTCAGCAGTCGGCAGTGACAAAAAATGCCATGCAATCTCCCTCTATGCACTGTTGTGTGGATATAACATGACTGTATAATGAAAGTACATTGTATGTCCTGCTCACATGCATGCAAAGACAATTCGAAATATTTGAATCCCTACATGTAAAGAGTTCTGTGTAGAATGAAAGCTTTTTTTCTTTTTTTTTAACAAGCATTTATTCTGTCTGGTGGATTGGACTGCAAAAAGGCTTTCTTAGTCTAAAATCTGTGTTTAAAGCTGTGATGTTGGTTGGGGTCTTGGGTTTCCACAGCCGTCTTTGTCTGCTAGTACATGGTGGAAGAGATCCTATTTACTCTGTGTATGTGTAGGAAATGCCTTGAGGCTTGCATGCCTTCCTTGCACTCACCCTGCAACAGTAAACCCCTGCTGCCCAATGCAGGCAGCCAATATGAGCTAGAGGGTGTGGGTAGTAAGGACATCCCATGGCTCTCTCATCCACAGCCCCACTACTGGTTCTACCTACCGCATACTGTGTGTGATTCTGAAAGCTGTGTATGTTCATGCACTTCTAATGATACACTGCAGGCTTGGGCATTTCTTGGTAGATCATCTGTTTATATACGAGCTCATAGCACTCACATGGGTAGCTCAATGTATGCATGATATCATCTGAAGAGGAATTTTATAGCACCATTTGAAGGCAGTTGTGTGTTCGATGATAATGGGTAAATGGAAATTTAGAAGAGAAGTTACCGTACTGTCTAATGAGAGCAGATGACAGTGTTATACTTGCATTTGCACAGATTGTTACAAAGGAAAATAAATAATACTTAGCGTGAATACTATGTATGTCGCACAAGTGAATGCGCATCACATTTTTAGGACATATACCTTGGTTCCCCTATCCATGAAACACAGTCTCTTAAAATTTACACGACCATTAAATCTAGTGTGTATGTTTGACAACAAATTCAGTGTAAATACAGAGTTATTTTTGTCTGTGCCACTATGCTGGTAGTTTAGAGGTAATTGTGAAGTCTGGATTTCTAATTTATGTCATAGTTCTTCCAAAGCTGATCAAATCATATATAAATAATATATTGTACATAGGGCATCATTGTTGACGAGTGGTGAAGTGTACTGATACATCAATATTTGAGTTGTGTTTCTTGGCAAGCTCAATTAGTCAACAACCACCGGTATCCACAAACTGTATGTAGTAAAAAAAACAACACATAAGTTTTGCTCGTTTTGTTATGGATTTTTTCCCCTTGTTTTTCCCCTACATTAAGGGTATATGTACAATTGTGAAAAATTGTGATTATCATATTTTTTTTAGCAGTTGGTCTATATTTTGTCATTGTTTCCAAACACATAATGGTGTAGATGTAGGCTATACACCTGTTACTCCTGAAAAATGTCTTTCTTTTTTGTGTTCAGTTGTAGAAATCAGCCATATATTTTAGGAAGAAAAGAGTGAAATCAGTTAAAAAAAAATAAAAATAAAAAAAGATAAAAGCAGAATGAAATGAGCAACTCATCTCCCATTGATTTGAAGATTAAAAAGTATTAGGCCGTATCTATGTTCTGAGGACTGTTGCAACAGCAGGAGTGTTGGAGTGAAATTTTTTCTTGTGCAAGTCTTGCTCAGAACTAGAGATTGTAATTTGTCATCACTGACAAATTAAGGTGATCCGATTTTTTTTTATCAATGATTCGAGTCCTGATCGCAATAGGCATGACCATACAAGTTTCATCTGTGTTTAGAGACATTGGCCGTGTGATGTTTGCATTCTCATAAGGGAGTCATATCTGCCATGTTAGGTACCAAATTCTGTATACACTATAACGAAGAAACAGCAACAAGTACATATGACCTTTGACCCACATTTGCACTCCCAAGATTGCATCTGATGAAATAGTGGTTATTTTGTGAAATGATTCTCGCGACATCGTCTATACGTGTGAAAAATATGGGAAAGATAGGACAGGTATTCACTAAGATACAAGATGAAAAATTTATGACCTTTGACCCTAATTTACATACCCAAGATGTTGTCCGATCTAGTAGTTGTTATTTTAAGAAATAATGTAGGAGCGTTTTTTGAAAAATTGAAAAAATCGGACGGACGCGTACGCGCGCGCGCATATACGCACGCACAGCTCATATGCAATGGAAATTTCCCGTTTTTTCACACTTATCGGCTGCCTGAAATGTCAAGGAATGACAGTAGATGTTTGTAGATGCGTACAAGGCAATATCACCTAGTCAATATTGATATTTTTGTGAATGTTTCATGACAAAACAGATTTCTACCCTTGCCTTTTTATGTTCATAGTAATTTAAGATTGTGTGTGGATTGGTATGGCTGCCACTTTATCAAAGTATACAGTTGGGTACATGAGGTAGTCTACTGGGACTGCAACTGCCTGTGTAAATGATCAAGTTACAGAGTTTACTGATACATGGTACCCTTCTTTAGAAAGTCCTAACATGATCTGCAATATGTAGGACCAGGCAGCTTTAAATAGCCATCTGTATCCAAATGTTACTAGAGGAGAGGTTTGATTGACGTACACTGTAGAGCACCTTGACTTTGATTGGCTCACTGTTCATCACATGACCATGCCTCTATGCACGTGACCTGGAAAGCATTTGCATGGGCCAAACCCGAGCCTTGTCATGAGGAAATGTGAGCGGATGTCATAAATGTCCAGTCCACCTTGACTGGGCATTGGCAGCAACCATGGACAAGGTTTGATTGGTGGTCATTTGTTGTCAGCGCTGCAGAAGATAGTGCATTATATCATAATATATCCACTGTCCAAACCTCTCCCACATACAGACATATGCTCATTCATTCCTGTTGCATTTAATTGTACTGCTGTAAATATTCACTTATCCCGCATGATTTTTCACGTATTGTTCACATTGGTCATCAAGACCTGTATCAGTTTCATGTCTGTATTATGCATATTACATTTCACATATTTTGTCCCATAAAATTGTGATAGGCATAATGTCTATCATTTGTACACGTGCTCATTAAAATCTATGAAGTGCTGTATATATTCCTGCGTGTGCTCGCATCTGTTTAGTCTCACTGTTCCAAGCTTGTAATCTACAGTGTAATTGCGTGCGCAGTGAGAGGAATGATATAAGGTTGTGTGAATTCTCTTTTGAAGTAAAATACCACTTCACATGCAAGTTACAGTATCAAAATCACATTAAAAATAGCGAAGTCATAGAATTTCAAGTGTGTCACATTGTTTTCAAAAATGGTTGATATTGTCGAAGTCATTGTGTATGAATAAGGTGAGGTAATGATACGTCCTTATAATTCTCCCATCGGTCGTTACCAAAAATATCCCAAAACTTTTTGGTTGAAAATATGTCAATGACAATTAAGCTCCTTCCACATATTATATTTAAACACACACACACACACACACACACACACACACACACACACACACACACACACAAAGTCATTGCTTTGTTATAACTGTACAGTAACTACATGTGAAGTATCAATGCTTTATTCTTCACTAAATGGGAGTGTTGTGAAAATTTGTATGCGGACCAAGAAACAGACTTTCAAGGCAATGATGTCACCACCTAATCTTATCCACAGTAATACCATCATAGCCAATTTTAGAGTTCTGTGAAAAAATGTGAAAAGTTTCGATCCAGTAATGCTCTAACATTATGTTTATTATTCAATGAAACCTGTATCATTCTCAGTACGATTTTCACTACATTTATTTGAGTAAAGATGAAAATGGAGCTTTCATTGCAACATGACAGTGTGTATGGTTGAGTGTCTTATACTGAACATCGGCACCATAACATTTTTCTATTAACATTATAAACTTAACATGTCACAATTTGCCTGAAATTTTACTCACATGTGGAGAAAATACTCTGAATTCACAAGCGCTTACTGAAAATGTGATTTGAGGTATGTGCTCTATGATAGCGGCTTCAACACATGGGGTATTATTTTTCCGCACTCATCGGTTGCACTGTACTTTGAAACTGACACCCCTGCCCTCTATCGCCAATACCTGTGACGTGCACGTAATGCATTTCCAAAATGTATTCATAATTTATGGTATCATTGTTTTGCTGTTGCTATTGGTTTTAGTTTCCCAGTAATATCTGAATATATTTAAATCCCCAGTGAAGAATAAAATACATTGTACCACTGTGTATAGTCCCATGTGTACATTTTTATTCTTTACACGTAATGCTATAAATAGAGGGGCATCAGTTTCAATGTACAGTGTCGATGTGTTAGACACCTACCATATGCCTTGTACTCATGACTCATTTACATAGTAAGGAGTATGAGTTATACAAGGGCTGATGGATACCACAGCATCCACATGTCACCACCATACCAACATGCATGACAATCGGACTCTTTCTTATGAACGAACGAGCAAGACGTCATTCACCAAACAGCAGGCACACATGCACCATTTCACTTTCCCTCTGTACACCACAATCTCAATACTGACAAAAGATTCCAAAGACCCACACAAGACATGTCATTTACACACGATATACTCGCATGAAACTTTTACTTGAATCAACTGCAAGCTTACCTGCAGATCACTTTATTTGTTTCTCTCTCTCCCGCCCACAAAAATGAGGACTACACTTTCATACATAATAATACAACTACTAAACAGAATGAAAACATACAAAACGTTTTCCTGTTCACTGCTGCTAAGACAAGTGGAATGAACTGTATTTACCTTCTTGTTTTTTCTCTTCGTTTTCTCTGTACAGTTTTTGTTAGAAAACAGTCTAGAAATAATACTCCTACTTGGTTTGCATGAATCCATTTCTGCCTCTTTTCATGTTCAATGAATAATAACGATACATATAAATTCTCTTACGCTAACAGTTGCAGTAGAGGGGGGCTGTCCTTCACTGTACACATACTAGGAGAAATGTATTTACAATATGTACATCATGTGTTGTTGCTATACACAGTACTGCAAGAGGGTTTCTGTCAATGGGAGAGATAGAGAAGATGGGGTACGAATACAAGAACACAGAGTGGTAACATTAACCTTGTGTATGTGCATGTACACACAGGCTGCAGCATGCATGCATTGAGTTGCCACAGACACAGTATACTCCCTGAAAAGGTTGTGTCTGTATTCATTCCCACCCAGCAGTACGGTGGCTGGCCCTGCTTGCTTGCTTGCTTGCTTGCTGCGAGTATGCAAAGGAGGGCGCGTGGAGTGTCAGGGATCACCTCATAAGTTGCCACCCTGGGTTGATAATGGTCAGTGCATACTGGGGTCAGGTGGCTTCGGGTGTGCAGAAAGAGTAATGGACCAGTGGACAACACAATACAGCCAGTGCCAACAATGGGGAAATCGTACGTGGAAAGTGCACAACAATGACATGTACACACGAGCAAACCTCAGCTGTGCCCGTGTGTTAACTTATTGCTTGAGATGAAAGATAATACTCCTCATTGCAGTTGACACAGATGTACGTGTACTTTCCAAATGAGCAATTCTGCAGAATGAACACTTTTGGAAAGAACGTACACATTCTTTCCACTCTATCATAAAAGATATTCAGCAGTCACAGCACAGGAGCAGTGATGTGATATGTAATACACTCCTCCAAATGGACAGGTCATATTCATTACTGGAATAGGCCTACTGTGATAAATGTTGAAACTGTCAACAAAATGCTTACCACTGTCCCGGTTTGTAGCCTTCGATCATACTCAGCAAAATGGTTCCTTTAAACGACTACTGGCAAGTGTAATGAATTACGTCTAGCACTAAGTAATCATGATTCTAATGATATTGCAAAGCATGACGCAACAAGTACATGATGATCAAATCATGTCCTACAGTGGTATTAACTTGCATGCAGCTTACACTAGCTGCATGCAATTCACTTGCGAAAGATGGCTATTGCTCTGGCCCAATGTATGGAACTGATGTAATCAATTATAAAACGTCATACAGCAACCACGATCAGGTACGCTCCGAGACTGCAATACTTCTAGTGTACCTTTTTTGGGGGTAATATTTTGCATTTTCATCTTTTCACCCGAAATTGTGTTATCACAGCATTATTTCACACATTCCTTATGCATAGGTCTCTATTTAAGAACAAAAATTGGCAGTTTTTGCAGTCAAGCACACACCAGGTACAGGTTGTCTATTACCCTCCAGACAGACCCCCCCCCCTCCCCCGCTCATCAAAATACAAATAAATCACCTTTTATCTAGACGACCACCTCTTATACCATTTCCAGTCTTTAAGTACAAGTAGTATGCCTAGCTGTCTTTTACTTCATAGCACTCTTCAGTTAGCACACTATAACATGTTGAAAACATACACCTCTCTGAGGTATATTTATATTTTTTTCCCCAAGAAAGCCCTGACAAGAAATTATGATTCTTTATAAAGGAACAGGGGCCTTGCATTATATAAGTATAATCTACAAATTGTAAAATAAATAACCCTCCCTGTAACTTCACCGCCCCCCCCCCCCCCCCAATACCACAGATACAACACGATAAGTTGCTCTGCTTCTATGCTTTCACATTCATACATTGTGAGAAACCTTACAGGCAGTAACTTCTTAAGACCTGAAGAAAAATGCTCTTTAGACATACAAGTATACAATATCACTGCTGCAAATCTAAGACTTGATTATCCAGATTTCACTTCGGTATCTGCATTTGCCTACTTCAGTCAAAAGAAAACATAAAACAAAAACAGTTTTGCCTACTACATGAGTGAAAGTGAAAGTTCCTTGAACCTTATTGCAGTTAGATGATTTTGGCTCTCTCAAGTAGGAAAACAAAAACAACCTCAAATATATGAACAAAATATAAGGATCATTCTGCAATGAAACCTGCCTGTATATGGGACATTACGTAACACCCAACAGCTCTAGTGTAATTCCTTTACTTGAAATAAACAACACAAACATCATTTATTGCTATGTTTAGTAATGTACATTAATAAGCTTCCATGAGTAGAAAAAAAATATGAACCTAATCATAATCACTGGCTGCGAATCTGTCCACTGTCCAAAGCCCTATGGAAATCAAAGGCTTCATAAATTGTAAGTTCACATGAAATCTTCAATCCACCTTATAATGAGAGGGTAGAAAGCCTTGTAATTTGCTCAGTATTCCCCAAACACTTTTTATATCGATCAAACACATCAACAGTGATGATGAATATTTCTCATCACATTCAAATTCTCTGTGGAGGCAAAATTAAAGACAGCCTTTGTACTAACTTTCAACAAGTATATCCTTCCTCAGGGGAACACCAAAAGTATCCAATTAACAACCTGTGAAACCTCGTTTTGATAGAGGTGATTAACCCATAAACAAATACCAGATGCAAAAACAACTGTTCCTTCCTGATCAGTACAACTAAAACAGTTTGCAGCTGATGGAAAATGTACTCTGTTCACATTACTGCCACTCTAAGCTAATGGACAGCAAATTATGCCAATGTTGGGTATATTTAAAGAACAGAGCTGCCAACTTTTGTAAAAGCCTTTCAGTACTATGATGGCTGAAAATCAGTAATTTGCACCTTTTTTGAGTGTTATAGAATTTATCACAGACAATGATTTCTAAAATCAGTAATTTGCTTGTAACCTTCAGTATTCTTGTCCAATTTCAGTAGAAATTACTGAAAATCAGTACTAGTTGGCAGCTCTGAAAGAACAAATGAACAAGGCGTGGTCAAACTTTGCCTAAATAATGCACACATAATCTTCGATGGTAACGACTGTAAGAAATATCATGATTTGAAGAAGAGGAAACAACATTCCTACTATGACAATCAGCCCCGCCTACAACCCCAGTATCTGTACTGTTGCAGAAGGAACAGATTGACTTGCATCACACAGCAACGCCCACCTGCTTGTGGTTTGCAATTACTGGCACTGGCTGACTACATGCTGAAGAAACAGGAAGCAGAAAACACTGCGGGCACTTCATGTACTGTCAGCCAGTAGGCTGCATAGCTACTTAACACCACGAATGAGTGTTGCAATCCTACTGAAACACTGCAATCAAGCATGTCTGTTCTAAAGGAAGTGAAAGCAAGGAGAGAAAGTACAGGATAGGGCTAGTTTGCTGCTTGACAGGGGGAAATACAGATCCATTTGCTCTTCATAGTATCTTGTATTACAGTATTCCACACAGCAATGGGCAACATGGGTTGAATCAGCCTTCTTCTGAACAAACCCACATTCAATCTCTGCTGGACCCCCATACACTGACCATTATGACCCGTGAGATTTTTAGGTGCGGTATCTCCCTAACTTCTGCTTTTGGAATTCGGAGCAAGAATACCAGCACATGTGATAAAGTCATTTGAGGCCTTCTAGCACACAAGGCTAATGTTACACTTCTTTCAGTAGGCTCAGCCATTGGCTAACACAGTAGAAAGGTTGACTGACCAATTATATTTACACATGAATACATTTGACAATCAGAAAATGATGAGTCAGACAATGAAACAGAATAAGTGGAAAAAGAAGAAAGCGAATCAAAATTCCTATAAGCATCTGCTAAGTAGCATGTCTCCTGAACTGGTCATTAACCAGAAACAATTTGCACCTGCCAAAACATCTGGGCAGACTCACCAAGACAATTTTTCATTACTGCCTTGATCGTCTGTGCATCATTTTCACTTTTTTTGTTTCTGTCTGTGAGGACTACTACACATCACTGACAACATAACAAATGCAGGAAACACTCGATTAACACATTTATCAATACCCTGTCCGACTCTGGCAAACTCTGAGCAGATTTGAGTCAAGGGTTGACTAGTCACATGTGATTTGCATAACCTGGTACCATGTTACTGAGTTATTTGAGGGCATCTCAGTACAGTGTACCAAAATTAATAGATCCTTGACTAGTAAAAGCAGACTAGCTACTGTGTCACAATGTTTTTTTCTCTCTTTTTCACTAAACAGAAAGAGAACTAGTCTTTTCATTCTAGTCTCCACTACATGACACAGGAACAAACCAATTACATGACGTAACACTGAGCCACGCCTAGCTGTGTTCAGCAATCTATGCTGGTTCCCCTTCAACAACATTCCGTTGTTTCGATGAAAAAAAAAATTCACAACCCTGGGAGGGGAAAAAAAAAATAGCAGAAACACAGTCAGAAAGAGATGCATGAAATATAGTTTGAGAGAGTGACTAGACCAATGGTTTAAACATCATAAAAGAGATAAAATACTAATAAATACAAAGATATTTCTGAGGCAGACCTTACATACTTATCAGTTGATTCAATACACTTTGGCATCATAACTTACACATCCACTAAACCAACAGTGGTTATTTGGTGAACTACAAAATAGATTTACACTTTATACAGGAAGCCATCACAACCTTGAGGCGGAAGTGCGCTTGTCCCGTCGCACAGGTTTTATCTACAAAGATATTGACACTTTTGTAAAAATCAAAAGCCATAGTTGGACAGACAAGTAACAGGAAATATGATACATTTCTACATCTGTACATTGGTCTTATGATATGACTCTTGTGGTTTCATAATAAAGTCCCTGAAAAAGTTTTTTTTTTTCATTGAACATCAATCTTGTGACTTTGTTTTGAGGCAGAAGAAGAGGTATTGTATCGCATGAAAGGGGAAAAAAAAGACAAACAAAAAGGGAAAATTACACATCTATCATTTCTCAAGAATCATAAAACACTGGCAAAGACATATCATCCATACGAGGCCTGTGAGAAAACACTGAAGCACAAGATGTGTGCATAATTGGTATCATTAGTATGTGGCTAAATCTTTCATTTTAATGATCCTTGAAATTGTATGAATACCCCCCCCCCCCCAAAAAAAAATGGAACATGGGGGGGGGGGAGCATCTTCTGAAAGATGATTGCAAATTATTTCTTTATGAAAATGACTTTACTCCCAATGGTACCTGGGGGGAAAAAAAAGCTACTGTTTGTTTTTATACACCAATGAGCAAAACCAGACCTTGTAAAAGCAAAATTAGACTCAATACCTAATGGGATGATTATTTTACATTGTGTTTGTAGTTTTTTTTTTTTTTTATATATATCTTGGCATAAATCCAAGCAATTAGGCCTTTCATTAGCCTTACTGAAAGTAACTGTACAACATATTGCTAGATGAATTCAGAAGGTCATTAGGACTCCTTTCTTATGAGGCATACTAGCATGATTTTTCTCATCCTTTTGCCTTTGTCCTCCTTCAGAGTAGGGATATGCCGCAATCAAGCACAAACTCTGTAATGGCCACCACAGAGAGAAAAACACTGCAGCTCTGCAGACAGCAGAGACATAGGGTATTGATTTTACAGCTTACTTTTTCACTAGTCCCTCACAGAGAATAATATCAACTATTTGATGTCTTGATGTCTTGATGTTCATTTTTCTTCACTGACTTTAGTTGGATAGATAGTATAACTTTTTCCTCTGTTAAAACAAAAAGACAGAAAACCTTACATTCCCCAGAACTGTTCCTGACATTGGCTCTTTGAATCATTCCATAATCAAGCATGTATTCTAAGCAAGGATACTACTTCTATATGTCCAATGCTTTTGCACGGCAATCCCTGGATAAAGCATCTGTTTTTTTTTTTTGTATCGTCCCCATGTTTTAAATAAACCATTTCAAATCAAGTTTGAGGATCATCCCGACTGTACTGCATTACTTGAATGATGACTTTGCACAGTGTATGATTACGCAAGAGTTTAAACTCAGCATTCATCAAGTAGATCTATGTAGTATTAAATGACATGACAAATGAACATCAGTGTGTACAAACTGAAACATCTCTCAACGTCCTGCATCTAACACACAGAGAGAAAGGTCATCAACTCTATTAAAACAAAGTAGAAGAGAAACTCGAAACTAATGAGATGATCATTATCTGTAGTGGGGAGGTTGCTTTGTACTTTCAATCTGATCTCGCTGATCATGCGTTACATGTCCTATCACCAAGAGAAAATGTGTGTGGACATAATTTAATGATGTTGTGCCTTGCAAACCCTCCTGTGACAGACGTGTAAACTGTAATGATGTGCAAGTGGGAGAGATTTCGAATGTTTTCATTTTTCCCACTTCCTGTTTAGAAAGTGTCCAGACTGACCGTCGGTCACTCTGCCCCTGTCACTAGGTTAGTCACAGGAAGATGGTGCAATCTTTCCCTGACTGTTCTTTCCTAGCAGTCGAGACGGAACTATTCCCTTATCTAATTACACCGACGTCTTGCGCGTGTACCCAGTAAATGTATACCCACTACAACTGCCTGTTAATATCACTTTATATGTTCATCCTTTTTCTTCTTTTTTTTTTTTTTTTTTGGGGGGGGGGGGGGCGGCTTGCATTCACACACACATAGAATGCATGCACAATGTATGAAATCCAAAAGGTTATAGTGGTATAACCTTTTGGATTTATGTGTTTTTTTGTTTCTACATCCATCCCACTGTTGACTGAGAATAGTGTTGGAGATTGAATTACAAAATGCAGTAACTTAGCACATATCTGAGATACTGATGTTTCAAACTACCCAAGGCCGCCTACAATGTACTGTAATCACTTTGAACTCAAAACACATAGTTTTCCCTTTCTACAGAGATGCTCTGCAATGCAAATCATATGGATTCTTCCTCAACCAAGTTTATCGGGAGCGACTTGTGGAGTTTTAAATCTCTACCAAGCAAACCATAGCCTAATGTTTGCAACATGAGATCCTGGTATCAAGATGGAATGAAAAGAATAAAGTAAAAAGAAGAGCTGACACTGGTTTTACACGACCAAGAAAATTTCCTGAATTTACACTAGAAGCAGCTGTCACATACATGTACCTGTATTCAAACCAACTGGTAAAGTAAGCTGTGGGAGCATAAAAAGTCCTTTTGAAAATCAATCACAGCAGTCAATCATAATTGACTTTTAAACCAACTGACAGTCAGCATGCAGGGCCACTGGTTCATTACCCCCCCCCCCCCCCCCCAATTTGATTTCTGCATAACTGTTTAGGCCACAAGGATCATATCTATTAGCACCTATTAGGTTTATAACCTCCTGACTAACTTTGAGAATTTCCACAATGTTATGATCACAAAGGATTGTCTCATTTTGAGGGGAATACCACTACTTAAAAATAAGCCGAGGTAAGTTTCTATATGCAAGTCCTATGTTTAAACACCTCACTGTGTGGCAAGCATAACATCAGCGGACATGCAAATATCATTTCGATGCACTGTGGTCTACTGCATTCCACTAGCGGCAGTAGGCAGAGTGTCCTGTCTCTGAAACACTGTCTAGCCGTAATGTGTATTTTGCCTACAAGCCAGCTCTCACTATTATGGATGGTGTATCCGAGTTACAAGATTTTGTTGTTGTTGCACTGATGCGTTCCTGTCTTAAGGCAAGGAGACTTGCATATCCTCACGCCATCTTGGCATGGGTCCAAGAGAAGAACAGAATGCAGGGCGTGCTTTGAGACTGAACCAACACTGCAGTGAAAGCAACAATGGCAGTCATGACTAAAATGGCGTAGTGCCTAGTTTTTTACGTGCCTGCTGTCTTGCAGTATCGAATCTGAAGGAAAAGAGGAACTCACTTTTCCAAAAATACTTCAAAGTTTTTCAATTTTTTGCCCAGCGAGTGACTTCTGACAGATCATGAGACTAGACTTCCAACACCAGTCTTTTCAAACAAAAAACAAAAATATGTGTGAATATTTCTGGAGAAGCAAGGGTAAAACATTCACATGTATGCACTTTACTCACATGACTGCAAATGCAGATGAATGCCCTTTCACAAGAGTATGTGCATGACATTGCTTTTTAGTCCACATTGATGATGGTTTGTTCAAGTGATAACAGGAATTCTATTTCATCTTCAGCCTCAACTCTTTTTCCCCGCCCATGTCCAAAGATGGCGAAGACTGATGGAGGTGCTAATCAGGGATCTTTGAAAGTGTAACTTGACTCGCGCTGACGTACAAGCACACTGTATAACTTGGTCTGCGAAGAATCACACCTTAATTTTATGTGATGCTATGCACTGATGGTGACTCATGCCAGTACATTTGTTTTGTTTATGACTTTGGATGGTGGTGTCAAATAACAGTTTGTGTGAAAGGTTAGCATGATCCTCAAAAAATCGAGCATGCTCAGATTTATACCCCATTCATACTAGGGCAAAAGTTATGGGTTCTGAAGCAGCCTTGAACAGCCCTTTAGCCCAGTGTAAACACACAGAATATGGCAGGGGTAATCCAATCCGATCAGGTTCTGAAACGACCTACAAGGAGTGGTTTCTGAGCTTCCTATGGCAGCCTCAAAGAGGCTCATCTGCAGTATGAACACTCAGGGTTGCAAGAAGCATTTTTTTTTTTTTGCCGACCTGGAAGTAAATCACTGCAGGTCATCGCCATTTACTAGGGCACGTGAACAAACCAGCTGATGTGACCAACGCTGTCGATTAAATAAAGGAGTATTGAATCGTATGCAGCTAACAAGCTGCAGCATACCATCGCTCTCGCCCGATGTATACTGCTATGGCCTGATATATTGTAATCAATGTATCTGAATGTAAAACATCATGCAGCAACCATGATCAGGTATGTTCTGAGATTGCAAAACTTCTGGTGTACCTATTTGGGTAATACTTCGCACTTCTGTCAATACCCGAGACTTTGTTACCACAGCATTTTTTTCACACATTTCTTGGGCCTATGTCTTTATTTTAGAGTGAAATTCAACAGTTTTTGCAGGCGTATGAGAACTACATTTTGCCTTTAACATTGCATAATGTGCACATTTTTGCACTTATCACATTTGCAATTTCATACAAAAGTGGTATTCAAAAGTGCATGCCGCTTATCAGAAGGTTACCATGAGAATGGAGACAGTCAGGGCCTGCTTAGGTAGAATTTGAGTGGGCAACCAGAACGGTATAAACAGACAAGTAATCAGCTTTTTGAAAGGGTTTTCAAAATGGTTGAAGGAGGCTCCAAATTTTGACTGTAGTACAAATGGGATATTCGAATTGTTAATCACAATATGCTTTCTTAGGAGAGACAATGTTGTTTTTTGCCTTCCTTTCTTCCTTCCTTTTCTTTCAGATTAAAGGTAGGGAATCCCATTTGCATGCCTTAAATGAAGAGTTGTATAAACACAGTGGTATGTTGAAGAGAGTATCATTTTAGAAACTCCCATAAAGTATTGAAAGTGGAAGGTAACATTTAGTACATTTTTATTGACCGTTAGATTTTGAAGTGAATTCTTTTCGGGGCTCACCGTAAATTCCAGTACATTACTAGGCTACCTTTGCAGACCCATGCACTGCATGTGTGTCCATCATGTATATTTTGTGAATAAAGTTCATCAAAACTTACAAACATTTCTATATACATTCTTGCCACACACTCTATATGTTATTACATCAGCTCTTATACTTTTAGATTTGTGTTTATAGATAAAAAAATACAGAAGACTGCAACAAAAAGGCTTAAGTGTGGCTGACACACAGAACTACTGAGTAGTTGAGTTTTGTGCATTATTCAAATTGTAGATAACTGTTGACTTCCAAATTTCTAAGCAGTGGCCTAAACAAGTCCCCTGAGGTTCATATTTAATGTTTTGCTGCATTTTGGGAGTTCTGTAAAAGGTATCCCCCACCTTTAGATGGGACAGGATGACTGGTTTTGATAATGTGCAAATTGTCGACCCACAGGGAAAGAGGTGTAACCTAACACATTCTGCTCCCCTTTGTCATTGACAGCATGAGAGAAGTCCAGTTTCAAAACATAATCAGATTATGTGCTAATTCCTCTAAGCTTGTTAGTGAACTACCCTAAAATACATCCATCCTTATCAACAAAGGCAAAGTTAAGGAAACAGTACAGTTTCAGTTGGGATGGGCTACAGGTTTCCATTGTGTTTTTTATGATGATGTTTTGAGATGAGAAACCTCTTATGAAATATGAAAGAGCATATAATTCTAAGAGGAATTAAAGGTTTATTTGAGGAAAATTGGTTTTGAAATGGCCGAGATATCCAAATCAAAGAAATCTTAGTAGAAGGTGGGACCCAAAGTTAATTAGGATCACTACGTTTTACTTTGTTTTTGGATACCTCGGTCATTTCAAAACCGATTTTCATCAAATGAACTTTCAATTCCCCTTAGAATTGTATGCTCTTTGACATTTCATAGAGTGGTTTCTAAATATCTCGCAAAATGGTGAATGCTGAATCCTCACCTCGACTATTATTGTACTGTCCCTTTAAGAATATCTCTGACTTGAGTGTACCTGTGAGAAAAGCTGTTGACACAAAATCTCTATTGAAAGTAAAACCTCCACTTCTCTTCAACTGCCATGATGTTGCATAACCAGAAAATATGCATTTGTAATAATTAGCTTCACACCTATCAATCGTCAGCTGAGAATGAAAAGGGTGTTAAGTTCTCTCAAACACTATGGGTTTAGTGGCAACTTATTGCCTTCTCATTCTCACCCGACGCAGTATGACTCCTGGGTCACTGTTTTTCTTTTCCTATCATTTGTGTTTTTGCACGAGTTTTAGCCTGTCTGCACTACACAGACTTGGTGAAACCTTGTGAAACTTAATCATTCAGAAACAACAACAAACATGGACAAATTCCGTAGACATGAAGCAGGGTTTTGATATATTCAACACAGGGTATTGTCTCACATAAAATAAAACTAATACATAAGACACAATAAGTCTGTGTCTTTTTCTTTGGGAGAGGGTGGGGTATGGGGGATGGGGGGGGGGGGTGGACTGGGCATAATAAAAACCTATTGCCCGGTCTTATGGCTCCCAAATCCCCTTCTCAGCCACTTGTGATCACTTGGCATTCCTGACATTCTTTGCATTCCACCTGCCACTTGCCCCCATGGCCTCCAGACTCCAACGGTGATGGGGTGTAAGGTAGGGCTTGCCACAGTCAGACTGGGTATGTGGGGTGGGGCAGAGCGGGGTGTAGACCTCCTTTGTCTGTAACAGGATGATTTTCGTTTTTTCCCCCAGCAGCAGAATTGGATGCTCCACCAAGCCAGGCTTGCTTCTCCCCATGTAACTCGGCCTCATCTTGTTAGTGGCCCCTGGATGAAATATAAGAGGATGGAAATATGATTTTACAGACGAGTCTTATGATTGTATGACACTTAATTGCAGAGACCAATATTGTCTAAACTTGGCATACTGTATCATTACAGATCATTATTGTCTCATCTTTTATTTATTGTATTGAAATTCAGACATATTCATACTCATAGCTCATCTTGAGCATTTTACTACCAACGACTGGCTGCCAGTTTTGAATCAAAACCTGACAAGAAGAAATACATTCATGATCTCTGTATTATCCAACGACACTCGGCTAGAGTTCCACAAGAAAATCTAGTTATACAGTCTCTGACCAAACTAAGAAGAGCAATAACTGTTTAAAAACAAAAGAAAAGACACATGCTATCTGAATTCAGCACACGGACCAATCTGACCTGGCAGCAAATCCATCTGTATACCTGGTTTCAAGACACTTTTTAAGGGACAGTTATCTCTTTGATCAAATGTCATCAGTGATCACTTTATGCACAAAGATGCTAGGCTTGAATTATTAACAGGAGACAGCAGCACCACTCTTGGCTGAATCTAAGCACATTGACCCTGCTTGGGATGGAGGGGGGGGGGGGGGGGGGCAAAATCACCCATGGAGGGGAACATTTCCTTGCCTTTCATCATTGGTATAGGGACTGAAACTACCAGACCACTACAAATCACCACAATGCATTTGCCATGCAATTAGGACTTGTTTCTCTCTCTTTGCTCTCACACTCTCTCTCTTTCTGCAAGGAAATGCAATGTACATGGTCACTCACTGCTCCTGGAAATGCAGGTCAAGGGAAGGTCATAGAATAATACTGATACTTCTCCTGTGTGTGTGTGTGGGGGGGGGGGGGCAGGGAAGGTAGGGGCGGGGTGGTAGGGAGACGAGGGTAATCATAGTCTAGGCATCAGACCTATCATACATTTCTACCTCAAGGTTGCTGAAGCAAAATTGCCTTTGCAGGTATCTTATAGTTTTCAGCATATAAGGGCCAGTTGTTAAGGGCCAGTTGTTAAGGGCCATTCCATCATCGGGAGCTTCATTCGCCCGAAGAAGCCAATTGATAATTGGCAAAACGTCGCGAACAGTGAGTTTATTTCCAGTTACTTGATTCAACTAATCTGTGATCTTGTACTTCGACTGGATGAATGAGAAGAATTTACATCAGTTTTCAGCATGTTTAGCGTGGGAAATATGGACGAGTAAAGGCTTGACAATGTTTTAAACTGGCATGTAACAGCAACCCCTGGTACTTAGACTGACTGAATCACATAATGTCCTCAACCTGCTTGTCTATCAGTCCTGCAATTAGCCTTGGGCATAGGCTAAGGTGGTGACAGGGACAGTTTCTGTGTTGCTCGCACAGCAATACTGTTCTAGGTTGTATGCATGGCTGTCCGTGGCTACCGCTTCTCAGGGTAACGGAGCTCCTGTTCATTAAAACCTCACTGAGATATTAACATTTACATAATAGGCCCGTTCACACACAAGGGAAAAAGTGCGATTTAAAAATCAATTTTCTTATCGCGATCAAAATTTCGAAATTTTTTCCAGTGTGGACAGAAAAATCTCACTAATTACCGCGATCCTTATCGCGATCCAACTCGCACTATTAGTGCGATTTTTCAGGATAATCGCGATTATTTTGCCAAGCGTCGTGTGTGTGAGCGCGATCGAGATTCGGAAATCGGTATTTTTAATCCCATCGTTCGTAGAGCGTGCGAAACTCTATTGGGACTGCGGGGTCAGTCTTCGGTCATGCAAGATTCGCGCATGCGCAGTTTGGCCACTGATCGTTCTTTCCTTGCTGCGAAGTGCGATTTTTCCCTGTGTATGAACGGTCGAAAAAAAAATTGCAATTTGGATCGCGACTGAAATTTCGATTTTCGTTGCTTGTGAACGGGCCTTATGTCCTCACTAAGTCTGACTGGATATGAAGAAGACAAATGTTTCACAAGTGGACAAGTAGTCATCTTTGGTTGGTACCAAGCTGACTTGATGTCTACTTGGAAAGTTTGGAAATCTATTATATTTAACTGCAGTCGAGGTAAAAACATGGACCGAAATCACATTCAAAGGGGGAATATTTCCTAAAATTCAGGGAAGAAAATATTTCAGAGATCATAAGATTAAGAAAGAATCACAAGACCGTTCCCCCAACGAAGGTTACATAAACAAAACCAGCACACAAAACATACAAAATGCTAAAATCTTCCATAAATGCCTCAAATTTGGCTTATCGAGTGTCTTTCCTGTAACAATTTATTGAAAATGATAAGATAATGAAAGTTTACCACAGTTAACTGCATATTCATGAACATGCTCTTTGGAGAAAATGCAATGTATATCTTTTATGCTTGCATGTTCCTTATCAGCCGTAGGCTCTACTGTGTAAAATGCCACTTGTTTCTCATGCTTTAATAATGATTATCAAGCAAATAAAAGAGAAAGGCAACATATATAGTCAATTCCATGAAAGTCATCTGCACATATGCTGAACAACTGGCTGGTAAGTAAGTCGATGAAACAAGAGTCCCAATTTACTTTCATTGCTTTACACGTATTCCTCCATGCACGCAGTTAGTCAAATATCACTTAGACAGAAGCGTTCTTCCTCAGTCCGGTCAAGATCAACTTACACAGAGTCGACTGCATGTACAATGCCAATAGTTTGGTTAATATATCACCCTACTTTCCTGGAAGACCAAAAAGGGCATTAATTACAGTGGCCAGTCCATTAAACACCTGCTTATATGGTGGGGCACTTGACTTTTGACCCCACCCTACTGGCAATCAAATGCCTCTATGTGTGTAAGTTCCTGCGCTCTCTGCAGTCAATGTTATTTGACAATGTAGGGCCTAAATCTCCACATTGCTGGCATGCCAAGCAATCATTGTTTACGCAAATGCCAAGTAAGGTGAAACAGCTAACTTTGTGATACATCTTACTAATAGCTGCATTGCATATCATTTGTAACACAAAAGGAATTCTGCTAGGGGTGGGACCTTTTTTACTGGGCATGTCACATAAATAGCAAATCACTGAGTCATGTTAGAATTTATAGTGTAGCTGGTAGGCTAAGGGAGACTTAAATCTATTTTTACTTTAAAAACACATACCCATAAAACATCAATTACATGGTACATTTCTATGAGGAGAGCCCCCCATATGAATTAATGATTATGAACTTTATCAAGCACAAATTCTGTGCACAACTTTTATCTGTTTGTGTACCGGTATATGATTCACATAACATTCAATGTTCAACGTTCACAGGGGCATTCTGACTGAAGAGAAAAGCAGCAACGCACAAGAAAAGTAGACTAAAAGTGAATTGAATCACATGGGAACTAAGAAATGTGCAAGACAACCGGAAGCCACAACGCTCCCAAGGAATCCCAAGTATCTCACAGTACACCCGTGACAGGCTCTTCAGCGTGTGCAAAAATTTTCTGTGCATTGGTGATATCGAGAATTAATTCTCACCAGTTGCCACGGCAATAAAAAAGGTAAAGGAAGTACGATATGGGGTTTAGAGGCATAATCATTCATTAATACTGATCCAATTAATGCACACTTATTAAACCAGAAACTAGACACTGCAGGCAGTGATCAGAAAGTCAACATGACTTTTACAAATTGAAGATCAAAATACCACTACGTTACAAATATCATTATCTCTCTGTCACAAGAGCATGTCTCACCATGAATGTTGCTTTGTTTCCTTGTTTCATAAACCATGTCAAGTAATATTCATGTAGGTTTTTAGTCTTTCTGATTTTATTCTTGGCTGATATTGCTTCTCCATAGAGGACAAACCCTATCACAAGCCCCTGGGAGCCGGGGGTGCTGGGGGTGCTGCAGCACCCCTGACTTTTTGAGCAGGGGGGCATAGCACCCCTGTGAAAAATAAAAGTTGGGGGTGCTTCTGCACTTATATCTTTTTTTACAGGGAAAATTGTTTTTTTTTTTTTATAGAAAATTGTCCAAATATCCCACCCAAAGTGTGCATCAGATTGCTGAATTTCACTTCTGAAAATGCGAATCTCCATAGCGTGCCACACAGAACAAGCTTATAATTGCTGACAGCACTCATAAAGCATTTTCATTGTCCCTGGATATTTTTGCTTTTCCTACTTTTCTATTGATTTTTTTTTAATAATTTATATGCTACCTGAAGGGCTCACTAGATTGCTGAATTTCAAATCTAAAAATGCAGAAGTTCCCTTATTAGGGGGAGGGTACCCCCTTCAGGAGAGCATCGATGGAGGGGGTAGTATATCATTTTGACCCCCCCCCCCCCGTAATTTCCAAGATGTGGATTTTTTTTTTATTCGACACTGTCCCAATCTTCATACAACATGTGCACTAGTCAATTCTGAAATGCGAAATCTCCCATGTATTGGAGGGAAATACCCCCTCTCACGATATTTTCCTTTCTATTCTAGAGTAATGCAAAAGCTCCCTCGTATGCAAGGGTGCAGGCAGTTGCCATGATATTACCCCCCTCCAAATGATTTTCGGGATGTCGGAGATTTTCTTGCTTTTTGTGATGGAAAACTGTCCAAATATTTTACCGAAACTGTGCAAGGCATTGTTGCAGTTCAATTCTGAAAATATAATGGGTTTATACCCCCTTCCACATCCTCCCCCTTTGGTCCTTTCCCATAAGACTGGCATATCTCCGAATGATTTCTTTCATCAAAAGATCTGTCATTTCTGTTCAAAAAGGGCAAGATAAGTTTCCTCGTGTGGGAATATAATATCCTCCTTTCATTTAGGCCCTAACCATTTCCCCGCTTAGTTCCTATCCATACGTTCCATAGACGTAGTAGTAGTACACTTCGTGGATTGATTATTTCCCTAATTCCACCAAAATGTGTTTGCGAGACAATGTCAATTGGATTCTAAAAATGCCTCAGTTTCCTCATATTAAATAGCATCAATCCTGGAATAAAAATATTGGGTGGGAAAATGCACACTCATCACTATTCCCCCACCCTCCCAATCCCCCCCCCCAAAAAAAAAAAAAAAAAAAAAACCCACGATGTGGAAAACTTTCTTGTTTTTTTTTTTTTTTTTTTTTAATAGAAACTGTCCAGATATTTCACCAAAAGTGCACAAGATCATTTAATTTCAATTCTGAAAATGGAAAATGACCCTGGGAGGGATACCCCTCCCCCGGGTTAGGCCAACTTCCATCCACTTAGTAGACTTTTGAGATCGACACTTTTTGAATATTTCATCAACAAGTGCGCACCAGATCTGTCAAAAGTTCAAAAATGTGGGAAGGGGATATTCTCTTTCAGTTTACCTTTATTCCCCTACTACATTAGTATGCTTATACGTCTTTGTTTGACAGCTTTTCAAATATTCCATCATAAATGACTATTGAGTAGAGACATTATATTTTCATTTCAATCCTTAAAATACAAAGGCTCTCCCGAATGGGAGGGGTTAGGGGACACCCCCTTCTAAAATCCTCTACCTTGCTGTATTAGCCTCCACCCCTTGCATTGATTATGGCTACATTACATTACATATCAGTCATAAGTGTGCGCCAGAAATTCCACATCTTTGAATCACAGTCAAAAAGATGCAAAAGCTCTCTCTTGTAGGAAGGGGATACATCCTCCCACATTCTTCCCCCGCCCTTTGGTCTCCCTACATAGATGTCTTAATACACTTGTCTGATACACAAAGATTTTGCATCAGATCATTAAACATTGTATTCCATTTCTAAAAATGCAAAAGCTCCGTCATTTGGGAGGGGGCTACCCCTCCCAACCCCGCCTTCTCAACTTCCTTACATTTATCACACAGTGATGATGCATACCTAGAACAAGAGCTGATTATACCCCGATTTAATGGTCATTCACATTTCTGTGAATATTTATCTTTCATACTTTTTTTAAAATCACCAAAAGTGTGCACCAGATCGCTGAATTTCAGGTCTGAAAATCCAAAATCTCCCTTGTGTGGGAGAGGGATACCCCCTTTCACTCCCCCTCCCCCCTTATGTCCCCTTCCATGGACTTATACAAAGTAAAGACCAACAAACAATTCTCTGATACATATATGGGGTTAGTCCACAATGATTGTGCATCATATCGTTGTAATTAAGTTCTACAAATGCAAAAGCTCCGGCGCATGGTAGCCACGTCCCATCCCATCCCCGCCTCATCAACTTCCATACAGTTATTTCACAGTGATGACGCACACATGGACCAAGAGTTGATTGTAACCCAATTTATTGGTCATTCACATTTCTGTGAATATTTCATTTTCATACTTTTTAAAAATATTCACCAAAAGTGTGTGTCAGATCGCTGAATTTCAGGTATGAAAATTCAGAATCTGTCCAGGGTGGGAGGGGATACCCCCTCACAGTGATGACGCACACACGGAACAAGAGTTGATTGTAACCCGATTTAATGGTCATTCACATTTCTGTGAATATTTTTTTTAATACTTTTTAAGAAATTTCACCAAAAGTGTGCACCAGATCGCTGAATTTCAGGTATGAAAATTCAAAATCTCTCCAGTGTGGGAGGGGGATACCCCCTCCCACACCCTCCCCCGTAGGTACCCTTCCATGGACTTATACAAAGTGAAGACACACACACAAATCAAGAGGCGGGGCGTTCAACAATTCATCCATGAACATAGTCCACGAATATTCACTTGTTTGTTTGGATTTTTTTTTTTTTGGGGGGGGGGGGGGGGCTTTGATTGAAGAATTTCAAAATTTACCACATAAAGTGTGTTCAATTTCACTAAGAGTGCAAAAGTTTCCTTGTGTGGTAGACACGTTGGTAGAGGGCTTTCTCACCCTCGTTTCGATGTCCCCATCCCCTCCCTTCACCTCCCCTGCCCCCCCCCCCCCCCCCCCCCATATACTGAAACGCTGCTAATATTGTCCGGCAACCGGGATGGGTCAAGGGTTCAGCACCCCTGTGAAAAAAGTTGCTCCCAGGGGCCTGCCCTATCATCCCTTTCATGTTGTTCCTCAAAACCGGAGGTCCACAACTGGGCAGTGAAAAGAACCTGAAAGATTAGAAATGCACAGCCTCTAGCACACACTCAATACACACACACACACATACTCAAGTATTACTAACATTTGTACGGCATGAGTCATAGACTGCAGTAATCCCCTGGCTACATACACACATGGGGCCTGGCATGTGTGTAGGAGTGTGTAGGGAGTGGGCAGGAAAATCAACACAGCAAGCCAAGTCCTATTTGTGCAGCCCTCATGCCTTATGAGTGTGTGTGTGTGTGTGTGACAGAGAGAATGAATGGCATTCCAAGTGACTACGATCTTCATGTACTGTGTACTAAACTGAGAGGTAACCCAAACTGACAGTACATTTTAATGAAGAAAAGCCTCATTTTTTTCTCATCTAATGTAAAACCAGAAATTTTGCGAGCATGAAACTTTAACGAATTCGTGAGCCAGGATTCACAAAAGTAAATTGCATGTGAAAGTGTTTTTCTTCAGAATGCACTGATCAATACCAGTGGCAATTCACCAAAAAATGTCATGCTTTGAACATTTGTGGTTTTACAAAAATGTTCTTTGACATGTTTTTGATATATGATTTAGAACTGTCTCTGATGACTCAACAGTTGTCAGGGTTTCTGTATTAAGGCAAATATTGTATATATGTGGTACATATTTTGCAGTATTTTTTACTCACAAAAAAAGGAACAACTCGCAAAAATACTGCCTCCCATAGACACAATTTTTTTTTTTATATCTCATCCAAAGTAGGAAATCACTAAAGATCCCCTAAAAAGGGATGCTGTAAAACCAGAAATGTTGCATCCATTTCAATTTTGCTTATTTCGCGAGCCAATATTCACAATATTAAAACATACGCAGAAGTTCTTCTCTACACTATATGTACTGAATGCCAGTGGCAATTTGCGAACATTTCTTGCTGTGAAAAAGGCTGTCGGCTCCAATTTGCGCAGATTTCAGGCCACAAAGATATCTTGCTTTACAGAAGCACTCATTTCACATTCCATCACTGTTGCGTTCTCACTCGCAAATTCAGTCATTCATGAAAAAATCTTTTAAATCCTGAGTGATCAGGATTACACTGATACAATCAATAGGTGAGTGACAGGATGGGCTTTCAAGGTTTCACAGCGCTATATAAGTCTAACAGTGAAACAAATGGAAAATACATCAACGTTACATATCAATGATCCAAATGCTACCTATAGGCCTATAGGCCAAGAAGTTGCTGGACATGCAACTGCCCCAAGCATGGGAAAAGAATAATACAAACATTTCATGTAATTTACATCTTTTTTTATTCTCATTTGTCCAAGTGGGCAAACATATTATTCATTCATGTCTCATTTTTTTCTCTCTCTCTTAAAAAAAAAAAAAACCCAATCAACTGCTTCATTGTGGATGCAGCTGAAATGACTTCTGTAATACCTTACGACATAAATCAGAAAATAATTTTTCAGATGTATGCTTGCGGTGGGTAGTGAGTTAAACTCCTTGCAATATAGACATTAAAAAAAAAAGAGCAGAAAGAGAATGATGGTAAGGATCTTAGTATTGAAGAGAAAGAGAGAAATATTCCTCCTTCTCTATATTTGCGCAACCAGCGCATGGGCGGATGTGAATGCCATTTCCAGTACACACACAGTGTGATTGTACTGTATGTTTAGCCACGAGTCGTGGCTTTGTGCCCCTCTGAAGGGCGGGAGTGCACTCCCAGACTTCCAGCTGCACAAAAGGGGCTCAAGGCTACCTTATGGGCAGCGAAGCACACAGCAGGGGGGCGTTTGCACACAACGGCTGCAGTCAGTCAGACCTAGCGCTCTGGGGCGGCCATCTTGGATGAGAGTCATCATCAAGGAAATGGCTTTACCTCATTTCTTTCATGACACACTCGAACCACACTACCACATGACATGCACTTGCACACACTCAAATCACATATATCCCTTACAACAGTAGTCTACTAGATATTTAATCGCCTTAATTCTGTTAATTTTTTTCCTCTTATTTTGGTAACGTATTGTGAGGAAAAGAACAATGCTTCCCCCTAATATTCTAATATAACGACTATATCATGCTGTCCAAACAGACTTTATATAATGTTGTCAGCATGATTTAACAATTGATCACACGGTTCAACTTTTAAGGAAAAATATAAATGGTCTTCATGAGGAGTAGTTTTCATGTATGTTGCAGTGTGACTGAAGTTAGTCATTCTAAGTTATTCTGACAGATGCTCTTGTATTAATCTTGAGATGGCTTCCACAAAGCAATCCAATTTGTGAGTGTTTCATGCTCTAATGCTTGGAGTGTTTTATTTGATTTATCTGCATCAGAGACATTCATATCTACAGTTGTCCCTCCTTTGGAACATGTAAGTCTTTACTGGGTCAAACACGGCTCGATGAATTTCTGCAAGCTCTGAATAATTCTTGTGGGACATACTGTAAAAGTGGAATTTTTCATGCTCAAGTGAGTCAAATGAATTTTGTGTGTTTCTGATTCATTCTCCTGAGTGAAAATATAATGTAGTATTACATAAAACACTAAAAAAAGGGGGTGTGTGGTTTCATTTTTATGCTACTTTCGCATCCTGTAATGTGCGAAAATTTTTACACTTTTACAGCATGTAAAAAGCTTCTCAGTTAAAATGGTGAAATCAGCCCATTCCACTCATATAAATGACAGCGGGCGACTATCTAGGTGTACAATTCCCTGTTTCACACCACATCCTATTAAACATAACTTTATATGACGCACAATCTACTCCACAGACATACAACTCTCACATGTTTTGCCATGTCTCTGCTGTTTGTAGCACCTTGCGTAAATTGCAGCGCCAAATAGTAATAATACAGTTACCATGACAACAGCGACTCAGAGGTTATGACAGTTTTTCAGTCGCTGCTATTTGTGATTCCCGCTTTTCACACACTACCTGAGAACGGATGATTCATCGGCTATGAACACCCCAGAATTCCATTCAAGCGCGATCAAAGTGCCAGTCACTATGCTGGCCCTCAGAAGCAAAGGGCCACACACGCAGGCAAGCTGCCTTGTTAAAATCTCTGTTTACCATGCACTGTCACTTGCTTGTGAATAAATGAGTCATGAATACTGACTCACATCGAATCATATGGACTCTGTGATGGTATAATGTTCAAGACTTACGTACTGTATTTACTCAATTAAAAAAACAGTAGTGATGGACCAAACATAATTGATTTTCGCTGCCGAAATAAATTTTGTGTTCATCACACAATGACAGATTGTGTTTGAATAATTCCACTACACAAATGTTGTGCTACAATGAGTGCTTAACATGTCTGCACACTAAGTGCATAGAACACATTACATGAAGTGTGAGCTATAAAACTACCAGCTTTGCAAGAATGATGTGATCTGAGTGCTTTACTAAGTACTATCATTTTCTTTTGGTTCCTTGTACTAGCAGAAAAGGAGGAAGACGTACAAAATGTAAGCTCTTATTTGTAAATGTAGTACTACGGATAGTTACTTTTCATTAATCGCCTCAGGATGTCTCTGCATATTGAGGCCTATTCCCACTACAACACATGGTGATATTACGCAAGTGTATTTACTATTTCTTTACAATGATACTGGTATGGTAGAGGAAAAGCTTGCGAAGAAAGTCAGCATATTTTGATCCAAATCTTCTTCCCCATAAATCTTTTACCAATCTTTCAGTTTCCTTTACATAACTGGTGTTCAGTGAGCAACTTTCGGCATATCTGTCAATAATCAATCAGCATGTGTTTCATATAGGCCTACTCCTTATAACCTATCTTTCTCATCTTAATTTTGACTATTTATAACTTGCGATAACATTTCTCTGACAAAACCTGCATGTTATTTTCTATATACTATCTACCCATTCAGGTATTTCCTCATCAAAAGACTTATCTACCTCTCCAGCCATATGTTTATATTCCAAAATTTTGCCAAATTCATGGGTAGCTTATCAGAATGACTTTGTCTGTTTCTTTTTCCTGCACTGCCCAACTCCAAGAACCTAATCCATCAGAGGCTAAATGGATCACAAATGCATCTAAGTTGATCTTTATCCCACCCATACACACAGGATGTCTGCGGGCCAAAACCACTGGGCATTGTCCCCCCCCCCCCCCCCCCATCCCCGACAAACCCCACCCCCAAGGCTAAAAAGGTCTTCTCGGTTTCCTGTGGCTGAAGCTTGGTAAGGCGTGTTCACTGCCTTCTTTCCTCTCTGTATTCTACAGCCAACGGTATTCCATATGGCAGCGTAGCTTTGGCTTCTGATATTTGCTGGCCTTGACCTTGAGGTCCCTACTTGGATGAGGATGTCTCGCTCAATGCATAATAGCCAAACAATCGGGAAGAAGTAGAGAATCTAATATACGAGAACTGAAAGAATCGTGGCAAGAAGACAGCGTGGTGCTGCTGCAGTGGTCATATCCCTGTACATGCCAGTGATAAATAACTGCTCTCTATGTCAGCATTAGGTGATGTTCATTATTTTGAAGGTTCGTAAATCCGAAAATTGAATACAGTGTAAGGTTCGTTATTCTGAAGGTTCTTTATCTTAAAACACACAAACTCCCTGAACCTAGAAGTCTGCTAATCTGAAAATGAAAAGGGGTTTGTTAATCCAAACATTTGTGGTGTTATTCCGAAGGTTTGCTATTGGGAAGGTTTGTTAATCTGAAATGAAAGAAAGTTAATTATTCCAAAGGTTTGTTTATCTGAAGATGAAACAAGGTTTTTTAGGCCTCAAATGAGAAGAACGTGCCTACCCATCAAACATTCGGAATTACAAACCTTATTTCATTTTCAAATGAACAAACCTTTGGAATAACAAACTGTAACTCGTAACCGTCAGTATAACCTCTAGCACATCATCCTTGATATGGCAAAACAGACAAAAATGAACCTGATGCAGCTCTTTTCCCTAAATGCCAGAGAAGGAAAGATATTCTGAGAGCAGAAAGTGCATAAGTTGCACTGACCACTATCAAACTACAACCATGATAACTCTTGCGATCACATCTTTCAAGATGGCACAAAGTTCAAAACAAAGTAGAAAGGACATAGAATGATACAATACATGACACTGCTTCCAGGGTGGTTCAAAACTTGAAATTTGAGCATGTTACGAGCTCTGGATGTGAAAATATTGTGGAAACTGTTTGTGCGAAGGATGCAAATCCTGACCACATAGCACGCAATATTTTGAAACTTATTTCTCGTTGTGCTGCTTACGTTCAATGTTCTGTCTCATGTTTTGCGCACAAATTTTCTAAGTCTTTTGACGTTTCTCAAGTTCTGCACATGTTTTTCATGTTAGAATACATTCTATTTTGAGCTTGTTGTCAGTTCTTGCGGCGCTGCATAGCATGTTGCTTGCTCTTGAGTATGTTGCACAAGAATTCAAGCAAGTTGCAGCGACATGCTCAAACCCCTCATGAACCACCCTGCTGCCACAGAGCTGGCTCTAAAGAGGGTATCCACCAAAGCATTTCAGCCCAACATCCACATTGCTGAAATGTCTAACCTCTCTTCTTTTTTTTTCTCCCTCTTTTAGCAGTTCTGCTCCAGCAGTCAATTGCTATTCTGAAAACTATGCCTGTCTATTGTCCAGAGACAATGCAACCTTTTCACAACTACTACAGCCTAATTCAGCCATGTAGACAGCAGAAGAACAACAAAGGAACCTCAGAGCGGCCTTCTAGAATTGTCAAGCCATTGCATTGTGATGCTGGAGCAAGCTCATTCGACCAAGCTAAATTGATCTTGGAAACCCCAATTCACTGCACAAAGATGAGCATTAAAGACAGACAGTAGGCAAATGAGGAACGAGACCACTGAAAAAAAAAAAAGAAAAGGAGAGAAACAGGTAGAAAAAAGCCACCATTCTACATCACAGTTACTTCCCAAATGGGTAATTGAATTGACCTATATAGATAGACAAGTTGTTAGGTGGTTGGTTGTTACTGGTTTGTTCTTTTTAAACAAAGCAGTCACACCTGTATGCAATGCATAACGGCATTATTTCCGTGTTGCAAATTGCTCTGTACACCATCAAAGCATACACAGTCCCATACTAACCATTCCTTGTTACAATGCCTCCATAAACATTCCATGCTACCTATATACGACAGATTCCCCCCCCCCAAAAAAAAAACAACAACAACAACAACAGCAACAAACAAACATACAAAGGCCATGACTTGAGGGGCAGAGACAAACGCCATAAAACATTCCTGATGTGAAGCATTGGGTAACTCAAACAGAATGCATGCCTGTGATGAATTTTGCATGCAATTTGCATGCAAACCTAGTCGGAGAATGTGCCATTGCGCTACCACACCTACTACTTCTTGGTCCATTCAAAATGCAAGTATTCATGACACAAACAATGTCCAATGAGGCCCTAAAGGTAACTACGTTAAAGTTTAGCCTTACAGAGTGTTTGCGATACCAGGACAGAATGAGAGTGAGTGTGTTTTTCTTCCTCCCTAGGTTACTACATACTTCATTTGAGTACAGTTTCCTTCAATTGGTTCTTAATATAACTGAAAACCAAAATTGATGGTCAAAATTTACCGGTCACTGTCCCCAATTTTTCTGACCTCCTATTCCTACTTGAGTGAATTAGAAGGAGCACTTGATTTGAAGGATGTGCTTGCTTCTCAGAAAACCTGCAGTGGTTTTTTTTTTTTCTCTCTGAAACCTCTACACCAGTGCTTGATGTGTCATCCAACAAGCACCGCTTAGCCCCAACCTGTAGCCTGGATTCAAGCCTTTGCTTAAATTGCTATTATTACACTGCTCACATTCTTATATCAGTCTTGAGTGAAGACTATTTTCACATCCTACTGAGGTAAACTTAAAGGTTGGATGGACAGTCTTGCAGTGTACATTGACTGTCTCAGGTCAACCTGTAACAGGCAGTGATAAGGGAATAATTTACTATAGCCCACAGCCTAGCAGCAAGGCTACAACCCATTTAATAAATGTTACTTCTCCATCCCTCCATTCAAATCAACGACATGGTTGCTGCACACTCCAGGGCTCCGTTTCATAAAAGATGTTAGGATGTCAACTCTTGCTGGAATGACAACTCCCCATAGCAACAGCCAATCAGGAAGCTGCATTCTTGTCATTACCATGACAATTGCCATTCCAGCGAGAGTTGCTATCATATCAACTTTTTATAAAATGGGGCCCAGGGGGGTGTTTCATCAACGCTTGTCAGCGCTAACAAGTTGTCAGTGCTGACAATCACCATACAGTGTAGTAACAGTCAGTGACCAGAGCATCTCATGCAATCAAAACCAAGGATTTTGCTGAAATTGTCAGCGCCGACTAATGTTGATGAAACACCCCCCAGGAGTAACTTTCTAGGAAATGAAGTGGCTGCCAGCAACAGAGAATGACACTTCTGAGCACGAGCCCAACAACAATAACAACAAAATCTCATAAAAGGACAAAATATAAACCAATATTATAGAGCAAAATGATGACGCCACAGTCTTATGCTACAGCTTGGGTCGGAACCAGCTGCGCACATAAACACTCAGGCCAGGTAAGGTTGTTCAGAACCGTTCAGAACCAGTTTCCATGACAATAAAAAGGCAACGACACCACACTTTGATACCCTATATGCAATGTTTTAGTCAGTCATCGACACAACATCTTTGACATGCCGACACATTCCGATTTCGGTGCAATTCTATCCCATGTTCAAATTGGCTTGAAAAGAGTAAGACCATACAAATCAAATACGATCAAACCTAATATAAGACAGTTATGGAATTTCAAGTTTTACATTCCTTCTTTCACAGTGATATCAAGAACAAGCACATATACAATATGTAAATTAGATTAAAGTTTCCAAATGACTGGCACACAAATGTCCCCTAAATTACTGAGGTATGTTCTAGCATGAAAGTCAACTATCAGAACAACTTTTTGCTGTGTTGCAATAACCTATCACTGATGACAACGTTGAATACAACAGTTTTATCTACCAATGGTACCAATATAAAATTACAGTACAACAGCTTTGAGAGGTCAAAGTCAAAGGCAGATTCGTACAAGTATGGCTTTGTTTATTCATGGGTGGTTCACCAAACCTGAAATGAGGAAATGAGTGGGCACTTTAAGATGGGGGACAGCATATTTATTCCAATCACATCCTCCTCACTACACACATATATCCACTATGAGTTCCACCTTCCCACTAACATCACTCACTCCCTCCTATTCAAGATCTTACCATCTACACTGTACATGACACAACCAAGAACTATGCAGGCGGAGACCCCTTGCAACAACCCACAACCCACATTCTCTTGACCTTTGAGTTCTAATACCACATGGCTTGCCTAGGGAACAAAGAAAATTCCACTGGTCTTTCTTGGAAGTCTGCACGCCAGAGTTGGAAGGGCCATAACTGCAATAAATACAACAAAGAACACCCAAACAAAGGATTCTAGCAACAAAACACAGACACCCACACAACGATCAAGCAGAGGAAAAGGCACCTGAGGTCTCCTCTACTTCCACACAATACCATACACCCCATTATGCTATATCCAATCATTAACTCTTCAGAACAGAATGCTGCATCAAAATTCTAGTTTTAGAGAACTGGCCAAAATTTCTTTGGAAGGTGTGATGCTATGAGCTGTAAAACATTAAATAGTGTACACTTGCAAACTAGCAAATGGACATGCGTAGCTGACAAATGGCACCTTCAAGAACATGACTGTAGAAGATAGTTGTAGTTTGGCCTTTTCTTGATTTTTTTTCTTCTCCCTTATACCAGGTATCATACTCCTAACTGCAAGGTACCACACAGAGTACCGGTACACATTTCAGATATTTGGGGATGGAAATGGAGGTCATCTCACTAGAGGTCAGGGGTCATGTTTTGTGGTTGGCTGGGGCATTGGTTGTCCCCACTGGAGCTTGGCACAGTGCCAAGAGTCAAGTTTTGGCTGTGATAAGTGGTATTTCTGGGGCATTAAAGCCATTTTAATGCATTACCTGCGAGAACCAATAGCGAACTAAAATGCTTTTCATATTTACAGGTAATTCCAAGCGCAACCTTTATACTCTATTCTCTTTGCATTACATTAAATCTGCTGTACTGTGGAGAATAACAAACTGCAACACAAACAAAATATATCTTCGGCTTAACATAATGATTACAACAATTCCTACAGCATGTAGATTAATCAAAAAGTTGCTTCAATTCTTAATCAACCATGCCAAAAAGATTGCTGCATGCACATTTCTGGATACACATGAAAACTCATGTTTCTAGCACATAGCTGAAATATTATCAAGTTGTGGGATAACAGTTGTTTAAACTGACAAACAGAGGGGAAACTAATGAAGGACAAAATATCAGTAACCGTTAATAACAAGCACACATTAAACAAACAGAAAAAATGTGCATCAACTTCAGTACTAAACTGCCTCTCAGGCACGACTGATTCATTCTGAGCTATTTTAAGTATTTTCATAAGATTATTTCATCCTAGTACACAAGAGCTATTCAGTATTTTGTGGTAGGAACACAACTCAAGCTTCACATTATATTCACTTGTAGATATATTCCTCCATTTCGGCATTCCATCCTCTGAGATATTAAAGCTTCACAATGTCTGCCAAAAGTCATCTCCAACACACATCACTAAACTGGTCTGGACTATACTTGAATTTGTCCAGCTACACAGCCCTTACATAAGTCAATGTCTATACAGAAGACAGCAAGACAGAGCGACCCATAATCAGTCATATTCTCGCGTCAACGGTACATTGTACATCTGACATGAATAATGCACACAGCATGACCACAGGGATCCACTACCCACATATCAAAAGGACGCTGAACAGGCTGCTAAATTCAGGCCGGGTTCTGCATGGCACTTTTCCTGTAAGTAATTGCTTAACCGGACTACTGTTGAGAAGCAAATTATACATGAAAGGCTTTGTGTACATACGGACAGGTTAGAGATCCTACAGCACTATAGCACAGTTCTTCTACATGCATACATTTAGGAGCCAATATAAAACTTGACAGTTTGAAGGTTTTGCTCATTCCAACAATAATCAAGGCCATGTGGGCAGTGAAAGGAAACAAAGACCTGTTCCAGCTAAAATACTTCTTTGGCTAGTCTCTGCTTTACATCTAAGCAAGAAAGAGTTGCATTAGAATGGTAATAGTTCTTATCTGGGACCTTTCTACTCTCCACTCTACCCCAAAGAAAATATACAGGTATAGCTATTCTAATAGTTGCCAACTATAAGCATTAATACTTTTCTCTGCTGTCTAATCAACCTTCGTCCAGATTTCTCACAAGATATCTTCTCACAAGACATTTTCAAATGCTTGGAAGGCCTTTCATTCAACACATGTGATATCTCATGACATGTCAGTTTTACACCATTCTACCGGTATACAGAAAGGCCTTGTTAAGGTATGTTCATGTGGTGGGTCACTGTCTGAGTTTGATGTTAGCCCTGGAGGTCCTGCTACTATGTCTATGAGAATTAGCACCTCAGTAAAGGTAACCCTCTACACATATCTCCTTGGACTACCATTTGCTGATACCATATATTAGCAATCATTTTGACAACACTGTACTTTGAGGAAGTTTAGGCATTACCAGTACATTGACTGGCCCCTTTAAGTCCTGCCGGTCACAACTGGCAGTGCTTGGCACCGATGTTTGTCCAACAGTTTGTGGATTGCACTGTCAGTCAGTTGAAGTCTAGGATGTGCTGCCTGTAGCAGTTAAAGGTCAGGCCCTCTGGGCTCCCACGGAAACCCACAAAAGAAGGCGGGGCATGTGCTCCCACATGCTCTCCAGTACTTCTTTGTACAGTGTTTGCCCCTAGAATGCAGTGTCAATGACACAACTGTAGACATATGCCACATTCAGCATGATTCAAGCCAAGTCAGATAGCTATGCCAATGTTTTCCACATCACAGAAGAGTGTCTTCAGCTGTTTGCAGCAAATTACAGAAACCACTAAACAAAGAGAACTCTATCAACACACAACAGAAAAATTCCAACACATACCAACAGAAAAAAAACAACAACAAACACACATTACCTCACCAGCAACAAAGTCTACACAATGGACTACATAGGGATGTACATAATGGCTCTTGAAATAACTATCCTTATCATTATACCCAGTATTTAAAATTTGTAGCAAAACTAATATTTCTGGACTGGGTGACAAATTGTAGGGAAAACCCCTTTCATTTTTTTTCCCTCTAAAAAAATGCAATGATGAAATGGTAGGTCCTAAATACGGTATATTTGTTTACTTTGTCATGACCTCTATGCATGTAGTCATTGAACTTTGCTCAAATCAGCGAATTGCTGCAGATTGATCACATTTTCAACTTCACTCATATAAAGAAAGACAGATATGCAGCCATCTCAATGTGATCATAACTCAAAGAAGGGAAAGCAGCGGCAACAAAATCTTTATCTTTACAGTTCATGTTCATATCCTGTTAAGTAATGTCTGGATGTTTCCCTGGAGTAAGCACACACAGCAAGACACTGAAACACATTTTCAACACTGGGATGAAATCCTGGAATTCATCTTTACAAGCACAAATCTACACCAAACTTCAAACCCACAGAGAACAACACAGCTTCACACTGCAAGAAACGACTGAGCCCTGACCTGATACATTTGGGGCAAATTGAAAGCAACGACACTTACAAATGTGTACCAGACAGCACCAAATTGTGTCAACTCCTACGAAAAGTCCACAGCTACTAAACTTACATCATTTCTGACACAACTAACAAATCACTCCATTAATATGCACTTACTACACATACTACAGTATCCCCTTTTGGAATCTTCAACAGAGATGTATGCTCGTACAGTACAACATGATTTGCTTCATTTATGGTCTGTTGGTCAGACTAAAATGCTTTCATTTTACTGAAGCTCATATTTGTATTTCCACAAGGAATTTATGCCCTAAAATCTATTGTCCATTATGAGACAGTGACATATAGACTTTAATTACTTGATTTGATGCAGAGGAAACTCACATTTTCACCTCAACAAAATACCAAGCTTGATGTTCCTCCAAAGGCTCTAACAACTGGGGAAAAAAAAAAAGAAGAGAGGAGAGTCTGCTTTGCAAAGACTACATTACTTCCAGGAACAACAGGGATAGAGCACCATCACCACATTCACAGCATTCAGACTAAATTTTCACCCACCTGTCTTTAATGTGGTTTTCCCTGCTCCGCGGCCATCTTGTTGTTGCGGGGGAAGAAAGATGAGAACAAGGACAGTCAGACATTGTAGCATGGCGGGTGGTGGAGATCCTTATTTTGGCGCAACATTCAGCGTTGGTGCCAGGCCGCCCAACAAAAAGCTTTGTTTCTGTTTTATTACTTTCTAGAGGGTTTAGGAACAACTGCAAACACATAAATCTTCAATTTCTCATACTTGCTTAGACACAACATTTTCATTTCCTTCTTACACAAACAGTCACATTACATGAATGGACACCCTAAATTTTCTCTCTTCATGATTAGTCAAAAATAATGTTTTCTAAACATTTCTTACATTTTATAGTTATTCTTGTCTTGACAAATTATATACAGTAATTGTGCTGAATGCACCTGTGTTCACAAATGAACAAGATGAAATAAACATGTCATCAAATGATTTCAACGCTTAAATCTATCAGCAGCAACTTTATGTGAGACTGGTCATGAAATTTGCAGTTTTGATGATCTGATACCAAGCTGCTTTTCAAAAACGCACCAGCAAATTTTGTGGTATATAGCAGCAATGTTAGTTAAGGCTTACCCAAGTTGGAGAAAATAAAGGATTGTGATTAATGGCATTAGTTTCAGCTCTAAAAGCATATTAGCAATTAACATGCTCAGCATAATATTTGAATGTAATAATCAAATAACTGAATTGGAAAAGAATTAAATTTATGATCATACTTTAAATTGCATTTACTCCTGCGAGGAAAAGGATAAACATGAGGCAAAGAATATATAACAACAGAATATGAACTGTATGTATTGACATAAGCTATGTCCATGGTAAGTAAACAAGGTACAGTATATTGGGTGGTTAAATATAGCGTTATGCAATGCTTCAATGATATAGCAAAAGAAATGAATGTCATAGAACCCACAAAAATATAATATTGTGTTGAGGAAATGAGATCTGTTACTTTCAGGAAATGAATTGTTTGTGTAGTCTTTAACATACATTCAATAAGTACCACACACTACCTAGACAAGCTCTGACACTGAGACAGTGGAAACATTGTTGGATGGATTTTTCATGCTGGCCTAATTTCTCTGAACTTGACTAGTTTAAATTCAATCGATGAGACTTTTGTTCAACATAAATCTAGAAGCAATTTTGTGATACTCTTTTGAGGAATTAATTAAAATTTCAACACTGTGAAATATTTGACATAGATATCATGAAACAAAGAAGAAAGAACTTCAGTGGAAATCAAATGACTGAAAACCACAACAACATCCTGCATAATAGACAATAAAACAATGACAATATAAAATAAAAATGAGCCCTCCATGCTCTCTTCTGCTCTTCCTTGCATGCGTTGCTCAGCACAAGTATATGAAAATTGCTTGAATGTCGCAAGTAAATTGGCATTCTTCAGGGACCCAAAAATATGTTTCAAAAGATTTTGATTTTGTGACAACATCGCTCTAACAGCGTCACTTTCAAAAAATAATTATGTATAACATTCATTTATTTCTAAAGGCAGATTATTTAAGGACATGAAAGAACATGTAGTCCCCAGTGTAATTTGCGCAAGGTAAACAAAGACCCCATGCCTCTTTTGAGAAAGTATCACACATAGATGACATCTAACTTACCAGACAGGTGAGAAGTGATGCCCAGTCATCTAAACCCTGGTGTTATTTTGAGGTGCTTACGGGGGCACTTTGTTTCATGACTTAGAGAATTCATAACCTTCACACTTGTCAAAGTGTGACTAATCTCTTGCTTTCATCACTACTTCTATTTAAGAAATCTTTTTCATCAAGGAAACATAATTCTCTTGTATCTCGATCCCTCTTCCCCCATCCCCCCCCCCCCCCATTGTTAAAAAAAGAGGAGCAAGCCTGTTCATCATCTTCACTGAATTTGGTGGGACCTCTGCTGATGTACCAAGTCTCAAATAGTCCCAATACTGCCAACCCAGGTTCCTGGAAGGGTAAAAGAGTAAGAAAGAAAGAAATGGATATTAAGGAACAAGTGAAAAAACATCACATAAAACATCAAATAATTATGTCGATAATGAATTACACCATGGATGGAATGATACACTGTTGTATCTTGTCTTTGAATTGATTGCACACTCCTTTCTTTCAAAGACCTCTCAACTTGCTAGTTTCATCAGCTCCAAGTACATTCTATTGGCATGAAATCCCAAGTAAATGTCGCAGTGCTAATCAAATTACAACTGATTTGGTACCAATTTTACGAAGACTGTCTTCATTACCTCCTGAATGTGCAAACTCTGTCTAAGCTGCATTAAAATACAACAAATTCATGAAATTCTTATGTCGAGCTGTTTTCTATTGCAACTGATTGACAAATTGCGTTGATGCACAGCAATTTGTCAATCAGTTGCAATGCAATAAGATACTTTCATTTCCATTTAAGTCTTCTAAAGCACTTGCACCACAATGGCTTCAAATGCACACATAAGTACACCCATTTGTGATGATTGCATATGAATACTACAGTTTGTAGAAGCGGTAGAAATGTAACGGTGACAGCTTTCTCAAGTAGCCATGCTCTTTGACAATTATTGGTTTCTATTCAGTGTTTTTCATTCACCTTGCTGGCAATCTGTATAAGAAATTATAATCATGCACTTAGCTCTCTGCATAATCTATCATTCTTTAGCAAGATCTTATGTCAATATGTTTAGGCCCATATATGGTGATAGTTTGGTGTATCAACAAACATAGGACCACTGCATGCAAGACTAGCAGGTCACCTATCAAACTGATCACAAACTGGCAAAAAAATCCACATAAATCCACATAAGATCTTTGAAAAAAAAAAGAAACATTACACCAATATAATTTTGATAGTGAAATCAGAAAAGCTAAAATACTTAATAAATAGTTTTATATGGGGCACAGGCAATACTAAATAGCATGGTATTCACACAGGAATGATGGCAGGAAAAGTCTTGTAAATGACTACAACCTCAAACAAACATTAATAATGTCTTCCCTCTCGATCATCCTCCTTCTTTTCTTTTCATATTTTCCGAAAAAGGCAAGCTCTAGACCAGTTATATGACTACCACATAAGGTGTACCTATGCTATGATGATTACAGATATAAAACGTCATAAACATAGTGATTACTCAAAAACTCAAAATCTAGTCACAATGCATTTGAAAGATGGTACTATATGTGACTCTGTTGCTGTTGAGCAGTTAGACATGCCATGTAACATAACTGTCATTTACCCCTACACATATGCATGATGTCAGACTATTTACACCCACATACATGTAGCCTCCGCAGAAGCAGCTGGGAAAGTCTTGATTTCTACTCTAGTTCTCCATAGTTACACATGGAAATCACTTGCTCTTATCACATCTCCATATCCCTACTTCTTCCTCCCACCCCCCCCCCCCCCTTCCTCCATTTCACTACTACTTGAAAATGGGAGACAACCTTCTATCTATAGACCTGCTCTGCTCGGGTGATGTTTTCTATGTTCATGCCTATTCAAGCCAAGGGGGGGGGGGGGGGGGGGGGGAGGTGTGGTATGCCTATTTAACAATAGTTGATTTTCAGCATGCCTCATAGACAATAGCTGATTTATGCACTGACATAGCAACCCACCTGACTTATTGCATAACCCATTGAATTATCGTTCTTATTTTGGAAGCCCCCCCCCCCTTTATCGGCAACATAAGTTAGTATTTTAAAACCAAATAGGTTATTTGGATGCTTACAACTCTTTCACACATACACACAAAAGCTGGACAACAACCTAAGAGAGAATGCTATTATTTTTTACAGAGACACATTTACTGAACAATCAAGTTTTTACATCTCATTCCTTACATTTCTACTTGTAAATCCATGATTACAATTTTTCTGTCCTTGATGCATTACTGCTCTCTCTCTCTCTCTCTCTCTCTCTCCTTTCTGGATGACATGCTTTGTATGTAACAGTATGACCTCCAGCATGGAACTAGGCCAAAACACAAAAACTAAGTGACTGGCATGTATCTTCACATAGACAAATATACTGGTAGCGAAGATTCATTACATTTGTCAACTAATTAATACAGCTTAAGAAAACTCTCATCCTCCCAGCCCCTCCCCCATCTCCCCCCACTCACTCAACCTTCTCCCACTTGTTCTAACAGAGTTACAACCTGCAGTCTCTCAGTACCAGCTATACATCCCCGCGTCTGTCAAGTTTGCCCCTATATTTTTAGACGTCTACCACAGAGTGTGACTGCCTGTCGTGTCGGGAGACCTATTTCCTCTCCACTAGTCTTCCTGTGGCATTCCTCCCTTCCAGCTGTCATGGCTGTATCTTATGCTGCTTTCTCCCATCGCTGTGCAGGGGCGGATCCAGGAATTCCGTAAAAAGGGGGCGCCTTTACATAATTAAAGGGGGGCACAAGCACCCATCCCCCAATTTTTTCTTTTTATTTCTTTTGTTTTAACGAAAAATAAAGGGGGGCATGCCCGGTGTGCTCCCCCTGGATCCTCCACTGCTATACAAGACCAATGAGTGTGTACCACATTCGATCCACACAGTAGCTCAATGGAGCTTTACCACACACATTCTCTAAGTTGAGCACAAATAAGATTGAAGTCAGACCGACTTCCCCAGACTACAAGTGTCGTACATCTGTCTATCATTCTATCTCTCTCTTTCTCTCTCAAATGCCCAAGTACTTATACACATATCTAACTATCTATCTATACCACAGGTCCATTGTAGGTGCAGATAGCTGTGTCTCTGGTCACCTTTCAAAAAAGAAGAATAACTATGACAAGGGTTTGCTTTGCACAACTGCGAGACAGGAAGAAAAAATTGTGCTCTGCTGTTGATGCCCTAATTTATGCCCTGCAAAATATATCCACACCTAAACCCTTCAAATAAAATAGGTTATCATGCAAACACTTCATACTCTTTCAGAGATGGTTAAATACAAATAAACAAAATTAAACAAAACATAACCAAAATTTTATCAGTAAAAAGACTAGTAGCCAGCATGCTCCTGGATGAAAAATGTCAGAGACAAGAGTTTCTGGCTCAGCAAAAATGTATTCCTCACTCACTTGAGTGGTTTCAAGCTCACAAAATGGCTGCATCTCCACACTATTGTCTGTCACATTTGTTTTTTTAATAACCTCTTTTAAGTCCCTTGTCAGCAAATGACCCCTGCCCCTCACTTATGACCTTTCTTTTTCAAGATCATTGCAGGCTGAAGACCACCTAGATCGCCAAGATGTGGGGTCACCTGGCTCAACTGTTTGGTCAGTCAGGATTACTATGACCCTGACATCAGATTTGATTACTGTTTACACATGACCTTTGCACCCCTCAAAGGGAATTTAAAAACAAACAAATAAACACACAAACTCTAGCTAGAAAACATGTACAACAGTCCATTGACATGATTGCCACTTCCAGGTCAGCCATATAACCTGTAATAAACCTGCGGGTTTAAAGGTTGGTTCTTGTTCCTTTCTCTCTCTCTCCCTTCTAAACCCCCCCCCCCCCTCCTAAAAACAAACAAACAAAACACCAATCAGTTCAAGTAGCTCATTAAAACAGGGCTGCCAATCCAACAGTCAGGTATTCAAATCGGGGAAATTCCACAGAGCAATCAGGAAGTTAGTTGTGCGCTACAAGCATTTCGGTGGTCGAAGATAACTTCTAAACAGGGAGGCTTTTATATTATCGTTAAGATATGACGAGACACTTAAGTGCCCAGGAAGCCTCTCGCAAAATCAGGGAGACTTGGCATCTCTGTAGAACTATCAGGGTTCCATTTCATAAAAGATGATAGGATAACAACTCTTGCTAGAATAGCATCTTCTCGTAGCAACAGCCAATCAGGAAACTGGATTCACATCGTTACCATTACCAATTTCCATTCTAGCAAGAGTTGCTATCATAGCAACTTTTTATGAAATGGGGCCCTGGACAAGTCACATGTCCCTTGTCCAGCTCAAAATCACAAACTCTCAGTCGGGACAAACATTAACATCTAGGTGAAATGTCATCGCAGTGTTGCTGTGAACATCAAAGTGCTGGAGAGATATCAATTTTCAGCAAGTGGCTACACACTCCCACACTAATTCTCAAATCGCATTGCTTAGTTCTGTTCCCATTTAACATATCATTTGCAGAGCGAGACAGGAAAGGTATTTCATGCGACCCTTCACTTCTCATCCCCTCAGCTTCCCTCTGTCTTTATCATCTCCCTGTGACATAGCATCCATTAGTGGGGTACAGCACAGCAAATGGCACGAATTAAGGGAATAAAAGAATAAAGACATGGCCTGATCCACTTACACATAATGAATCCTAACAGACTTCTCCCTCGAGTGTCACATGGCACACATTAGCTTAATTACGATAGATGCATCTAGTTATATATTCTAGCATCTTCATCCACACACCTACTACAAACTAGAGTAATTCAACTGTCAAGCAAAGTCGATGGGCATGCCTTCCCATCCTTCTACAGTCACCATAATCCAACAATGTATAGCCTCTTAAAATACACACTGATGAAGTTCATTGATCATTAGCATTGACCCAAGGAATTGACCTTTGACTCCTACCAAAAGACAAATACATCGCCATTTACAACTAGCCCATTACTAAATCATTTTCCCTGGGACTTTCCTAGCTTAGATTTGGTCTGACATATGACTTCATGGGCTAAGTGCAGAGCTGACCCCTTGACCCCTGTCACTTCAACATCATCATGTGTTCACATGAATTTTCCTTCACAGCAAACCATGCCACCACTGGGATTTCCCAAGTTACATTATGGCTTGACAATTTTGACCTTTACAAACATCTCCTTCAGCTGAAAAACTATCTGTCTATACTATTCATTACCAAGGATTACTGGAAAAAAGGTCATCTTATGCAAAGGTCTGAAATATGACTTCATGGGCAAAGTGCAGAGCTGACCCCTTGACCCCTGTCACTTCAACATCATCATGTGTTCACATGAATTTTCCTTCACAGCAAACCATGTCACCACTGGGATTTCCCAAGTTACATTATGGCTTGACAATTTTGACCTTTACGAACATCTCCTTCAGCTGAAAAACTGTCTGTCTATACTATATTCATTACCAAGGATTACTGGAAAAAAGGTCATCTTATGCAAAGTTCACTGACCTTTGACCTCGGGATTTTTTGCTCAAAAATCTAGTAAGTACATTGACAACCTATGTGGCACACTTGGACCAACTATGAACAAAAGCTATCCCAAATTTTCATTTTCATGCAGAGTTTTAGCTGGCTAGGCCTAGCCATTTTGTTTTTCAATAAATTCACTCACTAATGCTGTACACTCTATTTCCCCTGATCAGTCACTTACCTACCAGCCCAGTTTTCTGCTAACATTCTTGATTCTTACACACATTTTTGTGAGAACAAGCTTTACCCACACTTTATAACGTCAAGCTTGTCCATGGTAATCCTACATGTATAATATGCAATAGGCTAATCAGCTTTCACAAAACATCTTGCAAATAACTACTTTGCTTAGTAAGTTCAGCATTCAAACATCTCCTTTTGAATTAGGTCTGTTTGCCCTACACTGACCCAACATAATATGACATAAATCAAAGGTAAAAATAAACTTTTCTTTACTTCCCTTTCCAACAACCCAAACAATCTCGCCACTAGCTATCCAAACGCCGTACATATTGCAGAACCTACTTTCAAAACATTAAAATCTGTCTTAATCGATGGTTGGTGATGGCAGAGAAAATGCAAAGTGACATTTCTGCAAAGTAAGGCTTGGGAAAGACTAGATACATGCACGTTTGACAGGTATGTCAGGGGCAGCATGGCATCAATCCACAAGAGTGAAGTATGACGACAAAATGTGGCTTGAAGATATACCTATCTGGCATACATCACATCATTTTCTAGGATAATTGTCACTTGAAGTGATGTCCGTGACAGGAAGTGAGTCAGGTTACAAGTATTCCTGATGACTCACCTAGAATGCACCTTACTGTGCGTGTGGAGAGGAGGCTTGGCGCTGGGATGGGGAAAGTGTGTGTGTGTGTGTGTGTCTGTCTATCTCTCTAAGGGTGTGGGTGGTTGTACATGTGAGTGTACATGTATGTGGGATTATTTCCATGTCCATTTATCTGTTGGGTATATGTATGTGTGTCTGTGACTGTGACTGTGTATGTGTCTCTGTGTGGGTGTGTGTTAGTGTAGGTGCTCAACTGATAAGGATGCAAACAGCACATTTGTATCTTTTACATGATGTATACCGAGTATATGGGTTGTGTAAGACTGTGTAGGTGTGTGTAATGGCCTTCAATCAGTGACGTTCATTGCAACTCACATGTTCAAGCAGGAGATCCCCCGTAAGGCAAGGTCATCCCCCTCCCCCCCCCCCCCCCCCCCCTCCTTGTCATTTTCCATCTACCCCACCTCAACTGCAAGAAGGGAAGCAGAGTTCTATCTGGCACAACACATGTTTACAGGAACATGTGAAAATAATACAAAAAATGCACACCAAATCCACACAGGTAAGCTTTGCGGCCTTTATGAAATCAGATAATATTTTACACAGACCATGGGCTAATGTGCACTATATAGATCATCTATAGTGCACATTGGTACATGGTCTGTGTAAAATATCACGATGCACATACTAGTACCCGGTATTCATTATTGATTCCCTGCTCTGCACACATTTATCATCTAAATGCAAGAAAATGCACACAGGCATGCTCTAGAAGGTAGTGTATGTATCACAGTTATACATACTGGGATGCTCATGTTGTCAATCCTTATCCATGGATAAAGGTATGAAGAATGTGAGGTTTTGATACTGGTTTGGTACCAGTATTCTCCAAGCCACAAAAATACAATCAGGGCACCGTTTCATGAAAGTAGTCAGCCCTGACAAGTTGTCAGTCTCTGACAATTACCATAGTAACAGTCAGTGACCAGAGCTTCTCAGCCAGTCAAAACTAAGAAGTTTAATGAAATTGTCAGAGACTGACAACTTGTCAGGGCTGACAACTTTCAAGAAACTGTGCCCTGAAGAGACACTGCCTGCAGTGTTTCCAAATCTCTCCAGGACAGTGCACTTGTAGAAAAAGCCAGAAGCACTCAGTTTTTACCAAGTCTGACATGCTCTGAGCACAATTCAATATAAAATCTAGAAAAGCACTCTGAGAGTGCAGACCTCCCCCAAGCAGCTCATTTCCACCAGTGATCTTATTCTTCTGTAGAGATCTGTAATTTCTTCCCATGCATATGCATGCTGAAAATTGCCCAATTTCCTAATTTTAGAAACCTTTTGTTACATCATCAATGCCAGTTGTGTGGTGCGCCTTGCCCTGGACCAGAAACTACAGCACGCACTCTAGTGCACGTATAAAAACATCAAAAATATGCAGCTTGAACTCTTAAGTTCATTGACCCTACATACCCAAATATTGAAAATCCTTCATAAAAATTCCAAGATCACTTCCAAAATTTAATAAACTGTTACTCGTGTCATTCTCAACCTTTCTTGTAAGTTTCATCCAAATCCGTTCACAACCTTTTGAGTTATTTTGCACACGGACAAACAAACAAACCAATAAACCAATGCTGATGAACACATAACCTCCTCTCTTGGCGGAGGTAACAAAAACAAAAACAAACACAAAACACTGCCATATATATTAGTGCTTGTTTTCAACATTTCTTCTAGAGACATGACGTTACAGATTTCTACCAGCCTTCTACAACAACACTATGATCATGTGATAGTAGACCATTTGTGGTGCTCTGCCAAGAGCAGAAAATTTTCAGATGTCCTTTATTAACGAGAGACAAGTTCATATGTGAAATGGTAATCAATATCAAACAACAGAACCCAAACACTTCCAGAGAAATCACCAGTCAATTTGTGTATTTAAAACAATGCTAAAGACCGAGTGATACCCTCTGCATGCAATTCAGAGAAACAGTATTATGATAAAAATGGGTACGCATTGCATTTATGAGGCGCAAAAGTTTTGATACGATTGCTATGGGATTGGAGGTAATGCAGCAAACATGGTTACCATGGATATCTTAGTGCATGCTCTCAAAGTACTGCGACTAAAGTGATATATCACAGAAGATGACTTCTGCTGGCAAGAATTCACAGAATATTTAAACTTCAGGGTTTTAAAAGCTACTTCAGGAAGGTTGCAAGCCCCATGACTTTGAGATATATTTTACTTCCCTCAGTTGTATTTCAAACCCTTCCGAGGAAACATTTTGTATGTTCCCTTCCCACACCAGTCTTCATATTCATTATATCAAATAGTCCACATAAATACTTATCTGTGATTGGTTATAATGCAATCACATGACTACTGCCACAAGGATCAAAATCATTATATTGCCAGTGGTGATGTCACATCAGGCAATGAAATTCATTCCAGAAATTGACTGGGGCAGGAATAAAGTGATGAGCCATGTGTATTTAAGTAGACCATATGATAATACACATCACAAATATTGCCTTGTCTATTGTTGTAATATAACACTAGACAGTCCCTTGGGAGTTATATTTTCCCCTGGAGACAATATTTGCTCTCAACACTTTGGGGAAATATGATCTCTTGGGGACAATATAACTCCTGTAACAAATGTCAAATGTAAGATTACACCTCTAAAAAGGCAAATCTGTATATAATGTTCCCTCACATATCATTATAACAGCTTCCATTAAACTCCAAAAACAATCACACAAAGACAGTAAGCATATCAGTTTACTGAACGATGTTTGATTTGGTATTGCCTACAGTGTTCACATGCCTTGATATAAATAATAACTTGGGGCATATTCTTGTGCCTCTTACAAAATAACTTTCTCAAGATACTTGGGTGGGATTGAGAGGATGGTCTTTTTGTGGAATCAACCATGTTGAGGGCCTTCAGATGAAGGGCGGGTAGTATATTTCGGTGATTTCACCTGGATGTGTAGAAAATTTCATTGAAACTACTGTTTGAGTATCCAAAAGCACACAGGGACAGAATATTTCTGATTTGCCACACTGATTATGACCATCAGAATGAACCGCAAACAACAATTAAAGGCATAATTTACCATTTGCAGATGAAACAAAAACCCAGCATTAGTGCTTTAAAATAGTTCTAAAATGTGAGTTAGGGATAGAAACAACCACTGTCAAAATTTGAATCCGTATAATCGATGTTAAGTGTTGTTAAATACACAAAATGTGAACAATAGTCATAATAAAAATGTTTACAGACTAAACCGTATACAGTTACGGTTTATTGAGAAAAACCCTGATATCTCCTTATATTTTAGGTTTTATTGCAAATATTTCATATGGTAGGATGTTTTATGATACAACAGACCTACACATATGCATCAAATGTGATATCTTGAACATTTTTTAAATCACTGCTCCCAAAGGTAAACTGGACCTTTAACATGCTATTATTTTTTTCTGTTGATAAAGACCCCCTAATAGCATTTTTCATAAATAGTCAGTTAAAAAAGAAAAGGTTTGGCACAAATGTGTACCCTTATTTTGTCTGATACTATAGAGATAATCAAAGCTATCTACTGAGTTTATAGACAAAAAGTTTTCCCTGTTTACCCAGACAATGTCAAGGAGTTCAGCAGTCCGATATGCTTGCAATGACTTTTGTATACAATTTTTATTAGTGAGTGTGTGTGTGTGTGTGTGTGTGTGTGTGTGTGTGAGAGTGGGTGGGAGGGTAGAAGAGTTGGATTGAATGAAGGATTTACATGTCATCAATATTACACCTAGTGTTAAATGCAAATAATTTGAACAAGGACAAACTGTTTTTTATATTCAAAATCCATGAGGAGAGCTAAAGGGTTATGTTGAAGAGCATTCGATCTTTTCTATCAAATTGGCTCTAAATAGAGGAAATTTGGACCAGTAGAGATTTCATCATGCATCATTGCATCTACTTTTTAATTAGTCTCTATGTTTTGACTTGTGTGTATTAATGATGCTAATAATACGTACAGTGTTATGTATCATAGTTTGTTGTTGTAAAATATGATAAATTATATTACATTAAATTTAAAAAAAATGTCAAACCTTCAATTAAACAAGTTGTGGAATCTTAAAAAACAAACAAACATGTTCTTATAAGGCAGTGCTACTGGTAGATGATCTGACAATGTAGTGGCATCACAAAGTCCCATTGACTTACAAAACAAATCTTCACCAAGTGACCCTTTTTGACATCATTTTCAGAAGCAGAAACATGTATATGTAGCGTATGCATCAAATACCGGTGGTGTCGCAATGACCAAGCAATGACTGATGAATTCTAAACACAAACCAATGGAAGAGTTGTGAGTTGCTGATATCATCACCTCAGCTAACTTGCATACATGGTTGTAATCAATTACTATGCATTGAACACATGCAAAACTTTAATATTTATCATTTAGAGTCTTAATTTTGATGAAACCTCTTCCACCCTGTTTATCCCAGGCGCGGCGCTAGGGTGCAATTAACTCGCCAAAAGCTTATGACCTCGAAGCCTCAGTTGCAAAAAGTAGACAGCTTGTGTGCGTAAAACCGCTGGGGAAGTGTTGCAGGACAATCGCAATATCTCACCTCAAAGCCATCAAATGATTAAATCTATACAGCAAACTGAAGAAGAAACTATTCTCTAACTCGTAATGTTAGTTATTTGGGGTTTTATTGAGGATAAACGTGTGAAAATAATGTCGAAACTTAGCTTCCAAAACAGAAAATTTGGTCTCAAAACAAGTGTTATTTTCTCACATTTTCCTTCATTGCACAAAAATGAAACTTCGGTATATGACTTATGGTAGTATATCCATGCTGCTCTCCAAATATCTTTTCTGTATCATTTGGCGCACAGCTATGTCTGGAAAAAATCGAGATCACTGTCACTTGTGACCCACGTAAAATCCATGGCGTAAGGAATACGCAGTCCGATGTATTGGTTTTTGTGCTGCTTGAAACAGTTGAAGTACAAAGCAGGGTTCCTCTCTTGCCCACTCACCACCCTGCTGACCGAAAATCGACCTCTGTCGCATTGCGCCGAGCCTGACACCGCTGATTGGCTAAGCGTGCACTCACCAGTAGAAAACGCATGCGCAGGAGGATGATCTAGTTGTGCATGTCCAGTATCTTCTCTTAAAGTTGGTTGTCTTTTTGCTCTTATTTTCACCTAACTACTAATTGCACAAACACGAGACTTCGCAGGTAGTGAGTCTGGTGTATACAGACTAGTAATATGTTGATCAAATGCATATTCATGCAGGCGCAGACTTGTGTCGGGAAAAAATCGTAACCCTTTCCCACGGTCGACTCAAGCAGAAAAATACACATATCTCGAAAGATACATCAGCGTTTTCGCCCAAAAATCATATGAAGGATGATATATTCATATTTGATATATGTGTGAAGTTTCAAGGGATTTGGTGGTAAAATAAGGGAGATACGAGGAGGTGAACTTTCGAGATTTTTTGTCCTTCCCTCCGCACAGCGCTTCGATGACCGTTAAGAATTCAAAAGCTTTGGCCTCTTATCAGTGAGTTAATTGCACCGTAGCACCGGGGCTGATCCTATTCATCTGATTTTCCTTTTAATCTATTTTTTATTCATCTGTTTTTACTATTGATTTCATTCAATTATGATGTGAAATTGCACTCTATCTACAAGGCCAAGCAAAAAAAAAAAAAAAAAAAAAAAAAAAAAAAAGAAAGTAGTTTCTTGTCAAAATTTTCGGAGAAAGGTGATGAGCGAGGTCGTTATTACAGTCAAACCTGTCAATAGCGACCATCCAAGCAGCAATGCAAGGGAGATGACAAAAGTGGCCATTAGAGACAAGTGGCCGCTATAGACAGGTTCTTTAACATGCTTTTACTCTCAGTGGGAATTGTTTTTAGTGGTCGCTAAGACAGTTTTGACTGTATTTGATATCTTACTATTTTGTATCTGAAGCAGCTGCACTGCGCAAGGCACTAGCATAGTTTTGCACCACCTCATATGATTTTTAAACATACACAAACTAAAACTTAACAATCCAAAACCTAAACTACTTTTAATTTGAGTTTCCAAAGTCGGGTAAAATTAAAATACTTACTGTTAATTTTGATGCTTTCTACACATTTATTTTCGTAATGACTTTATGGCTGTACCACTGTGTATGTGTATGTATTGTACTGTGACTGACTGACAGCTTGAGTACAGTGCAGCTAGATTTCCAATTCAAGTGATCAGGTTTTTCCATAATGTGTAAAAGTGTCTTAAAGGGTCTTTTACTGGACTTTGGAGACTCAAATGCAAGTATGTTAGGTTGTGAAATACATACGGTGAGTTTGTTTATGTTTGAAAATCATCTACAGTGCAAAACAGCACTAGTATCATAGCGCAAAAGCAGCGCATGAATACATAACTTATGAAACCAAGCCAGGCTTGTGATATGTACACGATACACAAGTACGAGTGAGTGCAAAGATTTGTTCATTCATGACGTACAATCTAGCTTAAGTTCTCAACAGCACGCCGTCCAAGCCCACAGTATTACACAGCAGCAGGTTTGCCAGACTCTCGGCTAGCAGTACAACAGTGAATACCTGATAAGCACTACTAGTATCGGAGATTCTAACGCAATATGAGTGAATGCATTTATGATATCACAAATGGTGTTTGCATTTCCAATTTGATTTTTGAAGAACTTGATCTTGACCTTTGACCTTGACCCTATGACCCAATAAGTCAAGGGAGAATCACTGTCAGGCAGTACATGCATACCTACTAGGTGCCATGAAGATACCTTGAGCCAATTTTGAGTTATGGAGAAAAAAGTGACATTTTAGCCTTTTCACTTGACCTTTCACCCCATGCCCAAAACTCTCCCTAGAGAATCTTTATTAAGTCATATTTACACTAAGAAAATACCTTCAGGCATTGCATAGATAAGGGGGGGGGGGGGGAATAGAGAGGTTTTGAAAATTTGACCATGGCCTTTGACCTTTGATCTTGAGCATGTGCACAAAAAAGGTGATAGGCACAACTTTGTCCACTTAGACAAATATCATCTACTGTAATATTTTCTAACCTGTGGTACAGCAGGTGTCATGTTTCCCATCATCTCCTATTACTGCAGGTTCTGTGCAAGTTCGGTGCAAGTTAAACCATTCTATTCAACTCCACTTCACTTCGCGTTGTTGAATAGATTGGTTATCCTTGCACGCTCATGTAATATTCAGAACCATCGCACTCATAAACAATGAATATTTGTATACTATATGATCTAATCATACAGGAATGTTCTCTGCCAATATCCAGTACTAGAGGAAACTTCTATACCTAAAACCTAAGTTCACTTACAGCTTACGAATGCCTTGGGTTTAGAGAGGCGGCACAATGCTTAAATGTCACATTCAATTGGGATCGAGTGTGATTAAGGGCGATTGGGCTGCGTATAGTTAGCGTACTGTGTATACATGTGTATGCACAGCCCTGTCACATCATTATCACAGCAAGTCCTGACTGGTACTCTTTGTGGTCTCAGTCTGGTGGCCCCTGGCCTCCTGGGCCCCTGGACTTGGGCCCTTGGCCTCAGGCCCAGCCTCGGGCCCCCGGCCGGCCTTGGGTCTCGGGCTTAGGCCTTGGGTCCAGCCTTTGGCCCCCAAGCCCTACTGTACACTGTATATGGTCTTTGTGATTTTCAGCTGCATTTTCAAGGTCATCGCCAATAAGACAAAAAATAAGACACTAAGACGTCCCTGCTCAAACTGTCAAAGTATCAGCTTATTGTCTGAAAGAGTCTCTTATCTGTAGAGAAATCTCATGTTGGCCAGGCACTGTTCTTTGCAGCTACACTGTGTGCACTTCTTCTCTCCTTTCATTCTAAAAGGAAGTGGTTTAGACTTCATTTATTACTCTTTTTTTTTAAAGGCTGCTTTGGATCATTTTTACACCAAAAAAGGGGCGAAACAGAACCCAAATGAGGAAAATACAAAACAAATGACGAAAACAAAATAGAAATGCTTGTCATGCCAGAATTGGTAACATAATTGTGTAACAGTTGTGTGTGATGGTTTCTTTCAAGCTTCTTACCTTTCATGACTGCAACAGGCCTCAGGGGGAAAGAACAGAGTACTTGTTTGGCTGGCATGCCTCAAACCAGCTGGAGCTCAGTGGACAGAGAGGGCGGGGGTCACAGGTCACCTCAGCAAGACGTGGCCTTACTCTCTAAAAAGCTTTCAGATTCTGCTTAAAGGGAGAAACTTACAACAAAAGAAGTGAGTGTAATCATCAAGCTGTATTGATGATAGCAAAATGAAAGTATAGTTACACACGACAGGTTTAGATATTTGCTAATACTGCTAGAATTTCCTCAACTCATATTTTTGTGGGTTCTATGACAGCATGAAAAAATATATGGGTTAGTAGATGATGCTGCTATGACTCACCTTGTGTTAGGATTTAGTAAGTGGTGTTTCAAACATAGTATGAAGTTCGCGTACTTCACTAGACAGTGCCTCTGCTGCCTTGGTTGCCAGGGCGACCGCCTCCTTGTACAGGCCTTTCCGCTTCTTGTCATAGCGCTGCTTGAACTCTCCCAAAAATGGCGGCAGCTTGCTGAGCGGCATGAAGGAGATGGAGCGGGAGGCGAACCAGGTGATCTGGGCTTCCTGAGACGAGATGCTCCCATCAGGGTTGCGGGTCACTATGATCTGGACGATGCGGCCAGGCCACCACGGGAAGCCGATGATCTTCCCCCAGACGATGTCCCCGATGCACACCGTCCGTCCTCCTGGAAGGATGCTCTTGGTGACGTTTTTCTTGTGTACGCTGTCATCCTTCTTCAGCGTCTTACCGCGATCTGTGTCCACCAGGGATGTATCAGAGTCAAAGTCACATTCGGAGTTGTTGTTGTTGAGAGACCCATTTCGTTTCTTCCTACCACCTTTCCCAGAACTCCTGCTCGTAGTTGTAACAGAAGAGCAATCACTGGCAGCATCACTATTATCGAGGCGTGGCAAGACATTTAAGACAGACAAACTCTCCTTCTTTTGCGTCTGACCAAGGGATCTGTATCCGTTGACCAATGAGATAGGTTTCACCATGACATTGGCAGTCAATTTGCTATTTCCATTGACCAGTTTGGGCTGTGCCACTGGTACGGGGCCATAAGTTCTGATAGGTAGATTGTCTGAGGGTATTGAATAAGTTCCCTTACTTTTGACGATCCTTATACGTCGGTGCTCTGTTGAATTTGTGTGCAGTCCATTAACACGAGGTCTCTTCTGAGATTCAATGTTATGCTTACTAACAGTCGAGAGCGGAGACAAAGGAACAGTCAGTATTCTCTTCTTGGTCTTAGACACAGTTGTACTTGAAACTGAACCTTCCTTAAAATTGTTCGATCGCGGCGGTATGCGAACAACCAGCCGCTGGCCTTTGCCTGGAGTTGCATAGGAGATCTTTATCGCAGGACTGGTTTTCTTTGACGACTTACTCTCTGGCCTTGGAGTACTAATAGGACAGGGAAGCACCACTCTGGGGTTTGGACGCACTTGGGCTGGCCCACCGTTTGTTACCGGCGGCCTCGGTTCTGGCTTTGGCTTTTTTCTCACAACAACTTCACTGGAAGAGTCTGCTTTCCTTTTCTTCAGACCACCCTTGTTGTTGAGTTTGTTATTGTGGGCAGTCTTTGCCTTTGGCCCCGAACACGGCCCCTTACAGTTGCTGCACAACAGTTGTCGCGGTCTGAGCCTGAACTGCCTCGACCTTCCGTGACTTATTGTCTTTGGTTTGATTTCTGGCGTCTTGTCCTTCTTGCCAAACAGTAGGGGCCTTGCGGGCGGTAGGGGCATATTCTGGAAGTACGACTGACGAAAACTCAGCGCAGAATTCTCCACCTTTGTCGCTGGATCCCCCATTCCTGGATCTTCCTTTGGGAGGATGACTGTGTCTGTGACCGACACTCCAAATTCTTTGTTCAGCCTGGAACCGAGACTAGCTGCATCTGGTATCCCCAGTGGACACACCCTGTTGGTGAAGAATAGGAAAACAACTCAGTATTTGTATTGATAAACTGACTGAATATCACTTTTGTTGTGTTCTCCCAATAGTATTTGAACTACTGTTGTAGAAGGGAATCACTTGACCAGACACAAAAACTTATATAGCACACACTCTTGTTAGATATTAAAAATTGTACCCTCAATGCTACATGTCAGTAAATTGGTAAGTCGACAGGACTGGTTGGGTAATCAAAGGATATACGCTAAAACATTCCTGGTACAATGTATATGGCTACTTTGAAGTTGGTTCCCAAATATACAAAACAACCTCAAACAAGAGACCCAGGGGCCTAGCGCTCACTCAAGTATCACGAGTTTGTCTTTCATGCATTCTTGCAGACTATTACCATTTAAGAAGAACATAGTAAACTGGGGGAGGGGGAATAGTGTTCATTTGTATATCCTATCACACTGGTGACAGTACCTGCCAAGTTTGTAGAAAATTTGACCATGCACTTTAAAAAAGAAGATCAAAATGAAACAATTGGCCCAAATTAGGTACCAGTCCCAAGAAGCTACCCCTGGATCCACCATGAATAAAAAAAAAAAAATAAAATAAAATAAAAGTATGCTATCTGATAAATTTACTCAGCACACTTTCTTTTTTCTTTCTTTCTTTCTTTCTTTTTTTTTTTTTTGGGGGGGGGGGGGGGGGGGGGGATGGTGTCCATTTGTGTACATAATTTCTATCACCATAGTGATAATGCCTGCCAAGTTTGTTGACGAATTTGACTGTGTGGTTTCAAGAAGATGCAATGGGAAAGTTAACCCCAACTTGGTCCCCTCCCTCTCCCCCCCCCCCCCCCCAGCTAAAAACAGGGGCTCAATTGGATCTGATATAAACAAACTTGAAAATGCAATCACAAACAAACATTAAAGGTATCGTACAGATTTGGTTGAGACCTAATTTCAAGTTTCTAACATTTTTGGTGAGATAATGAGAAACCTCTTATGAAATATGAAAGAGCATGTAATTCTATAGTTTATTTGATAAAATTGGTTTTGAAATGGCCGAGATATCCAAAAAAGAGCAATTCTAATAAAGTGTGGGACCCACACTTTATTACGATCGCTTTGCTTTACTTTGTTTTTGGATGTTTCAATCATTTCAAACCCGATTTTCATCAAATAAACTTTGATTTCCTCTTAAAATGGTATGCTCTGTACTATATATCATAAGTGTTTTCTTGGTATCTCGCAAAAAGTTAAAAGCCCAATTCTCATCTCCACCAATACTGTGCCACCCCTTTAAAATCACTGTACCAATAGCATTTAGCTCTATCATTTGTTTTTTTTTTTATAGAAGCTTTTGTTTTGTTTGTTTATTTTTAAAGAGATTCTCAATTCATGAGTTCTTAGACCATCTGGGACTAGCATGGTGCCCATGTGTATGCACACCACTCTTGGTGACAAATTTGACCACTGTTTTTCAAAATTGGCTCCCAAATAATTACAAACAGCAGGGTTCCTTTAAACATTTTTTTGACAGAAATCAATTATTTTACATGTTTTGTACTGACTTCCTTCCGATAATATGACACATCACTCGAGCTGAACTAATTGTTTTGTTGTTGTTGTTGTTCTGTTTTGTTTTGGGGGTTTTTTTATGAGGGTGAAAAATCTTACCAGGTAGCCTATTGGTCTCCATCTAACATCTTGTAAGATGTCAGGCAAAAAAAAAAAAATAAATAAATAAAATGAAATGAAATAAAATAAATAAATAAATAAATAAAAAATAATAACAATAACAAAGTGGAATTTGAATAACAAAGTGGAACTTCTCAAAAAAAATTTAAAAAGGATTGTTTTAAAGCAATTTTATATCAGAAAAAAAAATACAAACTGCACAATATGCTGAACACAAGAAAGAGACATTAGTAGCAGCTGTATTTGAAAGTCTATAGAGTGCAACTGTTGGAAGATGACATATGAAACTGTGTGACTTGGATATACTATGACCCAAAATTGTGTCTATAACCATATAGTTTCTGCACTTTGTGTGTCTGCCTCCATGCACAGCCCAAAAATGAAGAGTGGATATGCAAACAAAAACTGCCCATCTGTACACCTGCTGTACAAAATAAATCAAAATCAGAAGTCTGTAGTTTTCCTAGTGACGAGCGTCAGCAAAATGGGATGATCCAAGCAGTTTTGCCCTGTCTGAAAAATGAATCTAAAAAATAAGGGAAACAAATATTAGTCACAAATAATACAATCATAACTTCCGCCACACTACCAGAACAAATACATCTATCTTTCTTCTTTTTTTCTTTAAGTATGTACCATCAGCACTTCATCATGACTTTCTACATGACTATAAATCAAATTCCCAATACTCCTCGATCATCAGTTCTTAATAATAATAGGCAACTTTCATTATTTTCATCAGGATCATACAATCATTGATACTGCTTTCGTACTTCTAAAGCACATTTATAATCAAAAGTTTTTAAATTATCATTCCCATTTTGAAGTTGCCTCTTATATTTGGTAATTGGCATTGCCTTCGTTGTCTGTAATATAGAACTGCACTAGCGTCAGCAGATTGACACCCTTCGATTGCTGATGATTGTTGAATATTTCATTCTGCACACATAAATCGTCTCGTGAATACTTCATCACAAAAAAACCAAAAGTCTGGCAGCATAAATGACTGCGTACTAAAATTTGCTCTCTAGTTTCAAATAAAGATTACTCAAAATCAATAGTTAAAATGCATTTTTTTTTTTTTTTGTCAATAGGTCTAGTCTCTAGACCAAACTGCAGTCTGTGAATGAGCTTTCTTGCTGCACTTTGTAATAAGTTTACCATGTCTATGAGATGACACAATTTTGAAATTCTAGCAGAAAGACTGTAACAGTATCCTAAAGCTGACTTTTATGGTGTTACATTAACTTATTCCTGTTCTAAATGGAGTTCTACAACTTTATACTGAAAGAAAGAAACACTTTAGATAAACCAAATTTGACAGCTCCTAATGTTTTGACAGCCATCACCAATTACTTTTGTCGATTGGCTCGGGTTGTTTCGGTTTTAAAATGCCACTTACCCCGAGTGTGCATCGAGCAAAACTCCTCGAAAAACTCTGCTGCCTGACTTCAAGGACACCATCAGCAGATCTGGAAGTGCCTGCTCAACTTCCACGGGCAGAGTCGAGCCGACTTTTGGACATTCCGCCATCTCTTGAGAAGCCATTTTGGGCTCCTCCGATGCCGCTATCATGCATGTAGCAGCCAGCTTTTCTCCGTGGATCGGCTTTATGCGGCAGCAGCCGAGTCAGCATACATTATCATGCATCAGAAACACACGACGCGATTTTTAGTACTCGCGCTATTGACAACAACGGCACGGGTTCTCCCCACAGTCGAGAACAAGGGAAAAAGCGGTAGAGCACACACCGCGCATGCGTAATTATATGCATCAGCTGCTGCACGATGGAAGTCGCTACCTGTCAAAATGTGCTCGAGCTGAGAGAAAAACATTTGCGATGAAATGTATGATTTTCACCATTCTTGCAGGAAAAGTGACGAGAAAATGTTAGAGAAATTATTCAGGATCCTGTTGCAGCAACAATTATTGATATTTATTTCGTCTCAGAGCAAGAAATGCTTTGTGAATTGCAATGTTTATACCTCGAATATGTACCATTATACCGCAGCATACCAACAGCGATGTCAAGGCAGGGATCATCTTAAAAGTTTTTGTCCCTACCTTCAAGCGCGCGTTGACACTGATTATAGAAAAAACAAATCCAAATTGATGATTTAGGTGGGGGAGGGGGAAGCAAAGTTTACTCATGTTCATTCGTGTACAGAATTTTCATCGTTATCAAATCATGATTTTATAATTTAACTTGCACCTCATTGAGGGATTATCAAAAATCCCTGGTCAGTTTATATTAGAAAGTTGTTGTTCATGTGAAACAATATCACAAATAAATGTGTTAGGTTTTCATCTCTGTTGAATTATGCTTTCTCCAATACCAAAAGAAATTAAGTTTACAATACTAGTACTAATAAAGGTTAATTTTCATATTGAGGGTACATGACCATGAAAATCAGAACATTTCCCACGTACACTAGTGCATAGACTTTGAGAAGTAGGGTACTAGTATTTGATCAGTGAGTTAACTTTGAACCGCATTTTATGTGACTAATAGACTCAAATATTATGGTCATGTAATTCTAAAACGAGACATTTCTAATCGGCATTCACTGGGAAAATGATATAAAAAGATTCCATTTTCACTCAGTTATTATGAATATTAAATTTATGACGGCATTCAATGCTGTCATAGTTTATATAGGAAACATGCCCACCCCAGTTGTCTGAATTGCAACAAGTAACTCATACACTGTGATTGTGTGTGTATTGATTAAAGACAAATAGGTGTATTGGTGTTATTTTTTCTTCTTCTTTTTCTTGAAAGTCATCATTTGTTTATGATATATATTTTAATAGCAATAAGAATAGTTGAAAATACTTCCTTTTTTTTTAAATCTACAAAATGCCCCTTCTGTTTTAGTATGGGTGATTTCTCTATTTACTTTCTTTTTTTTTAATCTACAAAATGCCCCTTCTGTTTTAGTATGGGTGATTTCTCTATAGGGGTATAGCATAGCCCTAACAACTTCTGCCAATAATTGATACAAATTTGTTGGAATATCAAGCAGGATCATGTATCCACAACCAAACAACAACAACAAAACTTTTAGCTGTTATACATCAAATTAACTGAAGGCATATAATACATATGTACAAGCATCTGAAAGCATTAATCTATTCTTTTTATATCCCCCAACGATATTCTAACCAGTCATTAATAAGCAACTTATAAGTGATTATGGCATTTTTACCTTGTATTATCATTATTTTTTATTCTTATTATTATTTTGACGAATGGATATAAACCACTTTGCAGTAACTGCAATCCAAATAAAATTTATGTGGTTTAAATGGTCATCTCATTTTTGTGTGGAAACCTATAGTTTAGATTCCAAGATCTCTCCTTATTTTGTTTGATAGTTGTACAACTAATCATACCGGTTACACCATTCTAATGTTATCTTACTACTCTATGTTGTTGTCTTATTCAAATAATGTTCAGATCAACTCACATACAGTGGATTGTGATTGCACGGGTCCCGCAGATACGATCGGTTGGAAGTACCAAGTTACAAGCCTCTTTCGCATAATATCGAGAATGGTCAACTAGTGACAATTATGAAATGTAAAGAGCGTCATCTACGACAAGCGATTTACATACTACATACTACATACTACAGAGTTGCTGTAAAGTTATTGCCGCGAATAATACAGTAGATACTATCTTTAAACTGATATCATGATACCACGTAGCTCTCTTATGAAGTTCATATAAGTCTTAGCGTTATAAATCTGTAAGGATTTCTTGCCCTCTCACTCCAAAATTTGTCTCCTCTTTTTCCCTTCTTGGTCTCAAAACAATGCGTGGGTGTCGTTCACTTCGTTGGTCCGTTTGAAAGTCTTGTGAAAGACTGCTCATAAGACACAATGAGAGACTTCATGACTGGATATTACTTCTCTCTCAAGTTTCTCATAGCTATGAGCGACTTTGGCCATTCTGAGATTTCGATACAGACTTTCACTTAGTATGTGATGACTTTGAACATGACGCTTTATACGGACCCCAGGCAAGCACTTGTACTTCCAGCATCAACTAGTTAGCCTCTCTAGCAGACTTTGTTGATCTCCGTTTCTTCTTCTTCTTCTTCTTCTTCTTCTTCTGGTTAACTGAAGATTCTTGCAGACTGGTGCTATTTACATTTTGACATAAGCAGCCAAAATTATGCTCAAACGGATCACACATGTGTGCGAAATTTGGGTACTAAGTTGATTATACATATAATTGTCAAATTGAAATCCACATACCCTGCTTACTGGTGCAGCTGGGTCATTTGTCTGTTTCGTTACAAGCATGCGCTAGTAAAGACGACTGCATAGAGACTACCAGTTCACGCCATGCCATGCCACTCGACAGAATGATGCACAGCACATGCACTCAACGTCAACAGACTGGGATGCACCACGTACGTACACGTATGCTCACTAGGATCCGCTTAGTTTATGAACGGATATCGATGTCATCTATCTTATGGTGTGTTTGGACTCAGGCTTAGTCGTGACCAGAGCTGCTATTTATGGCTGTCATGAGGTCAAGAAACAACAGGAAACAATATAGATAGCCCACAAAGGACATCTTGTCTGATGACCCACAGCTCATGGTGCACGACTTAGTTTAAATTAGAAGTACAATGGCAAACTTAGGCGGTCAGAGACAAATTCGTCAACGAGGGGGAGGAAAGACGGGACAGGCGACATCTCGCCAGCGCTCTACTGATTCTGCAGCTAACGCAAAGCATGGTGGTTCTCGAGAAAATTCAAAAGGAAACGGGATCAAATCTCGCAAAGATGCATCTCCATCTGCTTCGAGAAACTTCACCATGTTTCTTTTTTCATCGTTGCTTGTTTTAGTACCACTAATGTACATGTGGTACCAGCATGTTCTTCGATCAGCGGTCACAACGCCGCTGAGCGTTCCGCGAACCATAGCGGACGACGCAAGCTCGGCTGCCAGGAGTCCCGGGCGATTCTGGGGCACCTACCGGCCTGGTGTGTACTTCGGCATGAAGACCCGCTCACCAAAATCTCCAGTCGCTGGACTGATGTGGTTCCAGCAGAACCCAAGTGCACCGAATCGAGATATCAAACTTAGACATTCTTGCGAGCAAGGGGATGGCTTAGAGAGGTATGGATGGTTGGAACACGATGGTGTTAACTTTGGAATTCAGGAGATCATCGACGGACCCCTGCAGATCAAAACAGCTTTTGCCAAGAGGGGAGGTGGCAAGAATGGGGGAGACTGGTCTGCATCCATATCAGTCAGATACAAAGATGGTGTGAATGCTGTAAGTGTGTGATAGGTTTCAAGGTGTTTAGGTTAACAAGACATGCCTACATTACTTTTTTTTCACCATGAAGTGATCAAAATGATGACATATTATAGAAACTGGATATGTAACAGTTACTGCTTCAGGAATCAGGGTATTAAAGGGAAGATAAACCCCAAGAGCAATGTGGATTGAGTGAAAGCAGCAACATTAGTAGAACACATCAGTGAAAGTTTGAAGAAAATCGGACAATTGATGCAAAAGTTATGAATTTTTAAAGTTTTGGTGTTGGAACCGCTGGATGAGGAGACTACTAGAGGTTATGACGTACGAGTGGACAACAATACAAAGAAAATATAAAGAAAATTCTACAAAAATCCATTTTTCATGAAAATTACAAATTCCATCAACTTGATATTGACATATGATAAGGGTAGCAATTATTCCCCCTGCTTTCTGAAAGAGGTTGGTCCATTGCTCTTTCATGATTCTAGAAAAGTGAATTTTTGTTGAATTTCCTTTATATTTTCTTTGTATTGTTGTCCACTCGTACGTCATATCCTCTAGTAGTCTCCTCATCCAGCGGTTCCAACACCAAAACTTTAAAAATTCTTAACTTTTGCATCGATTGTCCGATAAACTTTCACTGATGAATACACTGATGTGTTCTACTAATGTTGCTGCTTTCACTCAATCCACATTGCTCTTGGGGTTTATCTTCCCTTTAATCATTATATTCATATGATTGATGTGCACACTCACTTTGTTGAAATTAACTGCATATGAGCTGGCTTTTGATAGCTATACAGTGTATGACATGCAAAGATGTATTTTTTTTCCCCTTATAACACCTGTCTTGTGCTATGAAAAGTTAGTATACTTTCATGGTTGGTATTGTAAATATTATCATATATGACTGTCCACCTGTTCCCCTGACGTGCCCTGTCATAGTGTCAAAGGATTTATGCATGCACATGTTTTTGTATTGGACAACGAAATTTTGTATTGACTGGAAGTTAAACCTTTGCAAGAGTTTAGACAAGATGGTCTCCATGAATTGTTGTATGGTACAAGATATGATAGTTCCAACAGATTGTACAAATAATTTAATTTGTCAACTCACTTGAAACTAGTGTTTAAACCTACTCAGAATTTAGAATGCTACAGTTTTGATATAGCAGTTTAGGAAACAAACTTATTAAAGCTGGCTATTGTAGCAGTTTTCACTTATAAATCGTAGACAATTCTGCTCTTTTTTCATATAGTACACCACTATTTCTATGACATTGAATTGTTTTGACAAAACCAAAAGACAGGCCTTGTATAAGGAAATTACAAACTCCTTTCTGGGAGCATCAGTATCAATGCTTATTAATCTTTTATTTCTCTCTCTCTTCTCATATAGACTAATGAAAAAAGTGTGCTAGGTCTCATGTTCTACTTTGCACTGGACGGTCAGGGAACCCTGGAACCTGTGCTTTATGGTGAGCAGCTACAAGGCATTGAAGGAATCAGCAAGGAGCTTGGTCGATTTTCTCTCAAGTTCCCTCAGCCACTTCGGGTGAGGATGAACACATATTTGGCATCCTACACTCCAGGTCTCCATGCAATCAAAGATCTGGTCCTACAGAGAATGAGATACTATACTTACAAGAAGAAAACTCAGCTCATTGGCCTCGTAGGTGAAGATTCGCAGACTATTGCTGCCTCGCCAGATAAGAAGGCAAATATTGTAGTCTATCATGTGGCAGTCAAGCCACCTTACATCATGGATGTGGTGTTTGAGTCAGGGAGCAATAAGAGAAGAGCAGTTCAGCTTGCCGGAGAGGAACTGACAAATTTGATTCAGCAATATAGCGATGTATTCCATCAGAATTTTGAACAAAAGTTTGGCCTGACAGAAGCTGGTTACTCATCAGCCGAGGTCAGTTTTGCGAGAGCAGCTTTGAGTAATATGATTGGTGGGATCGGTTACTTCTATGGTCGGTCGGTTGTTCGGTCAAAGTACAATTCTGAACCAGTGCCTTATTGGGAAGCCCCGCTGTACACTGCAGTGCCTTCTAGGTCATTCTTTCCAAGGGGCTTTCTCTGGGATGAGGGATTCCACAATCTTTTAATCAGCAAGTGGGACCCATACATCAGCACAGATATCATTGGACATTGGCTTGATCTCATGAATGCAGATGGTTGGATACCAAGGGAACAGATTCTAGATGCGGAAGCACGGAGCAAAGTGCCTGCCGAATTTGTTGTGCAGTACAACTCCAATGCCAATCCACCCACACTCTTCTTACCACTTCAGTCCATTTTACGAGGCCAGTCAGCAGTCATACCCCGCGAGGAGTTCCAAACGTTCCTGAAGCACATATACCCACGACTGGACAAGTGGTTTCAGTGGTTCAACACCACACAGCAGGGGCCACTGCCCACCTCGTACCGGTGGAGGGGGCGGGATGCGACAACCAACCGGGAGTTAAATCCCAAGACCCTCACGTCGGGGTTGGATGATTCGCCACGAGCCTCCCATCCATCCGATGAGGAGCGTCATATAGACCTGCGCTGCTGGATGGCTTTGGCATCTAGCGTCATGATAGAGATTGGAAAGACCATAGGTGCACCATATCAGGAGTATGAGAAGACCTACCAAGTTCTCACCGACAATGCCTTGCTTGAGAAGTTACACTGGTCGCCAAAGGCAAAGATGTTCAGTGATTTTGGAAACCACTCCTCTCGTGTAGTGCTGGAACGCCCCAGACCCCCACCACCAGTGCCAGGAAAGTCCCGCCCGCCTCCTCCTCAGGAGATGGTGCGTGTCGTCAAATCCAAAACTGGGCCGACGAACAAATTTGTTAACTCCTTTGGCTATGTCAGTCTCTTTCCTTTTCTTCTGCAGATTCTGGACCCCAGCTCAGAAAAACTGGGCAAGACACTAACAGACATGAAGAACCCTGACCTGCTGTGGACCAGCTATGGGCTGCGCTCATTGTCAAAATCAGACCCACTCTATATGAAGTACAATACAGAACACGATCCCCCTTACTGGCGGGGGGCTGTGTGGATAAACATGAACTACCTGGCTGTACGTGCCTTACATCACTATGCCAATGTGCCCGGCCCGTACTCGGACACTGCTCGGCAGATGTACTCCGAGCTGCGAGAGAACATTGTCTCAAATATAATCAAGCAATATCAGAAGTCGGGCTATATTTGGGAGAATTATAATGATGTGTCTGGCAAAGGTCAAGGGTCACACCCATTCACAGGATGGTCAGCTCTTGTAGTGTTGATGATGTCAGAGACTTATTAATAATATTTTGACAAGGATCTCACGAGTGTGTTGTGTCTTTGTGATAGTGCTAACCCTGAAAACTTGTGAAATATTAACCTGGACCTGACCTACTTGCAGGCCATGCCATTTTAGAATTGTTTCAACAGAGGAAGTTGACCATGAAACTTTAGTTTCTCATTGCATTGTACAGGAGTGGAGGGTAGTCAGTCCTTAAGATAGCTCTGATGTCAGAGCAATGCCAAGTCAGTCGTATCACAGGAATTCTGATTTGATCATGCCTGTGACTATGTGTTGTAGTGAGTCCAAATACAGGGTAATGATAGTGATTCAATAATTTTTGTTGTTGCTGTTTTTGTAAATGAGAAGGGTAGAATTTTTTTTTTCCAAATCACACTATCTGTTGTATCAATCCAGCAAACTTGAAAATACAATAGAATCAAGTAAAGCTTTGTGTTTTAGTAGAAATATGACTTACTGCGGGCATGCTCTTGAATTCTGAATCATTGTAGATATAGTGGTGATATTTCAAAGTTTAGGTGCTTGGCACTTAGAGAAGCCATGGTTCATGTGAGAATTTTCTGAAATGCATTCACATTTATGATATCAAAAGTCAACATGTTTTGTGACACCTTGTATAGCATCCGACCTATTTCTCTGTACTCCCTGTCAACCATATTACTCTTGAGGTTGTGCAGCTAAATATAATCAACAATTAAATTCATGGCAGCGTTGGTGTTGATCCAAAATCTTGTGAAGGGACATGCTTTACAGGAACCATGTAATGCAAATGCAAGTTGATGATCATGTTGATTTATGATACCCTCAACATTACTTATGTGGCTAAGTGAGTATCTAAACACATGTCATATACAGTACACATATTCTATAATATTTAATTTTCTGCTGTTTTTCTGCAGATTACTTGGATATGTTCAAATCTTTTGTCAGTCATATTACAGTACAATGTACCTAGTAACGTGGAAACGTGTAACTTATGCTGAGTTTAGGGAAAAGTGCATTCCAATGTCTTATTGTTAATCATATTAGTACTTCAGAAATGATTGACAGATTATGCCACTGGCAGAATCTTGGTTTCGAAGTTTGTTTGTTTGTTTGTTTGGTTTTTTTTTTTTGTTGTTTTTTGGAGCGTATCTACAATGTAAGTAAACTAAAAAAAAAGATTAGTAAAAAATTATTATGAAATACATGGCAAGTTTGTAGATATTCATTTGGCCACATACAAATTGTAAGTGGTGTTGAGGGTATCATGAATCAACACAAGTAAACATACATTTGCATTGCATGTTGTTAGTTCCTTTAAGGTGCTTCAAAACAACATGCATACTGGACCTGGGTACACAGTATAGAATTCCTTGTCAGGCAGGCAACATGTAAGAGCTCTGGTCTGTTGAATTCAATGGGTCCAAGCTTTTGCTTATCATTGATGGAAAGATGGAATTGGTTTATTTTGTTTTACCTGGGGAGGGGGTAGAAGGGAAATTAGCCTTTACACTACTGTGTGCATGATTGCATTCCCAATGTGTGATCTCATCATGTTTTGACTATACATTGACCTGCTTTTCTTCCTATATATACGTGTTGTTTTTGAGCCTATCATAACAAGCGTATGAGACTGGTCATGTGCTGTTTTGCTTTCTTTGTTTGCTTATTCTCAGTTGTCCAGACATTCTGCTTTTAAGTGCAGAATGTGTATGGTATAGATTGAGGTCGCTTCATTTCTTGTTTGCATTTCAAATTTTGTTGACTTTCAATATACATCCTTTTAACCAGGAAGAATATTGTTCTGTAAATTTTATTTTAGGAATTCGAGTTTATTTCTTTCCTCTACATACCCTACCCATCCCCAGTCAAATTGCCCTATTGCTATGTGAAATAGATCACAGTATTGGTCCAAAATTGGTCACAAATATCCAGTACTAGACATCTCTAAACCATACATGTGAGAGGAAGGAGTTTATCCATTGGAACGGAATATCGCAGGTTGGTGGAATCACCATCACAGTGTTGCATCCAGAGACTTTACAATCAAATGGAAATATATATTTAAGTTTGAGTTTGACTAGACTGTTCCACATATCTATAAATGCATTGTTCAGTAGCTTCTACACCTATGCATTCAGTTCTTGATTCTTTATACTGTAAAACACGATATATTCGCGGCATGAAAATTTCGCGAATTGGTGCTGAAGACCTTTGTCGCAGCATGAAATTTTTGCGATTTGCCACTGGTGTCCAATGCATATTGTGTAGGCAAGAACTTTTGCGTGCATCTTAATTCACAAATGCTGGCAAAATTTACGAAATTAAAAGCACGCGAACATTCCTCATTCTACAGGTGAATAATGCTATTATGGACATGACATACATGTACAACAAGATTTCGATAGTACGAGAGGTTTTTTACCAGTTAAATTGTTGTTATTTCACGTCGTTACTTTTTCCATCTTACCAAGATTTTATTACATTGTATAATGAAAACAAAAAACTTCTCACAGTCCAGTCTGAATTGTTCACTGGTTTTGTTGGTAGTAAACAAGGAATATATCATGACCTGAGCTGGAATATTTTCATTTTCTCTCTCTCTCTCATTCTCTCTTTTGATACCTCAACTTTTCCCCAAATGATAAGCTGCTGCATTTTGTGCAATTTCATTTTTTGTTGTTGGTATTTTAAGTTCTTATATAAAATGAGGATGTATTCTGTAACCATTCACAGGCATGTTTGAGTGCTGTATATTATATTTGTAGATTGTACCACAGTTCACAGAAAAAAAAAATATATCAAATAGATGTATAATCATGTGAGATGATGTATGAAGATAATAAGAGGTAGATGGGATCTTATCTGGCATCCAGGCGGGGCACAATGCGTCAGGCTGACTCAAATTGTTCGCCAGCGTGTACATGCTTTTCACAGCTTGACTTCGCTGTGACGAACCTCAAGCTGGTTCTGTATCCCCTTGATGCAAGTACATGTAGCCTGTCTTGATGGTGAGAGGGTGGTTATCTCCACATAATACTTAAAAGAGGTAGCTACGGTAAAATGTCAGGTAATTTCACGAGTATAAGTTGCCCTAGGTAATGACAGAGATGGACACATGACTCCAAAGATGTAGTACATAAATTACAGTTTGTGTAATGTCATTAGTGTTGAGGAGCATTAGAAGCTCGGCTCACATGAAAATTTCTTGATGTTGGTCAAACAAAATAGGAAGAGCATAGGAGCCTGTAGAATTCACACAAACTTGCTGAAGAAAATACATCTGCAAGCACATTACTTATGCAAGTATGTGAACCTTTTTTTTTATCATATACCACAAGAAATGAATGGATCACTGATGAGACTGTGATTGGAGTTTGTAAAGAGAAATAGTGGTCTCTTTGTGAATTTAACCATTGCACCATGGAATCCCTGCTAATGACCAGAATATGATATCCACACATTTATGCAGGTGTAAGTTGTTATGGAGGCAAGTCCACAGTGAATGCATTTCCTTGTGCAGCGTACTTTGCTGAATGACTCTCCAGGAGAAAGTTTCAGTTGTGTTTCTCAAGCCAACACTGATCAGGGGAGAGTGTGGCAATGACTGCAATCAACTGTTTAAGGTGTTTCCAGTCCTCCAAAATGGACCAATCAGAGAACTGTTGCTAACAATAAAAAAAAGAAAGAAAGATTGTTTACACAGACAGAAAAAAGATTGTATGAATTCAATTCTGAGCCTTGACAAATGTATTTTGAAGGGAAATATCTAATATTATGCCCAGCCCATTAAGAGGAAGATAGTCTTGAAGCATAAGACTGACAGATTTTAACTGTAACTGTAATAGTGTACATTGTAAGTAGGGAAACAGTTTTAAATGTACTGTAGATGCTGTAAATTCATCCTCAGTTCCTTATGGATGTGATACAAGATAAGCTTGCAAAGCAGACTTTCCAGATACCAAATTTCAGTATGCCAATATGCCATTTGTGTCTAGATACTTTGTGTACTTTAAATACGGATTTTTTTTTTCCCCCAGTAAAATGTTAGTTTTGTAAACAAAGGGCGAAATGTACTATGGTATCACCTTCCCTGTTGATATGTTTCTTGTACTGTTACACTACACCTTGTTTGTTCAACTCTATAATCCACAAGAGAAGACTCTTTGTGATGCAATGTGCAGATTAAAATTCCTCTAAGAATTATACTTGTCAACAAATGTATACCATATTTTGAATTCATCTCTGTTCTGAAGAAGTCATAAATATAGATTTTTTGATGTGTTTTATGAAATTTAAGGAAATGAATTTTAGAACTTTGTCATTGATTTCTTCGTTTTTTTTCCATGAAAGCGAGAGCACTTGCATGTTATTTAGATTTTTACAGATATATGTGGCATTCAGTAGATTGATAGAATGTGGTATCATTAAGCCTCATAAATTTGTCCTTTTTCTGGAATTCAGGCCAGTGTGTTCACACCTTTAATAAACTTGGTCAAACTTCTAGATTGTATCCGCAGAATGCGTGGAATCATTTTTGTGTGTAAGAGTGACTTATCAGCTGCTAATCATAATGACTGCACTCCACTGTATCCTCTCAATGTACCGTATTCGCCGGCGATAAGGCTGCAATGCCGGATAAGCCGCATCCCGACTTTGGTGATGAAAAGCAGAAAAGAAAAAAATCAGAGGGATTTTGTTCTGATCAAAACATAATTACTTTTCTACGTTATTTTTTTTATAAGAAACTTTGTTATTTCTACGTGTTTCCACATATTTCCTAACAATAACAATAACAATCAGCACATTGCATAATCCCATACATGATTATGTGTGTCGGTTTGGAAAGTGATTCTCTGAGTTGGAAAGACAATACAGTGCACTCCCGTTATAATGAACACGGTAATAACGAAATTCCGGTTACAACGAAGTAAAATTTCGGGCCGCAACATTGTCAACTCTATGTACTTTTATTGTTTTGTTCATTCGGTTATGATGAAATTTCGATATAACGAAAGAAAATTGCCGGTCCCGAGGACTTCGTTATAATGGGAGTCCACCGTACATTAATTTGCTTGTGCTGGCGTATAGGCCTCACCCAGACTTTACTGCTTTATTTGTGCTAAATATAGTGTGGCCTTATTGCCGGCAAATCAAAGTAATCTAAGACTGCCGTACGGTCAGCTGACTTCACATGAGCAGATGAAAAGGAGACAGAGAAAGGCTGACTGATTACAAAAATTGCGAGGAGGGATGGTAACTTTGATTCCATGGCATTTGCTCTTGCGACAATTGCTCCCACGACATATCTGCACACAAAGCTAAACATAAATGCTACCCATAAACAAAAGCCCTAACCCTAATCCTAATCTCGCATCAAATTAAAACCTAAAACTCCATTACAACCCTAACCCTAACCTTATGTTCTTGGAGAAAATAAGAACGGAGCGATTGTGGCAGGAGAAAATGTCGTGTCACCATTTCCCAAGTAATGTTTTGCAAGCAAGAAATATTATTGGCATGAAATTTTTCTAAATTGTAACTGACACATTTTTCACGGCATGAAATTTTCGCGCATCACCACTGGCGTCCGATGCATTATAGTGTGGAAAGAACTTTTGCGTGCATTTTAATTTTGAGAATCTTGGCTCTTGCAAAATTGGTGAAGTTAAAATGCACAGGAACATTTCTGGTTTTACACTAGTCATTATGAGTTATGATGGGGGCAAATCAGTGATTTTGGGAGTGTGGCATTATCCATGCAAGACCCAGGCCAATATTTGACTTATTTTCCTCGAATTTAGAATATGGATGTCAAAATTTGCTGCAGTGATAACCATGTTATTATCTTGTATTGTGCTCTATACATGGTATATCATAGTGTTCTATTTTCAAAAATTTCCAGAGTCAACAGGTACCAGTATTTGGAAAATGAAACAACTTGTAGAAATATCTTCTGTGCAAACACTAATGCACTGTACAAAGTAGAATATCGCTAAGTTTTAACTGAAAGGGAAAGTGCTCACATTTCATTCTGTAACTATAGCTCTCTATTGCGAATTCAACCACTCTTGAGCTTGACTTACAAGTCCCAATTATTTCAGGTTTTTATTTTCGCAAATTTCGAGAGTTGGGTGCTATTCACTAATTTAAAAACGTAAAAATATTAACTCTGATCTCAACATGAATGTGACGCATACATCTCTCCATTCAGTACAGTACTCCACAATCACAAATTTAACCACTCGCAAAATTGTCAGGAAGTCCCAATTCGCTGAAAATCAGACTCACTAAACATATACAATGTACATTGTATTGCGTAGACAGTACATCGCATGTATAGTTTACCCCCAAGAAACTGTGGGTCAGAATTAATGTACAGTGGAACCTTATTATTACCAAGCTCCTTGTTATTACAAGGACCTAAGAACCATGACAATTATACCTTGTTATAATTACCTGGTTTCTCACTATATCAGGATACAAAAAAACCCCAAAGAAATGTAAACAATTGGGACCTACAAAATCACCAGGGGGTGTTTCATAAGTTTGTTTATAACGTTTACGACTTGTGATCAGTTCTTGTGCTGAATTATGGAAATTCTGATAAGTATAGCACATCAGAACTGATCACCAGTCTTTCTTAAGTCGCTTGTAACTGTACGAACAGCTTTATGAAATAGGGCCCTGGTTTAAGTACGTCCAGCCTCTTTATAAAAGGTTCCAATTTATTGTAGTGGGTTCTGGCACCACAGTAGATATTGTGGAGTAAAGTGTGATGATACCTTGGGATCTCTGTCTTAAAATATCAATTCTTGACCTTTGCTTCCAAATACAGTGTATTGTACTCCATGTTTGGTACTCTTGGATCCAGATATCTTTTAATTGGCCCTCATCAAGTACACAAGAGGCATTGTTAAGAACTTTTTACAGACTCCTGCTAGCACTTTACAATACATTACAGTACAATAAACACTGAAGTACACTCCACTCATGCACGCACACACACACACGTAGACACAGACACATTGATGCACCATCCTATGTGAGCCTAATAAGGATTTGATCATAGAAATGAGATTTTGCTCCATTTGTCAGTTTTCTTTCTTGTTTGTAGCATTTTTTAATGCCTGCTAAAGTTTGCACATACATGTACCAGTACCATCCTAAACAGATATGTATCTGTCAGTTTATACAGTATATTGCTCGTGCAAGTTTATTGAAAAAAAAAATCAGAAATATATCTTGATCAATTTGGCTATGCAATGATTTCTAGAGCTTAATTTCTATATTTTGGTTACTGGATAATATTTTAGACACATAACTGACTCTCCACTCCTGATGTTTCAAGGCAAACGACAAACTGACAGGTGTAAAAACAATCATAAATTTCCAACTCCTGCTCTCTTTTCCTGATGTGTGTGTCTCTCTCTCTCTCTGTTCACATTGTTTGGAAGAAAAAAACAACAACATATGCCCTAAAAAAAAAAAAAAAAAAAAAAAAAAAATCTTGTTTCACATGGCATGGCATATTTTAGAACCACAACCAACAACTAGTTTCCTTTCCAAAAGTGTTCTTGTCATGAATTTTGGCCCTGCCCCTGCATTGTGTGAAATAGAGAGCAGTCCTTGATGGACATGTGTGACTGGCCTTCCCTTCGATAACCAGAATTAGATGGTATTAGTTATCAAACAAATGGCATAATCAACTACTTGTGTACATGTTCTATCTTTCCCTGTCAATGTCAAAGTCATTTTCAGGTCATTTCTAACCTTCAGTCTCCCCCGAGTTTGTATAATGTGTGTCTACTGTACAGTCCATAGGGCATCTAGCAAGAAAATAGTCCAGACTTCTGCACAGAAATTGTATCTTTGTTGCTTGATTTCTTGAAAAAACAAATACTGAGGATTTTTTTTTTTTTTTTGCATTTGATCATCCACATGAGCAATATGATATCATTCAAAGATCATACCACCACTCAAAAGATGATCTCAGTCATGAACACACACCCCCCCCCCCCCCACACACACACACACACATACACACAAAACACACACACAGAATGGATGGGTAATAACTTTTTTTTTTTCCAGCCAAACAAAACAACAAAGACTGTCATTTGCTCTTGGAGTTATGGACACTTACTTTTAATTCATTTTAGTTATTTACACTAACTAAATTTTGTTGAGAGACACCACATGGGCAGGTACATAATTCAGAGAGGATATTTTAACAAGCATGCAAATTCAAAAAAAAAAAAACTTTATAGAATGCACAAAATTGATGGCTGGAAGCCAGCATGAAGTGTAGTCCAGACAAACAAATGACAAACGCACAAACGAGTAAATAAATGAGCGCACGATGATCCCGTTACTCATTCGATCTCGAGATATACTAGTGATTGGCCTGCACTTCTCATTTGTGCAAACCACAAGGCATGACTAGGCCTGTGATGCCTGTCTCCCTAATGGAAGAGATTTCTGCTCTTGCGAATCGGACATGGATCTTACTCTGGTATATCGTAAGAATGTGATGAACGCAATCATGGCAACATTAAAAGCAACAAACATGCCTTTTAAGTGGTAACTTTTTCTCATTTAAAACAAAAAATACAGATATTGATGACGACTTGTTTGTAATTCATTTTTTTTTTTTGTTCAAAAGTATACAACACTAATATTGCAAATTGCATAAACATATTTGGATTCTTTCAGCTTAAAATGTCATTTTCAGGGTCAGACATAAATGGGAGGGGTGAGTTTACTTTTGTTGGTGTGTTTGCTACAGCAACCTCTTGTAAAGCATTGCAGTGAATTTTACACACTACATTGTAGTGTGCATTTGTGACACATAAAGCGATTTATGTGTTGTTTTTTTCATCTCAGCTCTATAAGAGTACAGCTTTTACCTTTGACTTCAATGGAAAATGCGTACGTTCTAAAAATTCATAAAAGAAGTATTTTTTCTTTATTTTTAGTTTCCTACAGCTACGACTGAAGACTACTACACGTATATAATTATTTTCTTTTTTTTTTAATCTATTGCAGCTCTAAAGGATGTTGGTCATTTGATCCATGCCTAATTTTTAGTCTTTCCTCTTTCCAAATATGGCTCTGAATTAAAAAAAAAAAAAAATCAAACCATTTCAGTGTAAAACAGACATTTACTGCACAATTATAGGCAATGCTGTTTCAAAGAAACATTGTACATATACAAACAGCAAGTAATAAATAAAAGTAAATAACACCACGCACCCATTTTTCTGATGAAATAATACATAAATAATAGACAATAGATAATTTCTGTCACTGAAGAAGACACTATTAAGACTTTCATTTCTTTCACAATGATTACATCTTGTGACAGAAGAACATGTGAAATCCTGTGAAAACTTTAGAGCCAATACACTTTGAAACTGAGCACAGCATACCAATAAACAGGAACAATTTTCATTTGAAGAAAATGGCACAATCGACATAAACTCATCAATGAAAAGTTAATATGATTGTAGGATGCCAAAGGTATACCGTACTATCCACCCTAATTCATTTAATCTGCATTACTCTCGATTGCAAAACTGGACCATACTCTCAAGTGGGTACTAATGCTGGTATCTTTCCATTCATTGTCATGAACACTTGATCTCGGAGCAAGTTGTGATTTTGATGAATACCTCAGGTGAAACTCGGGCAGGTATACAGCGTATATTCACATACACTGAAACTTGGACATCATCCAATATGCAACCAATAATATCACAATGATTAACACATTTTCTCATTGAGTGATATTCAGGAGAGAGAATATAGGCAGAAATAGAGAGATAGATACATGCAGATAGATAGATGAATAGATAATAATAATAAAATACACCTGGGTCGAGAGGGACACAGTAGGTAAAAACATCTTGTCCAAGGACGTAAGCACTGGGCGGGATTTGAACTCGTGTCCTCCGATCGCGAGTCGGGAGTCTTATCCACTATGCCACATTGATATAGTGTGTAGATCGACAGATTGATGGAGGGATGGATAGATAGATGAACAGAAAGACAGATGGATAGATAGGATAAAGATAAATAGATAGAGATAGATCAATAGATAGATAGATTAACTAAATAGATAAACAGAAAAGTGGACAGATAGATACACCCAGACAAATGAATAGACATAGATAGACTGATAGACAGACATCTAAGTTCTCACTCCAAGAGGACAATTAACACTTGTACTTTCACTGAGTCAGAGACACTGAAACCTGTTGTAACATAATACAAAGCAGCCGAGTTCCCTACCCCCGTCCCCAACCCTCATCAGTTTTCTTCCACACAATGTGCAGATTTATCAAAAGTAAGCATCCACACGTTTGATACTTGGTACTCTCACAAAATTCAAGAGGGCCCTAGATACAAGTATATCCATATTGGATTGCTCTGGTGTTAACATGCAGGTTTCACACTTCAGAGTTTTGCAAAGGCCAATGTAATGAGAATCTATCAGTAATTTTTTTTTCTTTAACATGTAATACGTTTCATGAGAACTGGACTCACAAAAGTCTACTAGCAATGGCATCTGTCTCCTCACTGAGTCAGTGTATGACTGTATGTATGTGTCGTCAGAGTCAAATAATAAAAAACAAAAGAAAACAAAAAAAGTAATACACACTTTACAGCCTTTTTAATGTCTTGTGATGGAAGTTTTCAAAATTCTATGAAGAGTTTGTCAAGGCATCAGCCATGGAAAGGGATGGTAAAAAGGATCCCTTTCTATGCTTGCAGGAAATCTTGATAGCTCTATGTGAAAGAATATTAAGCTCTGTTCATCTTTACATCGACATACAGACTTACTACAATTTTATGTCTTTATAGCATGCAAGGTCATTGCAAAAATGTAAACCACACCAGGTTATGGAAGGCTATGCATGTTTAGCTGTGACATTTGAGGCTGGTCTCATACAATTTGAATATGGTGACGATGATGAGAGTTTCATGGATATATTACGCACACTTTACGATATTTCACACTACGGTGGTCCCTCTATACAGGAACTAATGATGGTAATATGATTTACAGGTATGTGGAGCATAGTGATTGGGAATACTATGCCTTGAGGAGGGGGGGGGGGGGGGTTCTCCTATAGGTTATGACAAAGCCAAACTTGAAATCAAACATGGATTTAGCACACAACATCTCCAACAACATGCTGCGGAATGTCAAGTATTGAGATCGACAGTATCATATCACAAAAACAAGAGTAATGTATTGTTCGCAGCGTTATTGATGCATTTGGACAGCCTGCAGGAGTAGGTAGCAAGCAGGGTTCATGGGAAAATTACAAAAAGCATGCTCGGTGCTTCCAATGACCTGGAAGAAAAAGAAAGCTTTGAGTCATATCCTAAGCCCTTACTTCCACACCAGACCACAGATAAAACAGAAAAGTGGTCATTTGGGGACACTAAGATAAGCATGCTGCAGTGTCTAAAACTGAGACTAAGCTTGCAATTCTTACCAAATATGGATAAAGGGCAAGGTTATAAAAGTGACATCATTCTGGCTCTAGTTGAGCCAGTCTCAAATTTTCTTTCATTTTGATTAGTTCTTACGACAAAGCAGGCATGATTGTAGCTAAAAATCTATCTACTACTGATACATTACAAATCAAGTGCCACCAGCCTCATATTGGCTTTGCCACCACATGGACAACTATACATGACACAAAGTTTCCTCCATAGTGAACAAACATGAAAGATTTCCCAAAGGCAGGTACATACCACCAGCCCAATGTTTACATTAAATTGCAGCGACAGTCACTATAGGGTGTGACAAATTGGTCGTCCGGCTGTGTGACTGATGCAGAACTGAAGCGGTTGACTTCCACAATAGAGTATTGCTAAATCCAAAACATCTGCGACTTTTCAACTCATATTGTGCTCATCATGCAAATGTCATTGCACTGCTATTCCATAATACCACAAGCATTTGCAGTAAATTCACCACTACAAAGTCAATGCTAAGAGTGAGTGCAAAGTGGCACTGTAATTTGCAGCTAGAATCTCATAGCTATCTACCAGGCATTCTTTTTAATTCCCTACAAGCAAAACTCTCAAAGCATTTCCCTTTCCCAGTGTGGATCTCTCGTGACAGCATTGCATTGTTGCATTCAGTTCGCAGCTGCACTAATACTAGTCAAAGCATTCATGGCCGACTTATTTCGCAATGTACGCGTATGCTAGATTGCGTTTCTACCGCAAATAAAGAATGGGGGGGGGGGAGAGTTATCCCAAATGCGCACTCACTTTTGTCACACCCTGTAGATTGGGACTGCCACAAGTCAAATACATTCTAAATTACTGTACAGCTGATTAAGTATCTGGGTTTGATTAATTTACTGTTCGCTAACTTGCTCACTAAGCCCTGGGGATCTGGCTAGAATGTTTTCCGATGTACTGCCCTCACGCCTTCATCGTCGTACTCCTTCTTGGAAATCCACATCTTCTTGAATGTGTCCAGAGAGGCCAAGATGGATCCACTGTGGAGGTTAAAAAATATATAGGGACAAAAAAAAAAAATGCATATATATACTATTTCTTGCAAAAACTTCACAAACATTTCATGAAACGTTCAATATTACGACTTCACAGAGTAGGCATAGTATTTGCAATAGTAAAATATGTTCACTAGTGTCAAAAATCTCACCTGTCAGCCAGCGGGATTAAAAAAACCTGGAATTTTTGTTTTTATATTTCGCATTTATATCAAGTATTTTCTTGCTTGCAGGGAGAATCTTCGGAAGTATGCAAAAACTAGATATATCGCTACGGCGACTGATATGCCTCCGCCATCATGCATGGTTCTCCTAATAGGTCTATAGTACAATGTCTTGACAATGTGTGATGACAGTTTCACACAATTGGCAAAATATTAAAATGACAGGTTTGCCACAAATGTGCTGAATGTTCACTTTCCTAGAACTAGGTTCAATTGGATGAATTATTCAAATGTCAGAGTGCAGGTATTTGGGGAACTAATGATTTCTACTTGACTTTTGACCCTTTTATAAGTTTATGCTTTGAGTAATTTTCAAGGTATTGAGAAAAAGTATAATTTCAGTATCAAATGGGAAAATAGCATTATCTAAACCTGGTCTTTGACCATTGACCTCACAGTTCCACAGAGAATCACTGTTAGGTAGAACATGCATAAATATGTAAGTTTCATGATGATACCTTGAGTTACTTTCGAGATATGGAGGAAAAAGTGCAATTTAGCACTTTCACTTGACCTTTGACCTTTGACCTTTTGGCAAGAAACTTCCCAAAAAATATATATTGGGTAATATATGCCATACATCCAGTTTAAAAAAAAAAAAAAACCTTCAGGCATATTGCATTTTAAGGAAAGTAGTGATATTTTGAGGAGTTGACCTTGACCTTTGACCATGACCCCCAACTTCCCTAGATAATCACTGCCCATCGGTACAAGCATATATACTAAGTTCTATGAAGATACCTTGAACCATCTGCGAGATATGGAGAAATATGTGGAATTTCATTTTTTTTTCACAAAATAACCTGTGACCTTTGACCTTTGACCCTGTGACCCTAAAATCCACACAAAGTATTATCCCCCAAGGATATACCCTCATACCAAGTTTGATGTAAAATCACCACACGGTTCTTGAGATATCGACAAAAACAAAACGGGACGGACGGACGTACGGACGGACGTACGGACGGACGGACGGACGGACGGACGGACGGACGGACGGACGGACGACCCGAAAACATAATGCCTCCGGCCACTTCGTTGCGGAGGCATAAAAAAATAGCAAAAACAAAAGAAAAGTAATTTTAGCATGTCATTTAAATTCATAAACAATATCATAAAGTTACTTGAATATGTTACCAAAACAAAGGGAACAGTGCTATACTGTTGAACAACCAAAATTAGGTAGTTGGCTACAATCAGTTTCTCTTACATATCAGATACTGTTATCATAAAAAATGAAAATCAAATGGCAATTCTCTCCCTTCCCCAAACAAACAAACAAACAAACAAACGCAGTATGCGATACCATTAAACCCTTCTTAAATTCCACTTGAACATGGAGTGGATATCACTTTAAAACTCTACAAATAAGAATGGGGAATGTTCTCTGCACAAACTCACCCTATCCAAGTTGAGTACAATCTTTCTTGTGGAGCTGAAATCTGCAAGGACATGAAATGATTGTGTGAATAGGTATGAAGTAATCAATAATTTATTTATTTTCATTCAAATTATCTGAATCCTACAATGTCTCTAAGGGCACAGCAATATCTCCTGCAAATGATGCAGTTTTGGTACCCTGGGGCACCATATAGAAATCTGCCATTTTACTGAATTACTCCCTTTATCTAAGTGATGTATCCTAATTTACCAAAAAATGGGTGAAAGTAAATTCTACTGCTTTGTGGAAAAAAAAATTGTTGCAATCAGGATTGCAGCAGCACCGTAACATTGATCAGCACTCATCACACGGACTACATCAATGATCAGTGTCACACACAGACAGCCGCACTGTACTATGCATTACCAGTCCACAGAAGACATAAAATAAGTGATCACAGGACAAGATAGTGGGTGAAAATAATATCACTCTGAATTACTGTTCAAAACTGTAATAACATGCTTGGGGGAAAAAAAATATATAAAAAGCATCATTATCATTATCAGTATATTACGGTCAAAAGCTTCATAACAGGGCTAAATTGACATTGGCATCATTATCGCTGCCTGCAAAATTTTGACCTCCGAGATGGTTGTGTGTACATTTGTAAATATACATCTTACAAACACGAGATGGCGCCATGTAACACAGTAGCCTGGGGTATGATGGTACCCCAGGGTACCACATGGTGCAATAAATGTATGTTTATACATGCTGGATTTAGAGTCATGTAAGCATAGCATCTGACATGGCACATCATATTCTCAAGCAAGTGCCTGCTGAAAAAGTCTTCCCAGCAGTCAACAAACTAGGAATATTTCAAAATATAAATACATTGCCCTAATTTTGCATCAAGCAAATGAGTCGGAATTCACATCTTTTCAATCTAAGCTACTCATCTGGCATGAATAACTGTATCCCATCCAAGATCCTCTGCAATATTCTTGCAAATGAACACCCCTGAATACTATTGGTCACAGCATCACAAAACAATAATTACAGAATATCACATGAAAGGGAAAGGCACAATATTATGGCATGAATATGAAGAAGTTTGTGCCCAATGCAAATGACCTTAATGCAACAAGAATGACTTCATTTTTGCTAATCTGTGACTTGAGAGATGTCAGAGGAATAAGGAAGAAAATTGAAAAAAAAAAAACTCTTTTTTTTTTCAATCTTATGTAAAAGAAACTATTCAAATACATTTCTTTCAAACTCTACAGCCCTACAGCAGTCAAGACTTATTCATTTGTAAACTCTATTTTTTGTCTCATATCAACCAACATCTTTACGATCACACCAACACGGAATAAAGAAATTACCCTGATTTTCACATCCTTGGGGGCAAGCTTCTTGACCTCGCTGAGAAGACGGTCACCGAATCCCTTGAAGAGCGTTGATCCTCCAGACAGAACGATGTTGGAGAACAAGGTCCGTCGTAGATCAAGGTCTGACTTGTCGATGGCAAAGGTCAGAACCTCGTGGAGTCCTTCACACTCCTCCCCAATGAGGTCTGGCCGGAACAGGAGCTCGGCTGCCCTGAACTTTGCGTGGCCAACCTGAAGTTTGTGGGCAAATGTTTCATTTTCGTCTATAAATCAAAACCACTCTATTCCTGGGCATTTTGAGAACCGAAACATAAGATTTTCCACTTTGGAGCCTTTTACCATATATATTTATACATAAGATGAATTGGGGTGTTGTACAATCACAGACTCTTAACACAGAATCTTAAATCATATACACCATATATTGCAAATTGTATGTATGTATGTGTACATGTTAGACAGCGGAATAGTCTAGAACACATTTTGCTTGTTATATACTAAGCATGCTTTAACAGATAGCATAATGAAATGGATGACATTTGATTGGAAAGAAACAATTATCATTTTAACCAAAATGTGTAAATGCAATCCAAACTCAATTCATTTAAAATAATAATATATCTGTCATTCAGAGGCTAGCACACAATATTGGTAGTTATCAATTTGACTATGTATCACTATGATTTCGGAACTTCTTCTTTCTAGACAGGATTTGAAAATTGACTCCTTCAATGCATGTTAAACTTAACGTGTAAAACATAATTTGGATTTGCATGAAACCGTAATTGCCATGCCACAAAAATATCTCCCCTCATTCACTGGGGTAGAAAGATGCAGTCACTAACCTCTAAGTGACTGCCATCTGGGAGTGTGTAGGTTGTCTTATCTGTCTCTGAAGATTCATCCTTTTGAGGGTTGGGTGAAAGATAGCAGGACCGCTGGGGGGGGGGGGGGGAAATCAACACAAAATGATTATGATGCATGAAATGATCAGGAGACACAGCAGGATGCACAAGCTAGTACTTGACAAGTTAAGAGTTCCTTGACATGTATCAGATCCATTTACCCCTTCCAAACTATAATAATTAAAATAATTCACACTCTACACCATATACATGACAGATATTACCATAAACACTTTGTTATATAGCTTACAGCTCAACATCATCAGCCTCATATTAGTACCAAGTATATCATCTTCAATATAACTACAATGGTAACAACCTGTACTCTACCAATTCTGTTGTGACAATCACGCTCATTACGCTAACCACAGGAGACATCTTTTTGGACCATTCTGGCTTTGTCATACACAACTCACTTCCTGTATTGTTTAACAATCTCAGCCTCCTAACATTATGTTTAAAAGAGAAGCATTAAATTAGATATTTGCTGCACCACTGTTCATTTCCTGTTGACACATCCCTCAAGGAGATGTAATGCTAGTCTGCTCCAGGTCACTTCCTCTTGTGTATAGAGGTGCTGCATTCTAAAGGCTACAGTACTGCAGTTTTCCTCGCATGCTTCATTTTTTTTTTAAAGCCCCTAAATATAACAAACAAATTGAGAAATCAACAGGCAAAGTTTTAATGCATAGAACACTTGGACCATGAATGACATTGTTTGTAATAAGAATGGCCATGTCTGTGTACCTCTTTGATTCTTTTTACTATCTCTAGCTCAGCTGATGTGTGGAAGTCGTAGCCCTCTTTGCGGAGCAGGAGCCGGAGGTAGCGGGTCACATCGCGCCCTGCCAGGTCCACCCTCATGATGGAGTGGGGGAGGGTGAAGCCCTCGTAGATGGGCACTGCGTGGGTCACACCGTCTCCTGAATCTAAGACTACTCCTGTCGTTCTACCCGTGGCATATCTACCAGTGAGGACACAGAAAATGAAGGAAGGTGACATTGAGCAATTCACATCTTAACCTGTTGAGGACGGACTGATTTTGCTACAACATGCATTTCCCATAGACACCAGCTCGAGTATACTCGCGACTTGTTCTCAACGGGTTAAAGCTCAGCAATATTGATGCAAAGGAAAATTTGCGTAGATGTCTTTCTACAAGTGAATGCTATGCACATCTCAGACTTGTACTGTGTACAGAAGGATGAATGGGATCTGGAGATTATGGTACATGGCATGATACTTTCTTGAACATGATGCGAGGTGGATAAAGTCACTTGGAATTTTCATTTCAGATCACTTTGCTTACCCTACACACTTCTTTAACCAGTCATTATTTCTGGTTCTACAGATGATTTCCACAACATGACTATGAAACTATTGCTTCTAAATTTTTACCAGAGTGGCATACCCAATAGCATGAGAATAGTAGCAACATCATAACAGCAGAAATAACTGCCATCTGTAATATCTAGTCTCTGCAAAAGAAATGTGAGCACCCAAGGTTTATAGCAGAATGGTGCGACACAAACGAGAAGCAAAAATATGTGATAAAATGAGCAACAGAACAAAACATGAAGGCAAGAAAGCATTACTGGAGAGAAAAAAAAAACAGTAAGATATACTCTGCAGGACCTAGCTCTGGCAAATACAACTAGAGTGGTGCAAACTCACAAACTTAGAATGGCTTGCATGGAGATGTATAGGGCTGGAACATTGAAGGTTTCAAAGAAGACTTCCGCCTCTCTTTCCCTGTTCTTCCTTGGGTTGAGTGGGGCTTCCGTCAGTAATACAGGATGCTATGTGACAGACCACATGGAGAAGAGACACAGGTAAGAGGCAAGGAGGCATATATACTAATTAGCTACAGCTGCAAAGCTACTGTGATCAGCAGGACTATGGTTTCAAGGTATCATGTTATAATGGTGCAGAAAAGAGGATACACTGTATATTGCAATTGTGTCATAGTTTCCATGCCCTGAAGGTGAATTATCTACATATTTTTACACATTACTCCACTCTCTTAGCACTCATTGTTCTCATCAAATCTGACTAAACCATCCAGCAGGGATTCAACAAAGTATCTGCTCTTTCACACATTAGAGTAAAATACCTAAAGCTTCGCTATAACAATCAACCCACATTATGTCACAATGCATTCACATAAAAACAGAGTTTATCAATCTGCCACAATAGGCCGGTTTACTAATGTATGCACAGATCTTTAATTTTGCACACGGCCGCAACCTCAGGCAAACAAAGGATGCGAGCCTGCAACGTCGGCTGCTGCAGCCGTCCCCGACACGTCCCCACATGTAGACTTACGTGTATGTTGTGTACATGTGTGCGATGCATCAACTTCGACTTTACCTCCTGGCATTTCGTGTGGCTCTAAATCAATTCCCAACCTTAGATGAGGGAAAATTCTGCTGTGATCAAATGCAATTTGGACTATAGTTTCGATTTTATTGAATTTTGGCTTCGATTTTGTCTTCAGTAGTTCTGAAAATGGGTGGAAAACACTGCTGCTACGGAACATACAACAGTATGACCGCATCACTTCAAACTTCAATGATTTTAAGCATTATGATTGATTGTGAAATCTAAACTAGACAACGAATCTCTCATAACTGATATGTTTCCAAGGATTATTTTTTTTAAGTTAGACTCAGATTGATTAGACTTCATGAAACAGAATGACGATTTTGACCTATTTTTCTATTAACAATAACAGTTAGGGGCTCTAGCCCTATATAGACTAGATCTACAGTAGATCTAGACGTAGACCTAAAATTAAAAACAAAAACAATGATAGACCTAACCTCCCTGACATTCGCAGTAGGCAACATTTATTGAGTTTGTTGAGGTATGTCCGGTCGGCCTAACCTCACTAAGGAAAACACGAAAAGGGCTCGTGTCCGAAACCTCATTGAACTTCAGGCTTGAAACACTCCCATCCGCGAAAAGACGGTAGTCCTCATATGACTTGTATCCCTTTAGCTTTTCCAGTCATAGTCAGTCCGATTGATGATCAGGTAGTTGAACATGTCAAAGAGTCCATAATCTGGAATACTCTCGAAGTTGGATGTAAACCCAGCGAGCTTGTTAGGATCGGAGAACGAGCAGCCTACCAGAGCGAGCTTCTCCTGCAGTGACCGGCCGGTGTCCGCCCGGGAGAGGTTGGGATCGATGGGCAAATCCAAATCGACTACGGCAGTTGCACTAGTTTGATGAGTTTCTCCTTGTTGTAGCTGCTTGTGCTCACACCTATATCCCTAAAATACTCAGTTGATTCCTTAACTGTCCAATTCTTCCATGGCTTGCTCGAACTTTGGCTAGAACTTGAAGCTGACGCCATCTCAAAGCAAGATTATAGCAAACAAAAGTTGTCGATTATCCGCGAGTAATGATCGTAGACAATACATGCGTGAATTATTTCGCTTGCCCGACTAAATTACAGTCACTAGGGGGGTTGACGTCATTATGCATATCATTAGTAAACCGGTCTATTAAGCAAAAGTTTTGATACTACACAAAAGAACAACTGAGGGCATACATGTAACAATTTCACAATCAGTCTTTCTCACATTTATGTTTCTTTGGCTCATTCTTGAAAACATCAAATGTGACAGTACTTCACAACTTTGCACAGCTGGCCAACAGACAGTGATAATTAGTTTTTGTACCACCAACTGATGATTATCAGCTTCAAACTCACCTCTTCTGAGAATGTTTGTAATTGATCCTTGGAGTAGATGTAGGACCATACCCTCTCCATGTCATTCCAATCTTTGATTATACCATGCTGTAAAAAAAGACGGTAAAATGATGGTGAAAATCATTGGAATGAAAGAAAGAAAAGATACAACATGTATCTGGTCATTGACTGTTAGTATGAACCTTGTTTATTAAATCAAAATATGCAGTGTGTACCAGTACGTTAACAAGACCTTTTCTTTACATATGTATGAAATTATTTGTCAAATATCACCAGGTATGCAGAATATATTATTCTATCAATTATATTGTTATAAGTGTGCAGAAGTTTACTGCTCAATTATGTTGAAAAGAAAGACAGCAACAAGCAAATCATGGCTTCTTGCTGTAACAGCAAGAAAGGTCAAATTTGTATTCTGTGCAAAAAAATTCTAAAACAATAAAAAAACATAGCTTAACTCCAACCAAAGTCCTCCTTCGTTATACTTTTTTGTTTGCTTTGTTGGTGTTTTGTTTTTAAATAGTACTCACACTGTCACTGTCCTCATAACACACTCACCTCCATTGGATATTTGATACTCAGGAGCCCTCTGTGTTCTTCAGCCTTTGGCCCAATGAATATGTCGCCCTCTAGGGCTCCTGCCATAACTCGAACATGCTTTGGTCGACCAACACTAAACATCACGGTGAAAATAACAAACAAACCAATATTCTATCTAGTTATTTTATCCTGTGTCTGAGTTGCAGCATGATAAACATTCAAATATTGACTAGCATACAGCAACCCAACAAATGAGGCATAACTGAGGTATAGACCTGCACATGATTAATCACTCTTTTGAATCGGTATCATAAATTGAAAACCAACAATAGAATGATACTGAACATAATTTTTGAAAGTTCACTATTTGAGCTAGTTTCAAAATCAGTTTTTGCATGGAAGGAATGTCTCAAGTTGTATCATACATTTTGAAAGCCATCTGCGAAGAAATCTCACTATTTCAAATGCCACTGAAAAAATACTAGAGTTCATAACGTAAGGATGAAGAATTTCTGAAATAGATGAGCAATAAAGAAAGTTTCATAATCATGACCATCAACTCATCACTTTCCATCCTTAGTTTCTCTGATAGATTCCAATGAGTGTTCTGTCTCTTTACAAAATGCAATCTTGTAATACATCCAACAACTCATCTCACAATTTCATTGAATCATTATGATGTTAGATTGTGTTCTTAAGTTCTGAGATATGCAATATTCACATCAGAATGGAATGAAGTGTCCAGTTTTCAGTCAGGTGTATGAACTTGTAACATTGTCTGTTGGATGATTATATATGTAAGAATACCTTGTTTTTGTGATCATATTTCTGTTCACATGTTTCATATGTAAAACTTTCAATGCAATGTATCTTCTCCTGGACAATAAATTTTAATCAAAATCAAAATCAAAATCAAAATGGAAATGGAAAGGGAAGTCGCCTTGAACCTTCACAAAGTATACTTACTAGTTTGGAAAATGGTACTTGGGAGTTTGGTCTCCTGCAAACCCTGCCTTTACCACTCCTGAGCCCTGTAGGATAGAAGCAAATCATGATAGATATATTGTCCCCGACAAAACTGAAGGCGATCAAGACTGCAGAATGTAAAATTCATGCTGTTTGTTTTCTTATTCTGTATATGATGCACCACGCGCTACCCCGGGGTATCGTAGTAACCCGGGGTACCACGTTGTGTAGCGCCATCTCACGTTCACTCGAGTACAACCGCAGAGTTACTGCGTTACGTATGCGCACTGTACTGACCAGTGGTACGGTGCGATACTCAGTATAGCGCTTCATGCACTGACTACGCGCACTATTATAATAGCCCGCTAGCTGTGCCAAAGTTACGATCTCGTAGACGTAGTTTCGATCCCGTAATTTTGTAAGCTTTGTGCACTTTGTGCCGAACAAAATATCCTTTCGCAATTAGGATCAAGCTGCAAAAATGCCAGCAGGTGATGGGGGCTATGCCGCACTGAAAGGAAAGGGCCGGAAAAGAAGGAAAATTTCCAGAGAGGAGAGGCTGGAAAACGCGAGGCTTCACGCCACTCGGAAGTTGGGGAATGAAGGGGCCGCCGATGTTCTGGAGGTGTTTCAGAAGGCCAGTGACGCCGGGGATAAGGCGGAGGCAGATGGCATTATTATGACCCTGCTGGCTCAGTCCCTCTCCCAAGTTATGTTATATTATTTTGAAAAAAAAAAATGCATTTTATGTACTGTTTGTACCTTCTGAAGCCTGGATAATTATTCTCCTCACTCTTGCCAAGACAGAAAATAAAAGACAATACCATTTGATACTTTGATGTTCATTTTTATTATTCAATTGGATTGTTTTTCTCCAATGATAATACATGTATGCATGAAATTATTATGACTGTTGAACATAGACAGCATAAAAGACAATAACATTTGATTATTTAATGTTCTTTTTTATTATTCAATTGGATTGTTTTTTCTCCAATATACATGGAATTATTATGACTGTTGAACATAGATAGCATCAGTACACAAGATAGCTATTTCATGGGGAATCAATATAAATAATAATACAGGGTGTACAAGTATCATAACAGCATGAAACAATATCAATGATACACTGTAAAATAGTTACTCATAACGTTAACAAGGGATTAATTGAGAAAACTACAGGATGAAGAGGGTTTTTTTTACAAGAACAATGGCCATAATTGAATGTTGAAGAATTAATCACACACAAAAAAATTAATTTCCCACTTTTTTGTAACCCAGGGTACAGCCCTAAAAAAAAAAAATAATTCAACAAAATGGCCGATTTTTTTCTGGTACCCCAGGGTACCATTTATGTCATCATATCTTCTTCATTCACTAACTGCAGAACACTAGAGATTTTTCAATTTCTAACATTGTAATACTGTTCTATGGTACTGGACAGTGGTTTAAGTCGGATGCCAATTCATTTTCCACACAAAGCTGTTTTCATTTAACCAATGAAAATCTAAGGCACTATGTCAATGACAATCTGAACTAAACTATTTGAGTGTAGCAGTGGATGAAAACTTTGACATACCAGAGTTATGTAACCATGTCTAGAGTGTTCGGGTATATGTTAAGTGGGGGACCATTGCATTAACAGAGACTTTGCATGGATAACAGTCGTCTACTATGGAAGTGAATGTGAGTCTTGCACGGCAATGCTAACACCAGCACCGAACTTGAAATGACAAAGATGATAATCCCTAGGGGCTAGTGTTAGCCAATGGGGAAAAAACACATAAATTGCTAACACAAACGGCGGAGCTCAGTTCAGCAGACAACATTCAACACCGAGCCTAGCACCAGCAACCAAAATTACGTCATAGTTTTAAGGTCAACCTCCCAATACCGACTGATTTCAAATTTGGTTTTATTGCTGGTGCTTGTGCCGAGATAGCACTAGACTCTAGTACTGAACTTGAAATTACCCATTGTGCTGTTAGATACCTGACCGTATTAAAGGCATACACTAGAATATTATATCTATAGATCTAGCTATACTACAATCATGACAATGACCATTCCAATATTAACTAGAAAAGCACTCTGAGAGTACAGATCTCTGCCAAGCATGCAGCTTATTTCCACCACTGATCTTGTTCTTCCATAGAGATATCAGTGATTTGCACCCATACGTACTTACAATGTATCACTATGTGCTGAAAGTCACCCAATTTCCCAATATAGATACCTTTTGTTACGTCATAAACCCTCAGCTGCACGGCGCGCCTTACCTTGGTAGAAACTAGAGCACGCACTTTAATGCACGCATGCAAACCTCAAATACGCGCATCCTGAACTCCCAAGTTCACTGACCCTTCCTGCCAAAATAACAAAAATCCTTCATAAATTCCCCCAAAATTCTCGGATCACTATCAAAATTTAATCATCTGTTACTTGTATCATTCTAAACCTTTCCTGCAAGTTTCATCCAAATCCATTAACTACCACGGTACTTTTTGAGTTATTTTGCACATGGACAAACAAATCAACAAACCAACGGTATAGAAAACATATAAACCTCCTCCCTTGGCGGAGGAATCCAGACATTACCATTTTAAACAGAAACTAAAAGACTACAGACACTCGACCCTTCTTCCCTTGAATACCAAATACATTCAGGTATAGAGAAGATCATCCACAGCCTGGACAGAATCCCAAGACCAAGTAATGCCTTCTTTGAAAGCTCCAATGAAAAAAAAAATAAAAAAATTACAAGGGGCATACTCTCGATGAAGCTTGAAAAAAACGATGCGAGACCAAGCAAAGACAAGAAACCTTCAGCCAACAAATGAAATGAATGGAATTCTCTGTCAGAGAATGTGGTCAATGCCCCTTCTTACTTTCAAGACTTGACCGAAAGATCGGTCTGTAACATAGTTAGACCCTATCTGGTCGTTGGGGATATATTCTGCATCCGGCTTAACGGATCCCCATCTATACCACGTATATGGAGGAGAGAAAATTGCAATAACGTCAAAAAAATAAATAGATATAAAAGACTCCTCCCGACAGACGGATCTTTCCATTTCAAGACCAGACTGGACCAAGCATGGGCAAACCATGTTTCAGCTCCACATCCAGTGGAACCTATCCAGAAAATCACTTTTGTTAATTAGTCTAACGTTAGAATCTCTAACGTTATCGGTTTTCTAGTTAGCATTCTGAAAAGTTAGTGTACAGTTTTGGTCGAGGTGAAGATTTAGCTTTTAACATTTTGTGAGATATTCAGAAACCACTCTATGAGATGCCAAAGAGCATGCAGTTCTAAGGGGTATCAAAACTTTATTCGATGAAAATCGTTTTTGAAATGGCTGAGATATCCAAAAACAAGGTGAAACAAAGAGATACTAATAAAGTTGGGGCATGTCGCCTTTTATTATTAGCACTATTTTGGATATCTAAGCCATTTGAAAACCAATTTTCATCAAATAAACGTTGAATCCCTCTTAGAATTACTTGCTCTTTCGTATTTCATAGGAGGCTTTTCATTATCTCACTTAGGAATGTTCAAAACATGAATCCCTACCTCAACCAGTACTGTACAGTCCCTTTAACTGCGAAACACAGCCCGACCGAATGGCGTTCAAGGAGCACCCCCGGGTTATACATCGAGTGATATAAATTTTACTTCATCGTTGTTCATTCATATCAACAAATTCAAAAAACTCTGCAGGTCTGAAAAATGCAACATGCATAATCTCAAAGTTGCACAGACAACCTCTTGCCAAGCATTGCCTTCATTCTAACACACACGTCCATCACACACACACCCTGTAGATTCACTGTAGATTCTATAGGTCTATGTCACGTATGTGCCATATCAAATGATACACGAAGAAGTCTACTGGCTGACTGCTACTAACGTTAGTGCTAGCCTGATGATATGAGTGTAGACGAGACGAACCGATTCCATGGAATGAGTCATTGACACGACACCGTCGTGTATCGTAACTGTACGCCTTACAAACTGAACCAAGTGAAATGCACATATAATATCTGGGGGAAATATCGTCAAATATTTCCATATTATTACAATTTTGAAATGTACTTACATTATCTATGACAACAGGCTGGTTCGCTATCACATCGTAAGACATTTTCAGACCTGATTCCAGTTCACACGCCCTGCCCAGGAAAATGGTCAATTAACCATCACAGATGGTGTGTAGCAAGGACGATATGCATGAAGCTAGCTCAACGTCTATGGCGGCGGACACAGAGCGAAATTCAGCGTATTTCATCGCTAACTTCCATAAGAGATGGGTCGGTAAAGCGGGTACATAGTATGAAGGTAGTCACTTGATATCAAAGTGTGATTTTTAGTTTGATCTTTATTTTGTTGGAGCTTTTTGCTAAAACATAATTAAGATAATTTTACTCAACATAAAAACTATTTTCAAATTTATAATATTTTTTGTTGTAAACTTTATGATATATTTTTTATTTTTGTTGGAAATTTGATATAAAATCTGTTTCTATTACCCATCAGCAAAACACACCGTAAAAATGTAATGTTGTTGGTCTGAAGGTGCACTGCGCACGGTGCACGATGTTTTCGGCCGTATTTTCACGTTAATGTTGTTCCATTCTTTTTCCTAACAGTTTCGTCTACATTCATTGAAGGTTTACATTGCCAGTATCATTTCACGTGAACTGGCGAACATTCTCCAACATTTTTAACCAAGCAAAGGGGAAGAATAATACTCGGTAAAGTGTGGTAGACAGGACATACAGTACCCGCCCGTCGCTCTGCCGACGAGACCACCAGCGCAGCGAGGGAGCTAGGATCTGAGACACTTGGGTAGGTAGGTGAGTGCAGTGTACTGTGTGTGGGAGGTGGTGGTGCGAGCGCGAGCGCAGTCGCACTCGTACCTATGCATTCGCAAGGTTTAGCCTGTATCTACTGCACATAAGAGGATTGCCTGCTGCGGATTCGTTCGTAAACTGTTGGATGTTCCCACAGATTTGCTTTGAGTTTGAACACCGTTTGAGGCACTAATATTCCCCCTTATCCTCTCTCCTCTAGGACACTTGACGGAGTACAAAGTTTCAAGTTAGTTGGTTCAGTCTTATCGGACGTTATTGATAGGGAATCCGCACAAGTTGTTCAATCAATCATGGAGCAGCAGAGGCAAGGAGCGGAAATTGGACCAACATCGGGCCCTGTGCTACCGGCGGGTTTGGAAGCTGTGTACGCAGCATGTCGTCGCCTGTACCCAGACCAGCCCAACCCTTTACAAGTTACAGCTGTCGTGAAGTACTGGTAAGGCTTTCTGAGATTCGTTTTTTTTTTTTTTTTCCTTCTTGTTATTGCTTTGTTAAATAAACCTTGTAAATCTTGACTTTGACATTTGCAACATTTCCATGTAGAATCCGGCTTTATATTATCTCTCCCTCCACATTTTTGTGAATTTTCTTTACGACCTTTTTTAGTTTAGACCCTAAAAAATCATCTTTCAGAAATAAGAAAGTTTTAAAACATAGCATTCTGTGTGTTTCTATTTCTTTTCCCCTTCTTCCATACATGAGTAGTATATAGATGTCTAACGTTAGATGTAACTTTTAAAGTTAAACACTTATCACAAATATCCCCATGATTCATTTTTTCCCCAATCTAGCTAGGCAGGTTATTGGAATTTTATATGACTCTTTACATTGTAGATCCCTACAATAATGTGTGTGGTATTGTGCTGCTGTCACAAAAGTGTCAGTGTTAAGCAGAAATGTTTGTGCCTGGCCAGGTGAGATGAATTTCTCATTTTGTATCTAATTCAGAGGAATCACAACATAAAATAGTGTTACATAGACTCTATAAAAAGCAAAAAAAAAAAAAAAAGTTTGTAGTGTGCTGAAAAATGTGAGAGAATTTCCTGACCACCAAATTTCCACTTTTGAATTTAATTATGTAGGCCTGTATGGTTAAATTTCAGGATGCCAGAATTATAAGTTTGGTATTGTATGCATACAGATAGTGTGTTGTACAATGTGATTGTGAAAGGTGTAGACCAGAGGGTGTTTCATCAACGCTTGTCAGCGCCGACAACTGTCGGCGCTGACCAATTTCAGCAAAATCCTTGGTTTTGATTGGCTGAGATGCTCTGGTCACTGACTGTAACTATGGTGATTCAAATTGTCAGCACCGACAAACGTTGATGAAACATCCCCCAGGGCCCCATTTCATAAAAAGTTGATATGATAGCAACTTTTGCTAAGCAACTTTTGCTAGAGTGGCATTTGTCATGGTATTGACTAGAATCCAGCTTCCTGATTGGCTGTTGCTATTTGAAGTTGTCATTCTAGCAAAAGTTGCTATCCTAACGTCTTTTATGAAATGGGGCCCAGTTTATTAGCTAAGAGACTCATCTTAAGTTTGTTTCTTGTTTGTTTGTTTGTTTGGCTTATTTTCTGTTTTGTTTTATGGCTTTCCTTTCTTTTTTCACTTTGATACCAACCAAATAAAAAGAAAGTACTGTAAAACATGATATATTCGTGGCATTAATTTTTAGCGAATCGGAGCCGACGGCCTTTTTTGGCGGCATGAAATGTTCGCGAACTGCCACTGGCATTCAATGCATATATAGTGTAGAAAAGAACTTTTGCGTGCATTTTAATTTCGCAAATCTTGGCATTCGCGAAATTAAAATGCACGCGAACATTCCTCGTTTTACAGTAGTTTCTTATTCCTGCGCACATCCAATTTTGGTGCCGCATCAATTTTTTTTTCTTACTACAAATACAGTCAAACCTGTCTATAGGGGCCACCCCAAGGGAAACCAAAAAAGTGGCCATTGTAGACAGGTGGCTGCTATAGACAGAGTTGTTAACATGGTTTTTCTCTAGGGGAGAATTGTGTTCATTGGTCGCCAGTATACGACAGCTGAAAACAACATCAGAAATTTACCTACCAATTGTGATAATGATCTACAAACCAGCAACTGGATGTACACTTGGCCTACACTAAGGTATTTCTGTGGGCCGGAGACATTGCATGCTATTGAGAACATCAGCACGTACATGTACTCAGTATGTCGTAAATTGACAAGTTATTTTCACACACTCATGTACATTCATTGTATGCCTGTTATTCATGAGCCTAGCTTGGTTTCAAAGGACATTTACTTGTGCCCACTATATAGTGTGGTTTCGCACCGCCTCGTGAATGATTTTCAATCATTTACAATGAACTGAACTCACCCCAAATATTTCAAAGCCAAACACACTTGCATCTGAGTCTGCAAAGTCCAGCACTAGACACTTGACAGAGAACTTGATCGCTTGAATTGCACCTCAGCACTGTACTCGGCGGTCAGTGGTAGTACAATACTTTCACATAATATGTGGTAACGATGCCGTCAGTACAGGTATGATACAATGTACACACTGTTGTACATACATTGTACATAGCAGTAAAGTCATTCCAAAATTTTTACTGTGTCAAAAGTAATGGCAAATATTCAACTTCAACTTGACTGTCAAGACTCAGATGTATTTTAGTATTTTACAAATGTAGGCTATGAAATGTTTAGGTTTATGCCAGTGAATTGCACCAGCTTGCAATTGCACATGTATGCAGCGGCTTCGATCAGAATAATAATAACAGGGGCCACAGAATGTATTGTGAGGGTGGGTGGGTCAAGGTCAAAAGTATCCCCCACCCCCGCCTAGATGAGACGAATCTAAGGATGGAACCTTTGGAAATTCATAGATGTTGTGTTTTTTTTGTTTTCTTTTTTTATTCTTTTTTCTTTTGACAGCCAAAAATGTGTGGGGGTGACACCCTCCCCCCCCCCCCACACACACACACACAGATCCCCCATATCACCTCACTCCATATATCCAGACGAGTAACTACAGTGTACTTTCTTTTTTACGTGGCCTTTAAAAAAAAAAAAAATGTAACAACAACAACAAAGCTTGACATCAGAGATTTATTCCTGTTCAGAAGATTCTGTGATGATTCATATTTGACCATGAAATAGCCTTGTAGCTGTAGCCTAGTAGTCATTCTTGATTATTTTTTTTTTTTTAGTTGTTTTATTCTTTTACATGATATGGATCATGTATTGTAAAGTAGGAAGGTCACATAAAAATCAAGGTGTTTGGAATGCAATGATTCGTATCATACAAGGTAACATCAGTCGAATAGGTTGAATACTCTCCATTGAAGCTGGTCAACTGTCATTCGTAAATGAATCTCAAGTGACAATCAGTCATCAATGCCACAGTTGGTGCATTATGACAATTGGTCATGCAATTGTGATTTAGAATAGGCCTACATTTACACAGCTTGGTTGGAAACCCAGAACTGATTCCCACTCTACCTCTCCCATTTCCTTTCATTCCCCCCCCCCCCCAAGTTGTAGTTTGTTCCACCGTTCAGTCTTTACCACACACAGTGGAGTGCAGCTCAATAGCACATCCCTTGCATGTGATCAATGCAGTTCTTTATACTTGCACTAAAATATGACAAGAGGAATATAAACCTATCAAGCTTTACAGAAAAAAAAATCCCTTGCCTGTAATTTTGATGATAAAAGGTTTTAGTGTATTCAAAGGAATCTTTGAGAGAAACTTGACTAAAGATCAGCTTTTTATACCCAGGTGCATATTATGTGTACATGTATTAGGGGTGTGGCAATATGGCATGAATCCCTTTCAGAATGCTCAGAGATGCTTGTTAGATGTTCAGATTTGCTTTTCATCTAAAGGAACAATGACTATATGGTTATTGGCCCACGTAATATGTAATCAACCATGTAGCAGTCTAGCCTATCTTTCACATACAATGTACAATCAGTGAATTTATGGTTTATGGAAGATGTGTACAGTGTTGTCATTAGATACCTGTAAGTGCTGAATATCAAACCGTGATGCATTTTTTTTTTCAGCCTTAAAGGGATCAAATAGTTTTGGTCGAGACCTTATTTCAGGTTTCTAACATTTTTGGGTGAGATAATGAGAAACCTTTTGTGAAATATGAAAGAACTTGTAATTCCATGAGGAATTCAACGTTTATTTGATGAAAAATGGTTTTGAAATGGCTGAGATATCCAAAACAGAGCGATTCTAGTAAAGTGTGGGACCCACACTTTATTACGATCGCTTCGTTTTACTATGTTTTTTGATGTTTCAGTCATTCCAAACACGATTTTCATCGAATAAACTTTGAATTCCTCCTAAAATGGTATGCACTGTACTATTTCCTAAGTATTTTCTTGGTATCTTGCAAAAAGTTAAAAGCCCAATTCTCATCACCACCAATACTGTACCATCCCTTTAAATGTGGCTCAATATGTATTTCTAAGGTGTAGTTTGTTGATAAAACAGCAGTGAGAATTTAGAGAGCCATGAGATTTCAGACTAAATATGCACAACTCAGTGTCTGCTTTATATGAATACAGTTTTAAAGTGTACATTACTTTGCCATCAGAACTGCATGGACAGAATCCAATTTGTGTAGATCATAATCCATTGTGAAATAATTTTGCAGCATTGAAAAAAAAAAAAAAACTATACCAAATTGAAGATGAAAGCTACATGTATCACAGCTATATATTTTTTTTTTGGTGATGTCAACTTGACATTTAAATTTGTGAATGGGATTCTCCTTAGACTTACCAGTTCCTCTTTTGGTTTACTATGCAGCATTCTTTTCTTTTCTTTTCTTTTCTTTTCTTTCCTTTTCTTTTCTGAGAGATGGTGTATTATTATCATGATAAATTCTATTTGATTTATATGAGCTACAGATACAGTAGCTTACACTCAATTTTGCTTGGTAGATTCCTGTACAGCTAATTGTGTTGGGTTTCTGTTTGGTTTTAGTTGATTTAGCATCAAGCTGCCTTTATCAGCATGCCAGTATCAATTCTTTGTTCTTGAAAACTGTGGTGCTAGAATGCTATTTACATACCTGTACATGTGTTTGTAAAATAAAAATGTGCTCACTGCATAGGTAGGTGTCTTAAATAGATAAATACTTGATTGTCTGGCCTTTCCTAGTTTGACTCTGTGCTTGGCTCATTCCTCTGGTAATGATTCCTATTTCTTCTTCTTTGATGTGTATTTGATTATTTATTAAATTCTTCTTCACACCTCATTTTGGAAGGTTAAATGGCCCTGACCCATTGGACTTCATCAGTATGTACAGCAACCCCGGTGAACCTGGACATGGGATTCCTCCACACTGGCATTACATCAGCTTTGGACTGTCTGACCTGTTTGGAGATGGCCGAGTTCATGAGTAAGTGGACAACAGTGCCTTGTGTTGCATACAGATGTGTGTCACTTGATTTGGAGTGGGAGAAAGACAGGGATAGGAAGGAAAAGAGACAAAGAGAGGGGGTGGGGGTGGGGGAGGAAATGCTCTCAGGCATGTTTGGAAATTGGAGAATGTAGAAACAATTACTATGGCTGGAAATGTCACGCCAGATGTATATCATGTTCCCACACAGTTGACATGTCTGTCTACTGACATATTCAGTGTCTCGTGTGTATGTGTGTGTTTGTGTGTATGCAGTGTGTATGAGGCATCATGGGTTCTCTGGAGAACATTCTATGATATATTGTCTGCGTGTACCTCATGTTCGAGTAAGGAGTCTTATCTGTCACTCCATGTGGGACTGATGATAGCCAAGATATTTTTGTCGAGACTGAGACCAAAATGAAAGCATTACTGGTCTCTCTCCTGTAGGACATGCTGGCACATACAGTGTCTCACATTTAAACAGAGTGTTGATATGCAAATACAACATGTTTTGCTGAAGCAGAGCTGCATGAAGACTCTGCTGTTCGCTTAACATTGCAATAGCAGGAAAGCTTTCTTAAATAGGTTCACCGTTTGACAGTGATGATGATCTTCCAAATGAAGAAGATCAGTAGTTTCATTTTCAGCACTGTGATAAGGATTTTCAGTGTGCTGAAGTGCTCCAGATTATGACAACGGGATCAGAAAAGTAATCCTTTTATAGAAAATGTGGGTCAGGTGCAAAATCTTGTGATTATCATAAAAGATCAGGAAATGAGGCTGAATTCTGAATTTTATGCTCTTTGCAGTAGTAACTGACTAAGCATTGCTTTTCAATGTAAGCAGCAGACACATTTTTTTTTTACCAATGGTGTAAAGCATGGTATTGCTGGGAATCTGGGTTGACATTGTATTGTGTGATACAAATTTTTTTGTCCCCCATGTGTGAGTCACTAAGAATACAACCCTGCTAAGATTAGCTGGTCAAAGACTACAATTGTCATGGGGCAAGGCTACTGTCAACTGTCTCTACATTTTCTGTTTGCAGAGCATTTTAATGATATATGGCAGCAGACTCAAAATGGTTCTGGTCATGTTCTTTCTTTGTCACTATCATGGAAGGGGGTGGGGGGGGGGGGGGATGGGGTTCAATAATTGCCAGCAAACAGAATGCAGCTCATATCCAGAAACAAAGACATTTTGGTGTCACATGTTTGCCATCCCAACCAATCTCACAAAGGGGGAAAAAAAACCCACATGCATTCATTTTCAAAACTGACTCATTGCTACCCATCAGTGTCACATCACAAAAAGTGTAATACTATGATGTCAAATTCTAAAGATGAAGACCTTGGGTGAACCGATTGAAATAGCTTGATACCTTTTGGCCGTTTTTTTTTTTTTTTTATTTAATCATAAGTCATGAAGAGAACTTATTTTAAAAGGGCAGATTTCCAATTTGATATCATAAATAAAATTGCTTTCTTGCTTAAAATGACAGGGCAGAAGCAGCAGCCATTAATCAGCATCCATTTGCATGCAGCTTTTGTGAGCATTTCTTTGCTGAAAAAACTTGCATTGAGACACTCTTTGGTTCTGAATAGACAGTTCTTTTTTCCACTTCTATCAAAGCCTTTTGAGGGCACTATATGATTTATGTTGTAAATTTGTATGAACTCTGGCTTTAGCAGTCAGTATTTCAGTGTTTATTTGATGAATAATGAAGTCTTTTCTTAGCTGTAGGTTAAAGCAGTTGTTTGCTCAACTAACTAGTTAATATGAAAGTAGTGAGGTATTCCAATGCCAGTTGACTTTGGAATGACATTGACACACTATGAGCTTATACCAAACCATTTACAACACAGTCAGTTTTCCTCTTAGAACTAAAACTGGAGTTTTCAATGATATTACGACACTGTTCGCTTCCATGCAATAGAGGTACTTGTAGACTGTTTTCCCAAGATGCTTTTATTGGCTGTTGCAGCAGTATGATAGATGACACATCAAAAAAAGGATGTTGACTTGACATTCGCACATGAAGGGGGTTTTTAATTTCACTTGTCTGGTAACACTACATGTACAGTCTCCAGAGTCCTTTGATAAGATTGATATGATGTGACTATCATCACCCATGGCGATGTGATAACATATAATTGTATAAATGACTGTGAAAGATTGTGAGGTTACACTACAGGCTTGAACTAATATGAGTGCCCAGACTCAACCATGGACTCGACAATAGACTTCATCTTTCAGCCATTCAATTATAGGGTATATACATGATACAAATTGTATATGTAGCTTGCATGTTGTGCCTACATGGGTCCCATGAATATTTTAAACTGACTAGGATGCATGTTTGAATCAATTAGATAAGATTTACATTTACAGTAAAAACACACTTGTAAAAGTTAGTGCAGACTTGTTTGAGGTACAGTTCGATCTCGATTATCCGGCCTCCTTTTATCCGGAAATCTCTATTATCCGGATGCATTCATGCAGTGAAGGACTTTTTTTTTTCATCCAAAAATTGAGGAAAAAACAGTGACTTTCATGGATCTATTTCACTAATTTCATAAAATGTGCATGATAGGTTTCTCAATATCTAATGAGGTAAAACATGTGTGATTTTCACATAAAGATATACAGTACTTTATTTTTGTGAAGAAGGGACTACAATTTTGCGCAGGCTAGCATAGATTACACCAACGTTGTGGGGTACGCTACCTACAAATGTACCTAGCTGCCAGTGCACTGGGACGGCAGCTTGGACGGCAGCCCTTCTATATACATTAACATTGTGTCTCCCATATCCGGCCAATTCGCTTATCCGGATGAGCGCCGGTCCTGACATGGCCGGATAATCAAGGTCAAACTGTATCATCATACAGTGTGAGAGTCTACTTCAGCAATAATTTCTGCACTATACTGCTCTGTGAGCTGAATTTAGAAATTCAGTGTCCACAATGGAACTATCTGATGGTGGTCAAATTTCTCATCATATTTATCATCACATCAGTGTAAAATCTTGACCAAAACGTTTATGAAGTGTATAATGTTGGGGGGGGGGGGGATAGAATTTGGCATGGTGCACATGTACAAACTGTAACACTATCGTACAATGTCTAATTTGAACAGTTTGACTTTGGATTTTAGGGGAAAGTATAATAAAGTCACATTTTCTCATTACACGTCATGTGTATGATACCGATTCCAAGATCTTAATCAGTATACAGTGGTTTTGTATTTATCATCTATGTTTGGATGTGAGTGAGAATTCCAGTAGCTATCATTGCTCAGTGTAGGTGGGTCTTCATCAGCTCGAGCTTGAAGAATAGCCCGCTATTTCTGATCCGAAGAATTAGCCCGATCAGAAAATAGCCCGCTAATTTTGCAATGAAGACCGAATAGTGCGCTATTCCAATTGGAAAATAAGCCAAAGAAATCTTAGACTTATTTACAGAACAGCCAGCTAATTTGCAAAATAGCGCGCTAATCTTTAACGCGTCTTCATCAGCTCGAGCTTGAACATTGGCACTGCATGCGTTACACAGGAACATAGGCAGTCAGGTCGGAGTGTGTTCGTGCCACCGCTACTGTTAGTTTAAGTGCGCATGCGCCAGCATCGAACTTATAAACCCAACCGTGCCTGAAGCTCGAGCTGGTGAAGACGCGATGCTTGCACATTGCAGTTGACTTCAGGCTTATTTCTCTGATCCCCCATAAGTGCACTATTCTTCAAGCTCGAGCTGATGAAGACCCACCTTGTGAGTGTGGTAGTCTTTCCTCATTAAGTGCTTGCACCTGAACCATTTTGCCTTTTCTGCAAAGTCCTTTAAAAATGACAATTTTGAAAGACTGAGTTTTCCTGCGTAAATCTGGTAGTGTTCCCTTGCGGCAAAGAGAGCATGGGAAATTGATTTACACAGCAGCTAGGAAGTTGGACAAGGATAATTCCAGCTAAAGGATCACGGTGTTTAAATATTTGCTTGAGAGGGCCCCTTAATTATTGTACGAAATCTGTAAAGCCTGTTTTTCAGTCTCTTCTGCGCTTTAAATAAAGGGTGTTGTTAAAAAGGTAGGGTGGATTCAAAATGGGATTGTTCAGCCTCTCTTGTCGTTTCATGAAATCATATAAGCAGTCATGGTAAACAAGATCTAATTATGATATGGGTCTTTTATTGTAACACCACATACCAGCTTTTCTGTGGAAGCCCAGGCAGGGGGTGACTATTTTCGTGGCGATGTTATTATTCCGGGATTCTTGTTTTTCAGTCTCAATGTGAGAAAAATTCCTTTTCCCAACTGATTATCGACAAACATGTTTATGCATTGCAATCGCCATTGATTATTTCACCATGGCTTTGTCGCAAACATGGATTGCTGTACTCACTTTGATACCATCAATGGTCCATTTATTTGTTAAAGTTGGTCGTTTCTATTATTTCTACTTGACAGGTGCCTATCACCAATCAGTCTAGGACTATATTTCAAATCTAGCCTTGGCAATAAAAGAAGGTTGACATATAACAGAGACTATTGTCATTTGACTGTGTACACAGTGTGTACATACCTTTGCCTTTGTTACCAAGTTGGGGTGGGCGGATTCTTCAGGAGGAATGTGGATCTCTCATAGCGAAACAATTTTGAAAAATATAAATATAATGTGGATTTCTGTTCCCTGATTCTAGCTAATGATAAACATGTTTGTTTGTGCTTTAGCACGGGAGGTATTCTTACCGCGGTTGCATTCAGAACGTTACCTTTTGTGATTCATGAATGTTCCGTGATTAATCTCTCTGGGACCAACCTCCCATCTATGAGTGATAAATCACTATAAACAGGTTGCTACCAGTAATGACAAGGTTTCAATAAAGAAATAATTGTGTAACCATAATTTTTAAAATTAGTACCCGGAAAAAGGATCCACAGCACTGGGTTTTGAAATATAGTCCATTATCAGTTAATTCAACCAGTCATCTGGATTAAAGTGATATGGCTGGATGAGCATAATTCATCTATATGGTACATGTTCCAATGCTAACCTTTCTCGCAGGTAAGGGTTTGTAAGCCATTGTCAATCTACCATTCCCATGACTATGTACATGATATTTGCATGCTTTGTGATTCATGTACATAATGTGGACATAAAATCAAACATGAGTAAAGATATCCCTTCTTTATTGTCTTATTTTCTGCAAATTTGTTGACCAGCAAAGCTGTCAAACCTTGAAGGTTTTTCTCCTATTTCCCTGGGTACCTGATAAGACAATCAGAGGAGTAATAGCGTGGTAGCAGGTGTAAATTATTGATTGGCATTTTTTTTTTTTTACTGCCTAGTATTTGCAAGGGATTATTATTTTATGTTTGGTCCCAGTAAGTTTTTGCATGAAACGTGCTTGAATATCAATGTACTGTAAAAGTGGAAATTTTCGACGTGTTGAAATTTTCGCGCATTTCGCGCAACCAGAAACCAGCGCAAAAATAAAAGCACGCGAATATTTTTGTTTGCCATATGTTCCTGTGCATGATGTCTTGACACCGCCAAATTAAAAACACGCAAACCTCTTCTTACCCGGCCAAGCGCGAAAAATTAGTCGCGCGAAAATATACGCTTTTACAGTATTTGTTTGTTTGTTTGCAAGTCCATGTCCAGATAAAAGAGAGATCTAGAAAAATGATGGCCAGATGAGTGAAGTTGAACTGGACATGTCATGTACATGATTCAAACAAACCTTTTGTAATCTCTTCCATTGTAGAAAGCTTAATCCTGAACAGTCAAAGTTGGTCCCCTGCCACAGACATTTGGATTTCAAAACCAGTCTCACAAAATGATGTTTACTGGCTTTAATTTAGCTTAGTCTGTTCTCCCCTCCCCCCCCCCCCCCCCAGTAAAACAACAACAACAAAAGCCTGAGATTTCTGTCATTCAAGCTTCATTAAGTTTTGTATGGATGCCAGAGACATGTGATAATCAAAGATTTCATACGAATGCACCAACAAGCCAGTTCAAAGTTACATTCTTCACATGAGTACAGTAGACAAAGGTCAAGTGAGAGAAACAACATGAAGAGACACATCGTCATTATGAGCGATGTTATGTCACATACAACCCATATAGTTTACCTTCGCCAAGGGAGGAGGTTACGTTTTCGTTACCGTTGGTTTGTTCATTAGTTTGTTTGTCCTTGTGCAAAATAACTCAAAAAGTAGTTAACAGATTGGGATGAAACTTGCAGGAAAGGTTGAGAATGACACAAGTAACAAACCAAGAACTTTTGGTAGTGATCCGAGAATTTTGGGGGGAATTTATGAAGGAATTTTGATATTTTGGCAGGTAGGGTCAAGCTAATGAACTTGGGAGTTCAGGCTGCGCGTAGTTGAGGTTTGCATGCGCGCACTAAAGTGCATCCTCTAGTTTCTGCTAGGGCGAGGCGCGCAGTGCAGCTGAGGGTTTTACGACGTAACAAAGGCTTCTATATTGGGAAATCGGGCAATTTTTTTTTTCAGCATGTATACCTATTGGTGGAAATCACCGATCTCTATCGAAGAGCCCAAAGAGCTCTGAACTTCTCCAGTGGTGGAGAGGAGAAAAATCTCTTTGCAATATCATCGGTGGAAAGTAGCTGCTTGGCGGAGGTCTGCGCTCTCAGAGTGCTTTTCTAGTTTCTTTATGTTGCAGTGAAAGAATATTTTGAACATCCACAGAGCTTGTTAGTAAACATAAAAGCAAATTGGTTTACATATTAATATGAGTGATATATTTAGTTTTGCAGTTGTTCTGTTTTGACAGTTCAAGATTTGAGGTCATTTGAACCATTGCTAACTGCAAATTGAACATTGCTAATTTCATCAGCCAAGTTCGTTTGAGGCTGAGTCAATCAGAGATTGTCCAGAGGAGTAACTGGAGAAGTAGACACATGAAGTGAAGTCTGTACAAAAAGGTTGCACCCTTGGCAACCAGAAATTTTGCCTGTTGACTACCCAAACATAGCAACAGCTATTAAAATGCATTCAGAATGGATTTCAAATACTGTTCAAATGCATGCACTGTAATGTCCCTGAGAAACAGACCCATTGGGAGAAGATAATTAAAGCAATTTGAGAACATTTAGTTAAACTGGCCTTTTATTTTGGGGATGCAGTCGGACCAAGTGGCATGCTGTTAAAGTAAGTTCCCACGGGTATGCAAACATGGCATATAGAAGCAAACAACCTGTAAGCTTCTGGCATTGTTCTGCCTCATTAATCTTTCAGCAAAAAGAAGAAGAAAATACTCCTCAAATTTTTCGCTCTCCAATCAGGGCAACTGTGAATCATGCGTGTGTGATGTTTGGTAGCTAGTGTCTTTGTGAGAGCCTGGGAAAAAGTGACGAAGAATAAGAATTATGTGATAATGTAGTGTAATAGACCTTATAATTTCACGATTAGCCAAAATATGTGGCTCATCACTCAATGAAATCTCATTTATTTCTTTCTTGTGATTGTGATTGCTTAGACATGGCACATGAGTGCTTTTCTTTGGTGTGATCTCTGGGTGAAATGTTTTGAGCGTCTGCAGGGATTCCAAGCGAAGCGGAGCAATTTCTTTAGCACTTCTTCCATCCGTACTTCCATGTGACAGAGCAACAATGCGCATTATCTGTACATCAAAGGATAGGATGACAATAAGAAGCGAGTGGGGGTGAAAGATGAGAGAGAATAAGTAAACACTCTTGTTGACTTGAAAGAGAAAATGATTTCCTGTTACGAGAGAGGAGTGGATACGCATGTAGCGTTACTCCCAACCTCCCCATTGTCGATTTTCCAGATGATTAAATGCTACAGCCATATCCCACATTGTCCCCCATTCTGTAAAGGTTGCATGCACCTTTGGCGGCTTATGGGGGGGGACAAAACCAGGTGAGCACGTTGCCAGAAATATTTTGGTCCCCATGGTACGCCATCCTTGTCAGTGATGAATCCCACAATCTTTCGGGGTGACAGAGCGTGTCTTCCATTTTTTTTTTTTTCTCTCGCTCTTTCTGTTCTGGTAATGTGTTGGCAGTGTTCCCATGGATGCGTATGTCTTGTGTAAAAGTTTCTCAAGTTTGTGAATCATCTTCCATGCTTCAGCTTGGACAATGAAGTACATTCAAGCTGGTTACTCTGGAACCATCCAGGACTGCGAGAGATATAATGAGAATTTTCCAGGAAGAAAGCAGTTGCCCCCATCACTACAGTGTATGAAAACCCAAGCATGCTTCATGAAAACTTAAACCTGTGATCTTTCTGTTCATGTAATGGCAAAGCCAGCGTGAACATGAAAGGCTAACACTTTGAATTGAACAAGTATACTCAAAAAAGTTCTGCACAGAAGATGAAGAGGTAGAAGAAGAAGTGGAGGAAGAAAGAGAGAAGAAGAGAATTGATAAGTGACACACATTCATAAGTTCTGCTTATCCGTTTCTCTATATAGGATTCCGTCAGGGCCCAATGGCCCAAGTGGCTTCGGTTTCGAGCTGACCTTCCGGCTGAAGAAAGAACCAACTGAGACGGCGCCCCCTACCTGGCCAGCAGAGCTCATGCAAGGACTAGCCAGATATGTCTTCCAGTCAGGTGAGGCAGTCATGCACATCAGGCAATATTTGCAAATACTATTGAAGTCGACAGGAAGCATATTTTAATGTTCTTGCCATAGATTTGGATTTTCTTTCAGATTAGTTGTTGTATGCTGTTTATATCTTGCTTAATTTCTCATCCAGCTTATCTAGCTACAAAATATATTGTTTTGGTTGCTGTCACAAATGTACACACAAGTAGTTATGTACATGTATCAAGGCTGTATGCATGGTTGTTTTAATGTGTATGTACACAGGGTGACCAGATTAATGGAGAACATTCTATATGATATAGATATAGTACATACAGGCTGACCAGATCAGTGGAGAATTTTCTATGTGGTATACAATGTAGCTACAGTACATGTATGCATGTGACAGGAAATACATTATAGCTCACTCAATCTAGAATGATGTAACCCATTCCAGAAAATTCTAGGAAGTGCTGGCTGAGTGAGGCACTGCCCTTGTAGCCCAATGTGATTGGTAGTTAATTTTGGCAATGATGTTATGCACATATTAGGAAGTGATCGAGTCATCCTGGATTCCTGGAATTTGGACTTGCTAGTATGTTCAGGTATGTGGCCCCAGGTTGGAGAAAATTACAGAATGTACTAGAAAGGGGTGAATGGATAGTATATAAGCAGGAGAAATTCTGAGGTAGGCAGAGTACCTAACACCTCTGCTCTGAGAGTTACGTCACTTCTGGCTCTGAAGCGACTTGTTATAGTCAGTCCTGTGTTACCTGCTGACCTGCTATACAAACTGTGTTTGTGGAGATAAGGCCTGGAAGACATTTTGCCTGCAGAGAATTAATTTGCCTACGTTGGAGATAGACTCCATATTTTAGTGTCAACGGACATTATTATGGCAAAGCTGTGACGGGTTGGATTCCTTGCTGGACAATATAGAGTGAATCATCATTCAACGCATCGACTGGACGTGGTCGTCATAACGTTTGGATTCTGCACGTTTCGCTGTGGACGTATATCCTGGATTTTTACCCCGGATTAATAACGAGGATTATCACAACCTGTGCCTCTGGATTTACGTCTGAGGTATCATTCATCGGTGCATCGCGGATCATTCATCTGTGCATCGTACATCGTATCTGGACACTGTCAAAGGGTTACTTGCTTTCAAATTTTGGACTGTAATGCACGTAAGTGATTCTATTACCGATTTGTAATTGTTTGTATTGATCGTTATTGTACTGATGTGAAAACCGATTACGAGTCTGTACCCACAATATCACTGTTAATAAACCGCCTGAACATTAGTTGATTGTTTCTTTTGTGCGATCATTCTCAGAGTGATTTTGGTCGTAACATTGCTAAGACTGATGTGATAATAGTGTCACACATATCAAGATAATATTCCGTTTCATTTCGTGGAGTACTCAGATTTTCACATGCAAATCCAAGTGCCATCATTACCTACTTTTATAAACTTGATATTGCTGCAGAGTTTGAAGCTAATGCATATACAAGATGTATACAAGAGTTCGCAACATGACTGACTTAAGAATAACACTGGCAAAATGTCCATCACAATGGAATGGTTGATCATAAATAGTGGATCCCTCAGTGAGGGTATTAAACAGTATGAGAGTTGATAAACAGTTTGGTGATATCAAAAATAAAATGATGGGGGGGGGGGGGGGGACAGCATTAGTCCTGTCATTGTTCACGCCAGGATATCATTTCATGAAAGGTGTTAGAATAGCAGCTTTTGCTCGAATAACAACTTCTAGTAGCAACGACCAATCAGGAAGCAGGATTCTTGCTGTTACACCATGACACCTGCCATTTCAGCAACAGTTGCTTTTGTAGCAACTTTGTATGAAATGGGGTCCAGGTGTTAAAACTGTTGTGTATATTTAGGAATACAGTGCACTATTTGTATTGGAAAGAAAGTCTTCTTGTCCAGAGAATGCTGTAGATACTGGAATTTAAATCGGCCATGTAAAATGAAACCATTCAGAGACATTATTTGTGATTCTGTAAGATACCCATGTTCGTAAGTGCCTAATATCATGTTTTGCTGCTGTATGTGGTGTTTTGCATACTCCCGTGCAATCACTGCGGTGCATGCATGTGGGAGAAAGCAAGAGTAGCAGTCTTGTAGTTATACTCTGTCAATAAGGAAAGAATCAGTTACCAAGATGGCTATCATCTCAAGAGGCTATCAACCAATCAGTGACAAAAGCTGACAAGGATCCCATTGGTCCGCCTGTATGCCTCAGTGGAGGGTATATAGAGAAATCTATTCAGACTGTATTATCAAAGCAGACCAAAGACAGGGCATTCTCTTCTTTCCCCACAATGGTGTCTCTTCCGTCCCCCCCCCCACTTTTTTTTTTCTCTCTCACTCACTAAATTGCTTTCTGTATATCTATCAGTTGATCTCTCTTTCTCTCTTTATCCCCCTCTTTTTCACTTTTCACTCACTACAACTGTAGCTCCATTGTATGTGCCTATTAATCCACTATATCTGCTTCTCTATCTACTGTGTATATTATATGTATTTTTATTTTTTAACCCATCGAGGACAGACTGATTTTGTAATAACACGCATTTCCAATAGACACTTGCCTTAGTATTCTCAGAACTCGTCTTCAACAGGTTGAGGGGCAACTTAGATAAAAAAAAAAACAACAACAAAAAAAGATGCCTTAGAGGGCTGATTCTTTGTGGAAATATTCATGTTTTTGTTGAAAAGAAATTTGAAATGTTTTTGTTAGAACTGTAATTTTGATTCAAAGACATGCTGATTTGAAATTCCCTGCAACACATTTATAGAATTGATGAATTTGCCATGAAGTCTTAAAACAAGTGTTTGTGTGTGCCATATGATTTGCAATACCAGTTCTCTGTTGCATAAATGTTGAGATAAAACTTAAATCAGAAAATTAAACAGAAGTCTTTGAATGCTCAATTCTGATTAGCTAATACAGTCTCACATTGATTTTGATTTTGATTTTGATGTTCTGTTGTATGTTTGGTTGCATCTTTGTATGCAACAGGACCCAGATTAACAGGTTGCCCCTGGTACGGCTACCTTAAATATTATCCTGTTTTGTTTTGTTTTTCTTTTTCTTTTTTTTTCAGGGATTTTAGATATTCATGCTGTCACAACCTAAGAATAAGCGATTACTCAAGACATAGAAGACCTTCTGTACTAATGAGTGTTAAAAGTTTTTGTTAGGGCATAACTATCATATATGGCAGAATTCTACCAAATGCCTAGTCTGCTAATGTTTGTGATAGAGAAAAAGGACTTTTCTCGACTGAATCTAGTGGGATGTCACACGAATGACAATGAGTGCACCTCAGACTTTGCATGCTTTCACTCAATAAGAATCAAGCATTTATAAATGGTAATTGTTGATGGCATGTCTGCTCTAATTCTGCTCCCTGCAGGAAACACTCTTTGTAATGGAGACCACGTTTCTTGGCACAGTCCCCTGGACAACAGCGAGTCTCGCATACAGCACATGCTGATGGCAGACGACCGGCAGCTCATGGCAATAAACACACCACACGGCATCGTCAACTTCATACAGGTAGCCACGCTTGGTGTCATTACCTGTCAGCTGTAAATAAAGCAAGCAAAACAAAAACAGAAAACAGCCTCAGGGGTCTTCATCACGTCAAGTAAAAGAATGCTTGCCTATACGAGTTGGTTATAGCAGACTTTACTAAACATTACCAAGCATTGAGAAAGGTTCAAACTGTCTGGTGCATTTTTGAAAGGAAAGTTAAAAGACGAAGTGTAGTTAAAAAGTTAAAAGGCAAAATGTAGAAGTGAAAGGTCAATCCTCTGTGAATACATGTCACAAAATGTGATTTCTGCTTTGATCAAAATAGTGGCATGAAATTTTAAGATGTCTTCCTTTCACATTGATTTAAAACTACAAAATGCATTTAAACAGTATTTTTTTCTTTCTGTGTAGGATTTATACACTAATTTTCTAGTAGCTGTCTAAAAGTGAGGTAGCATGGTTTAAACCTTGAATATCTATCTCTCACAGATTATTGTCTTTGAATATCTATCTCTCACAGATTGTTGTCTTTGAATATCTGTCTCTCCATAGATTGTTGGAGTGTGTACAGAAGAGCTCCAGGCATCTCAGAGGTGGAATGGTCCTGGCATGCTGGAACTCCTCAAATCTATGGAAGTGTGAGTGTGGCATACATTCCATGCTGTCGACAGTATTCTATATTCATTACCATATCTGCCATACATATCTCAAGGTTTTTGTTGTCATGAATTTTGCGAGTCTGCTGCTATTCATGAATTTAACAAGACACAAAATTATAAACTCTAATCTTGACATGAATGTGACGTTCAGGGTCATATTTTCCTTTCATTTTTGTACTCCATGATCACAAATATAACCTACTTTGCAAAATTGTCGGGATGTCTCTATTATGGAAAAACTAGACTTGCTAGATATGTGGCATATACAGTATGTACAATGTACATATTCAACAGGTTCATTGTGCTGCTTTCTTTACATCCACAAAGGAGCCTCATATTCACAATTTGTGCTATGTTATAAAATTGCTTGATTTCCATGTTATCATGAGGTCGCCATGTTCAGTTTTTTCTCCGCCCCCTTTGTTGATTGACAGAGCTGGAGGGGAATGGCTGGTGACAGACATGAGGCGGGGCGAGACCATCTTCGAGGTCAACCCCCATCTCATGGAGGAGGTCGAGCATGGCATCGAGACGGAGGGCTCCAATCTCAGCGGTGTAAGCGCTAGGTGCTCCTGGGAGCCGGTCGGGGACTGGACTAATGAGGGGGACACCCCAAGGATATCACAGCTAGGTTAGTCTCATTACAGGCATGAATGGCGTATCAAAGAAATTAATTCTCTTAACAACTTTATATCTTTCCCAAAGCTTGCAATTTCTAAAAACAGATATTGGTGGCATTTGATATTTTCTCTCTTTTGCCACAATGATTGTAGAGTGTAAAGATCTTTGAACAGAGCGAGAAGTTATTTCAGCATTCAATGTGTAATGCATTATATCATACATGCTATGTATTTCATGTTGTACGTATGATATGTTGGTATGATATCTGTGATACTGTTTGCCGTGATTCACTGAGGAGCAGACTCCCAAGAAGTCATCATTTCCATCTCTACCTCATCTTGTAGAAACTGAGCAGATCCGCCAGGCTCTCACCCGAGGCCTGTCCAACGACAGACCGGTCCTACCGCCCATCTCGGGTCGTCCCGGGGAGGAAGGGGAAGGCAAGGAGGATGTAGAGGGGCGCGGTCTGAACCGGAAGCCCTCGCTGGAGAGCGACGCCGACACCCGCAGCTCCATCTTTGAGCTCGGCAACTCGCGCTACTTGGAAGGGGTCAGCATGAGACTGAACCTGGAAGCCGCCACACTGCTTGCCCTGGCTCTCAGGTTTGTTGCAGTGACCATGAGTGACCATTCAGTGATCCTTTAGTGACCCTTCAGTGACTCTTCAGTAGCCATTCAATGACCATCGTTATCTCCATGTATTGCATAGTGTCATGTTAATATATCATCTTTCTGTATATATGTCTATGCATGTGGTGTGTTTGTGATTGTCTCCAACAAACTTTGAGTGAGTCAGTCTCCTCCATGGCTGTCATCATTAATGCTTTATAGTATGGATATTTTTTATACCCCCGCCAAACGAAGTTTGAAGGGGGTATATAGGAATCAGCGGACGGTCGGGCGGTCGGGCGGGCGGTCGGGCGGGCGGTCGGGCGGTCGGTCCGTTGCAAATCTTGGGTCGCGAACCACTTCCTCAGTTTTCAACCGATTCCCATAAAACTTTGCACAGATGTGTGCCTTGGGTTGTAGATGTGCAAGACGTATTTTTTGACAGTACCCAAAAGTACGTTGCCATGGTAACGGCATATTATGGGCAAAAATGGGTACAAATCTTGCGTCGCGAACTCCTCCCACAGTTTTTGATCAATTTTTATGAAATTAGGTACAGATGTTCATCTGAATATGTTAATGTGCAAGACACATATTTCCGCAGTGGCAAAAAGTGCGTTGCCATGGTAACGGCATGTTATTGGTAAAATATAGGGCAAAATGCTTCATGGCAAAACTGCTTCATCAGTGTTCTTCCAATTCTCATGGAATTCATATTGAATGTTTGTCTTAGGATATAGGTCAGCATGACACATTTCTTGACAGTTACAAAAAGTATGTTGCCATGGTAACACGCTCACATATTATGAGCCAAAATGATGGAAAATTTTGTGTTGCAAACTACTTCCTCAGTTTTTTGCCCAATTTCCATGAAACTTGGTACAGATGTGTGCCTTTGGTTGTAGATGTGCAAGACGCATTTTTCGACAGTACCCGAAAGTACGTTGCCATGGTAACGGCATATTAATGGCAGAAGATCAAGGAAAGATCTTGCGGATTTAACTACTTCCTCAGTTTTTTGACCAAAGCTTATGAAATGTTGTTTGGCGGGGGTATAACCAGTCGCTGTAGCGACATTTCTAGTTTAATCCAGGAAGCATGCATGTATGGCTATTGTAATCTAGGGGTGCTTTCAGGTGCTCTCCGGAAGAGTGCCATACCATACTGTATCCTTGCCAAAGGAGTGCTCTAGCACTCTCAAAGTGTACCATAACCTGCCATACTGTGCCAAATATGGACCTCTTTCCAATGTGCTCCAAAAGCATACTGTTCTGTATGGTGCCTCAGAGTGCTCGAACACAAAGTGGTCCAAGAGCGTACCGTACCAGAATTTGGCATGAAAGAAATGCATGTAGCATGCACTACATCATAACGCAAAGAGCTGATTCTCTTGCTCTGGACACCTGTATGTAGCACAAGTGCGGCAGGTGCGTGACCCTGTTGCTACAAAACGTGTGACCTCTCTGACTCGAGTCCAAAAATAGCTCATGTGGTTCGCTTTCTCCACAGAACATTCATACACTCCCAATCTTCCATGACACGATTCAGTTCAGTACAGTTCAGTTCGCTTGAAAGTGCTCGAATGCAACCTAGGTCTCAGGGTAACAACTTCAATGAAGAGAGATGTAGCATGTGCAGGAGGGAACATTCTGAGTTGTAAAGACATGATAATCGTTATCTTATGGACAGCATGGGGTTATTCAACTGTGTATGCTTCACATTGGCTGGTTCTTTTTTGTTTGTTTCTCAGTTCTATTTTTCTGGTTGTGTGCCTTTTACACATGCAGGGGCCGCATCAAACATGGCCGCCACTTCACCTTTAAGAACGTGGCCAACGACTGTGCAATCACGCTGGTGTCCCCCAGTGTAGAGGGCTCCTTCGTGGAGGAGAACCATCCCTTTGTGGCCAGGGGTCCCTGGCTCCAGGTAAGACATATCATTCTTCTCTGCATAGCCTTTCATGCAGCTTTCACACTTATTCATTTGTACACTTGAGCATTCACAAGAACTTAGATTTACCACCATGTCAACTTTATAATGTGTAATCAAATGAATGAAAGAGTGAAAAAGTCAACAAATATAAAGTAACTCAAGGAAGTTGTGAAATAGTAAAGTTTCATATGATGTATGAAATATTGATATTGGTCATTGTTTCTCTGACCATTTTTGTTGTAATTTCTCTGCTTGATTAATTTCACTCTTCTCTCCAAATTTGATGTGTAAATGGCAAATATGGAGTGGATTTTTAATTTATTTCTTTATCTTGTGTGTCATTCTTTATCCATATTTCAATAATCTGTTTGACAATGATGTTTGAGAGCATGGTCTATGCTAAAATGATTAAGAAACAAATAAACAGTACTCAACCCCTGAACTATCCACAGAGACATTAGTGGTCATCACTTAACTGGAAAATGTGTGAAATGGTTAAGATGATGAATATTTATGAAGAATAATGGATTGAATGAGATAAGACTGCAATGTCATTTACATGCAACAATATTTGTAAAGCTTTGCTGTCCACTGTTTTACTTCAAACAGATGATAGACTAAAGAGAATGTCTTCTCGAGTTTGGGTGCAAGTTCATGAACTTGTTATGCCTGACTTCAAAGTCAAAGTTTATCATTTATTGATTATTGATGATTTCACACACTAAGTTACCTAACAAAGTGGTGACAGTACATAATTTCACCGTCAATTTTTGCTTGACTCGGCAAAGTTGTGAATTGTGGCTCTATACCAAACCTGTATGTAGCTATGAAGTAAACAGGATTATAACAACTGTGCTACTCAGTAAGAGTACCGCAGTCCTTAGTATCCAGGAGAGCCATGGATGTTAATCAAATGGGTGGCAGAAGGCAGATACTTATTGTCATGTTTTAATGCCCTGTGTCATGTTTGTAATCAAATTATAGGCAGAGGCAACGTTTTAATCCATAAACATTTGTGATTTCATGGACATGTAACTAAGCATATGTTGAGGGTGTATATGTCAAAACATACCAACAACGGTACATGCATAGAGGATTAGTGCCTGTTTATCTCTCTCTTTGTTTGTTACAAAGCTACAAAATGTGTAGGGAATTTTAATTTCATGCCATATGTTAGCATTTTCTTATTACAACTGTTAGAATGTCAACATTTCTTAACATTTCTTTGTGATTTACGCAGGACTCGCTGCATAAATATGCTGAAATGATATTTGTAATTAAATGAACATTTCATTTGTATTTACATTGTAGCTCCTCATCTCAGCAGACTTTGCCGATGAAATGTCCAACGACCTTGAATGCCTCCCATCAAGAGAAAGTGTGAGTATTTTCAGCAAGTTTGCCCTTGAGAAGTGAGAAAGAGGTTAAAAGATATCTAAGAAGTTTAAAAATCTCTAAATGTTCAGCCCACACCTTATCTAGTCAAGCATCAACCCATTCAAATTTTACAGAGTGAATGTAATTTGTCATCATATTCATTGTGACAATGATTAGGACATAGATATCAAAGCAGTTGAATGATTCTCTTTGCTTTTCCACTCAATGGCAAATTAGATTCATTGTAGCAACAACCTCAAAGTAGAAACAAGGAGTGATTTTGAGTATCCAGTCAATTGTAAAAGATGGTTTTCATGCTAGGTCTGTCCAGAGTCGTTGGATAATATACAGTCTTACCTGGGTTACTGGTCATCACTGTACGGGATCTCTCTATTATCCATACATGGACTGGTATATGAATGTCTTAGCAATTTCAGTGTGAAACTTCACTTAAAGGGGAAGGCTAGTAACTGATCAGTGGGAATCAGTGGAAATGCTGGGAGATGATTGTTTTAATCCTTATGGGATTCATTCAAGAGTTCATTGTATATCTATTGTTGTGTGAAAATGATTTGCTTCAGAATGGTCTCATATTCAAGTAATGTGCAGTTAAATGCTTCCAGGTTAGCGTCCCTGGTCAGTGACGGAGCATTAATCTGCACATTACTTGAATATGAGACCTTTCTGAAGCAAATCATTTTCACACAACAATAGATATACAATGAAAATTTAAATGAATCCCATAAGGATCGGAACAATCACCTCCCAGCATTTCCACTGATTCCCACTGATCAGTTACTAGCCTTCCCCTTTAAAGTACAACGTAACAATTCTCTTGCCAATACAATGAAATCAGGACATATGTGTCAAACTATGATATGATGTGCATTGTGTTTGTCTATACCAACCAAAGTACCGTTGCTAAAAGGTAACGGACAAAGAGGATGCTGTATTTCCATTCATATTCCATGTTATTTCCCCATTATTTGAGAAATGAAACACACAAACATCATTTCAATGAGCATAGTGAATAGTGAATTAAGAATGCCCAATATATGCCCTAAAACAACTTGCTTAAAAGTGTTGTGTTTGAGCATGTCTTGCTTATCCAACAATACTACTTATCTGGATGTCCCTTAGTCCCAACATGGCCTGATAACTGAGGTTGGACTGTATACCAAACTGTCAATTGAGAATAAATGTTCAATTGCCTCTAAAGCCATAGTGTTTTAGGCACCTTGATGCCCTTACCACTCTCACCCGACAAAATGTTCCCACACCTCGTGGTAGTCGAATCATATCTATCGACTGGCTCTCTTGGTTGCAGCTGGACTTACCCAAGGTGATGGACTGGGGGGAGAAGAAGCTGCAGCTGATCATCACTCCAGATGAGACGTGAGATTTGGGCGTGTCCCATTCAGGATGGCATCACTCTGCCCAGTGGATGGAGCTCCTTGTTTCTCTCTTTACCCTTCATCTTCTACTCCTTCTATTTCTGTCATTCTGGCACGTAATAAGTATTAGACTGAAATGAACTTCTCGTATTCCTGTCACAATCATTGTACTTACATTTCGGAATTGATATCGTAGTGCCTTTTTGATAACTCATTGGTTGTCTGATGAAGCATGGGGACTTGAATGTGCTTTGTAAGTTGCGGTAGCACTTATTGATGATAAGAGATTATAGACTTTCGAAAGTGATAATATATATAAAAGCGATGATATCAGCAGTCAGTCGGGTGTAAAGGGCAAAAGCTGAGGTCCTTCTCCATGTATGCTTTTGCATGGCTGAATAACAAACTGCAGAGAAGCAGCGAAAGAGTTGTACTAATTACTACAGTGGATCTGTTCCCAAGGATGATGCACTGCCATGCCTGTCTGTGTTGCTACTGTTCCGTGTCGTGGCTTCTGTCACCAGTTGTAGAAGATGATCTTCTTGTTCGTAAGCTGCAGCTCTGTTTATATGTACTTTTACAAAAGCAAAGTATTAACCAGGATGGAGGGAACTTGGGGCGCAGTAATTGACTTCTGCCTAATTTGGCAATAGAACACTCTCTTGCTATGTCCTCTATGCCATAAGATAGAGATCACTACTGCTGCATAGGCACCACAGTGTATGAGATAGGAGAATATCTGCATGTGACCTAAAGAGGGAGCCCTTCAACATGTAATGTATTCATCTATTAGCAGTTGTTGTCTTGCAAAGAGATGTGACTAAGCAAATGGACAAGTAGCACTCACACTTCAGTGTCAATCTGATGGGTAATCATATTATTTTACCAGCCTTGTGTGGGGATTTGCAGACACGAGACACAAACCTTTGAAATCTTAGACTCTAATCTTGCTTTAGGGCTGGATGTCTGCTCCCTTGAAGTGTACCTGTCTTTTAAAGTAACGAGTGGGTACCCACTGAGATGCAAATTCGTTTATATATATCCTCTCGCTGTTACATATTGTTGTTTATGCCCTTTGCATTGGCAAGTGGGATGAATATGATCGCTTTGAGGCAGCCTGTAATTAAAAGAAAAGTCATAAGTTCTGGAGTAATTTTTATCTGCAGAAATTATCATTGTCCTCATTATATTGACAGCTCTGAATTTTACAATTTATCCTTTGTAGGATCAAGACTACTGGTAGATGAAAATGAATTTTTAAATCTGCACGAAATCAGGACAAATCACAAAAAATTGCCAATTTGAGACATAAACAGTAATTTAGTCTTCCAAAATGTGTTACCAGTTGTAAGGATCCATTGCAAATTCAGCAATTTAGAGGCTTTTTGATATTTCTGCAACTGGAATGAAGGATTACATTTGAACATCAAAGGGTTCAGATACAAGAGAATGTGTTACTCTACCCTATGAAACACAAACAATGACAGATGAAATCATAAGACTAAGGTTCAGCACAAAAACACAGAATTTAACTGAGAAATGAAATAGAGAAGGCTTAACCATGTTTTTTCTATTCTGAACATCAACAGGTATGTTTGTTGAAATGAAAAATGAAATTACCATCCTCTATTCCATTTCATTATTAGTCATCTACTCCTCTTAAGCTGGAATTTGTTTCACATGTGTTTTTATATGGATATGTAAGAAGAGAAATGTTTGAAGAAAGTGGTTTTAGTTATTTGAGATGAAATATTGATTCTTCAATTCACTTATTATCACTGCCAATATGTCATTTTCCATTGATCTGTTATGATGTATAATTTGTCGAGTCGCCAGCAGTCAAACTAGTGCATAGTGGCTACTATAGGGAGATCAGAAAAGAGTGGCCTTTATGAACAGGTGATGTGTGTAGCAAATGTCACTTACATTTCTCCTATACATGTATATATGCCTGAGGTTTAAACAATTGTTTAATCATGTTGTAGATTTCTTTTCTTTCCAGTAGGTACCCATATGTCCTATATTATATCCCTTTCATCCTAATTGAAACCTTTGTTGGCCCTAAAAAGCAGGCCATTGTGTAAAATTTAGAAAAATCTTGCAGAAAAAGAAGTAACTGGGTATGATGGCAGATTATGCTGAAATTGGAGATTGTGGTCACTGGTGACCATGAAGTACAGAGAAGCTACAATATAATGAGGACCTAAAAACTGTGACAATTGCCAAGTACCTTGTTATAACAGGTTACTCCCTGCTAGTATATCATGGTGCGGAAATGAAGAATTATAAAGAGCTGAAGCCTGCAAACTCACTCAGTATAAGAGGGCTTTGTTATATCTTAACCTTTTAGAGCAAAGTTCCACTGCATTAACACTGGGAGAGAATTCAATAGCCACTTCCCACATGAGAGAGGTGATTGATATACACAAGATCTTTGGCGTATCACTTTTCTTCATGGGACTTTATAGCAGCCCCGTGAAGCAGTTGGCTTTGTATACAGGTGTCTGCTAGGATAGGTTTTTGACTCTACTTGACATCCAGTGTTCTCGCATTGGTGGATGTTGTTTAAAGTAAGCATTGTGGTAAATATTTGATGTTCTGAGAAATTAGTTCAGTAATATTTTTTGCCATGATTACTTGACCATGCAGCGCAAGAGACATGCTAGAATTGCAACTATTGATTGATTTGCAACTATCACAGGGAGGTCCAATCAGTTTTGGGGACTTCTAGTCATTGCTATAGTAACTAGGATTTATGTAAATTACAAAGTGAATATCCAGTGTTATAAGACCTGGATCCTGTCTTGTGAGGAGTTATAATTGATTATATAGTTGATTTCTTTCATAAGTCTTTGGCAGCCTGTGTGTTGAGGAAATTTATAATTGATTATATCTTTTGATAAAAGGGGGCCCATGGAATAAGGGATTTCTAAACATACATTTCTGCATATTTTTTTTTCATTGATTGTAGCTCTTGTGAAGACTTCATTTAGTCATTTTCTACATCAAATATTATGTGATGAATTTATGTAGATTTCTGCGTATCGTCTTGTGTCCTGTGACAGAAAGACAACAATCTTGACTACTTTGTGATGAGATTTAGTATTGGTCCGAATCAGTCTTGGGGAAAACTTGGGGGGGGAGGGGCAGAAAGAAAATTATGTGTTCAATTTTTGTTGTAATTTTATTTCCGCAATAATTCTGAAAGCAGTACCACCTGTATTCTTTATTAGAAGCTGGGTTTATGCAAGCGATCACTGGTGGAATTGAATTTAATTAATAAGAATAAGATTCTAATGATTAAGTAGAACAAATGACGAAATTGTAGTCTTACGATTCATGTGCTGTGCCATTTTCACATCATTTAGCAGGTGAAAAACATTGAGCAGGAAAAGAAAATCAGTGCTTCCGTTCTCCAAACACCTTGATACAGTGTAGATGCCACTGAGATTGTAGAGTCTTCCAGTATGCTTGTTATCCGTCCTGCATTCTTAAACTATGAGTTCAGGCGATGGTATATGATATGTTTCTTTGTTTTGATATGTTCTATTACGTGGGGGCAGGGATGAGATACATTTAGGTTTAGTAGCATTAACAGTTTTTGAGATCACATCTCCTTGACTGACTGAAAAGATCAGCCTCTTTGAAGTGTAACATTATGTTTTTCCTTCTTCTTCTTCTTATCATTATTTTTCCTTTGCCTCATGGATGTTGAATGTCTTCTCTTTTTTAGCTGATTGAGGAAATTTTTGTGATTTAACAAGATTTTTATTTCCTTATTTAGTGAGAAATGTATTTGTAATAAGATAAATTATTCGGTCTTTTCTTGTACATGGCATGATGCTTGGTAAACAGAAAAATCTGTCTGTCCAGAGGAGTTTTTATCTCTTTTTTTTTTTACTTTAATGATGGGATTCTGTGAAGCCAGACGTAGACTCCACAGAACATATCCCCGCAGACAAGATACAGACCGATCTTTCAATCAAAATGCTTAGGGGCAATAATGCAGAGAGTGGACAATGATTGAGCGCAGATTACTTTAAAAAGAATCATGTCTGTCAACAAGTAATGCTGTCAAGATGAGCCAATAAGAGTGTAAGTCATCCTTGTCCACCAATGATGATAGAATGGGATGGGATGGCGTCGGATGGGGTGGATATGCTAGCATTTGTGGTGACATCTTTTTTATTTTTCGTTTGCTACTGTTGTGCTTAACACTGCATTTGGTGCAGTTGGTCATGGCTTTTGAGTGGTATGCTGTTTAGTATGACATTCTGGTTGTTTTACAGTCTGTATTTTACAAATTCAATTAGATACATGCAGTTGAGCTTGTAGTCTTAACTTATTACTTGTTTTCTACTTTTGTATGTTGATGTGTCATGTGTTATGCCCAAATATTGAGACAAATATTTTTTTTCCATTTAGACATTTTCTTTATTTACATGATATGTTCTTCTTGTGCTATATGTTTATGATATCTTAGCTATTTGTGATGACTTGTAACATACAAATGTGTGGTATGTTCAATGCTCTGACCTTGTTATGAATACTGTTGCGAGTATGATCGTTACTTTTAGATGAAATTTCATTTGAATATGTTCACTTTAATTATTGTTTGGACTGCCCATATGTGTTTTTACTTTGTGTTCCTTTATAAAAGAGACATAAAATTTAAGATACAGTGCCAGCATTCAGTCAAATGAAAATTAATGTGTTGGCTTATACTTGGCACAATCCACCATTGAAGTAATATTCTACATATGCATGGTTTGAAGATTTGTGTCCAATTTGTTTTATGCACACTCTACCCAGGTATGTTTACTGCATGTATAGCGCTAATACATAAGTGTATTATTTAGTCTATTCACATTTGCACTGAAAAGAAAAAAATAGAATTTTTAATTGTATTGCGCTAATTTGGTGCTATTTCCTTCACTCATTGTAGGCTCATGGTCAGTTTGAGGATGAAGTCGTGACCAGTCAGAGCAAGAAGGAGGTTAGGTTGTCTTCTTGGAGTCCTTCTCCTTCTAACTTCTCATTAAAGATGTCACAAAGATTTTGAAATTTTAATAACAGGACATGCTTGTATAGATGCTCTCATACAGTCATGGACATTTCTTTGTAATACAGTGAATGATAGGAGAATGATTCCTAGCACATTTTATGAATAAACTTTGTAGTAATTACAGACATTATGCTTGTTCTTGTGATTATTCAGTAAACTGGTGTGGTTACTATTGTTTTACCTTCTCTTTTCTTCTGTGATGTTGGTGATGTGTCCTTTTGTTTACTTTTTTTTTTTGGGTGGGGTTTCATCAGTATTATCCTTGTCATAATCTTATCATTACCTCCTCCTCAGCCATACTATACAGTATGGGAAAATGCTCATTTGAGAGATGCTTTGGAATTAACATTACAGTAACATTTATGGATATTTTGTGATATATTTCACAAATGTATGTACTTACATGTCTGCTTAGCTAACGATGTCACACACACACACACACACACACATACACAAACACACACACTCACAAAAATCGTCTGAAGCATGTTGTAGCTCCATGTCTGAAGCACACATGTTCAAACACGTGCATGCACAAACACATTAGCAGAGAATAATTTTTTGATTGACTTCCCTCTGCCGTCATATATTTGATATAAAGGTAACCGTACTATTTATTATATGCAAATTAGTCTTTCTCCTTTATTCTGATCCTTGTTGAGGCCGCCGTCCAAATCAGGCAGAGCATCGCATGATAACAGTCTCCATAACCTCTACTTTCAGTTATGCGTGATGAAGAGCACTTGTTGATTTGCTATAACAGAACTCGTGGGAACGAAAACGATGATCTGATACGGAGTAGATGTGTTTTGCGTCATTTTATCTCACGTGCACCTATTTTTTTTTTTTTTTTTTTTTGGGGGGGGGGTGGGCACATATTTTCACTAGTCGGAGAAAAAGTGTGTACTGTTTTACCTTCTCTTTTCTTCTGTGATGTTGGTGATGTGTCCTTTTGTTTCCATTTTTTTTTTCTTTTTTTTTTTGGGGGGGGGGGGGGGTCATCAGTATCATCCTCATTACCTCCTCCTCAGCCATACTATACAGTATAGGAAAATGCTTATTTGAGAGATGCTGTGGAATTACATTATGTATTTTTTTTTTCTTTACTGACCTTTATGTATGAAATGTGTTGATTTTTTAGTACGGAAATAAAACAACAACAACAACAGCAGAAATAAAGTGGGATGACAGTAAAGTTCATCGGAATTTTGCAAATGAGTTTCAATATCCATCCCAGCCGAACTTTCGATCGTGATTTCCTGTAATATTTATCTCGCCATCAGTTTTACCGAATTTGGTCAGGAAACACCTGTTGCAGTGGTGTGTATCCCCGCATCGATCATCACAAACTTTTCAACTCGTCAAGGGCAGCAAAAATGGTTGTTGGCCACAATAAGCGTCATAAGCGGTTATCAGACTCGTCAGAGTAGGTTATTAAATTGAGCGCTGATTTTGATTCTTATGGCTATGACGTACAGCTCGATGGAAATACCTTTTTTTAATTTCCCTGCAATTAAATCTATTTATGATTGATCCTTGCAGAGAGGCAGTGCAAATTTTTATTGAGAGAGGTGTTTAGAAATTTGTTGGCGGAAGTATCGATATGATCGATGCAATAAACGGAAAGTTCAATCATTCTATTATATGGCGAATATTGCATTGCACTCGCCATCTTCGTGGAATCGCGGCAATACTAAACGACTTTGATTACACTGGCACATGTAATGACATAATATCATGTGTTTGTTTTCTGGCTATCTTCAGAACTTTCTTCATTTTTGAATTACTGGGAAAAACACCAAGTTGCAAAGTCAGTGTAAATACATGTATCAACGAAACGGATGTACGTCGTATACGCTTATATCGGACAAAACGGGATGTGAATAGATTGTGACGTAAGAAGGAAATAGTAAAAACTACGAAGGGCGCATTCTGTGCTCTTCTGTAACACGAAGATCCAGCCCCTCCCCCCCCCCCCCCGACCCCGTGCTGGAGGGACAGAACAACACGCATGACATTGAAACGGAAAACAATCTAAAAGTGAATCTATTCAAATATCGAACTTTCTTTATCACTGTTCTAGATTACTCGCATCAAAATACATAAAACGTCAGGTCTCAAGTGTGTACAAAACTTCACTGCTACCTTGCTGATGATGAGGCAGTAATTTATCTGAAGATAATTCTTGTGTTTGTTGTCTGTTTCCTGTCTAAAAGAATGCCCTATATCCGGGTCCCTGTATACCTCGGGGTTCCATAAGCATAAATTAATATTCGAATTGTTGTAGAGGAGTTCCAAAGACAGTAATGTCTTGTAAATGGCATCCGCTACTGAAATCTTATCCCCTCGTCATCGGCTATGTGATGCCTACCTGGGGTGTCTAGACAGGGGCGTAGACAGGGTTGTAGGCAGGGGTGTATACTGCATTGAAAGGGGAGGGGTTATAGGAAATGTGGTATTTAGGCATGTATAATCAACACCCCCCCCCCTTATATCAGCAAAAATTAACTTAATCTCACAACAAAAATAAAAATGAGCTGTGGAATCCTCAAAAATTGTGATAAGGATTATATTGACTATGATAACACTGAAAATATTAATATCACAACTTGCGATGACATTCGTTCCATTTGTATACGTGTTACCATGGATTTTACTCATTTGGAGTGTATATTCACACTAACAATAACTAACAAAAATATGACTGGACTTCTCTGATATCTGACTACCATGTCATGATGTGATTAATCGTTGTGATGTGTTATTAGATTGCTGTCGACTATTTTTTCCTTGTTGATATTGCAAAAGCTATAGTAGACTATCATAAGTATCATTATATCTATAGCTCTGAATGAAACATGACAAAACTATTCATCACTCTATTAATTGTTGTCTCATTAAGGCATAGTCATAGACTGTCATCCCTTACAGTAGATTTGTGATTTCAAGCCATAGATATAATTAAAGTATTAAATACATTATTATTTTCACATGGGTAAACTCCTGTGAATGTCGAATATTCTATAGAAGCACGATATGCGTATATTTTAATAATCATACGCTGTGTCGTCTAATTGACATCCAGGTCTTCTGATTACTGTATCTTTTTATAGAAAAAGAAATATACATAAATACCGGACGTTGAATCAAAATTACGCAAATATACAAATGAATCAGTATCACAAGAACTATTTCTTGAGAACACTACACGGACCATTATTGCAACTGATTGACAAATTGCCCTACATCGACGTTAATTGTTGATATCATATAATATATTCTCTAATCGCAGTAACAGTTGTTACTATAGGACAAGTGCACCGTCAGCTAATAGTTGATGATACCCAAAGAGATTAAATTGTTGTTTGGGGGGTTTTTTATCCCTTTTTCATAAAAGCTGTCAGATCTGTCTTCTTTTTAAATCCATTGCAGAAACTAACATTCCTTTATATATAATTTGATGACTTCTATGGCGTCATGCTGACGATATTTGAACTCTTTTAAGGGTCGACCTCCTTACTGTCAATGATGCAGCGGGACAGGGATTGATTCCCCGTTTCTATGGATCTGTCAGCGGTATCATGGGACGGCAGTCTTCCCAATCTAGAGAGCACTGCCATAGAAACGGCACCCGTCGCGGCGCAGCTGGTCTCACATCCGCAGGCCAGATCGAGCGTCGCTCCTTGATATTGATACGTCACCCTTGGCAACCGAATTATGATCACTGGCCAACGCGATGCGAGAGAGGGGGTGAAAACGGATGAAAGAAGAGTCAGGACTATAAAGAAGAACAAAAACATTGGCAGGGATTCATGCTGCGCAACTTTCAAGGGATATCATAAACTATTTTTCTCCGCCGTTCTGGAACGAGACACGCTGGTTTGAATGGACAAAAAGCTGTGACCTGACTGAGGGAAGCCACATGACTTCAATGAATACCTTTTCGATGCTGACGAAAGATGTTTGTATGTATCTTTAGGCGGATTGGGCCGTCTTTTCCTTTGTGAACTGACTGCGTTTTGTGAAAGGTGGTGAGATAGGCAGTAAGCGGACTGTATAGGGGGTAATTCGTAGATACAGCTCCTATTCATCGCGACAACCCCGTTTACCAAAGCTTCTTCGTGAATCGCCTAGATTTCACTGCGTGACAAACATTTTGATCAACAGACAAGTCGCTACCATGCTACGTTCAAGAATTAAATCGGCTTCCACTGACTGGGAATACGTTATTCGTAACGACGGAGCAGCAAGTTTCCAGATTTGTGAACTCCCTGACTAATCGAAATGTGTATTTTCTCTACATTATTGTGTACCGTTTTTTTTTTTTTTATATATATATACTAGTATCTCAAATTTTGTGGACGGACTGGACCTATTCATAGTCCCATTCGATGCGCCATGGAACATGGATTATATGATTGAACTGTGACAAGGATTTCCAGTATGCAGCTTTGGCGAGACTTTTATTGGCAATGATATTACAGTAACGAAGGAAAGTACGAGAGAAGTACTCCGCTGGATCCAGTTTGTGCGATATTGCATATAACGAGAAATATTTCCGACAGTTTTACCTAACATGGACACAACATTGATTGCTTATTACTTGGCCTGCAGTTCTATCGGCGTAACTCATACCATCGGAACGTGTGAAGGGAAGTCACGTATGCACCTTCTTCGCCTTCAAGAATCAGTGTCCCTTGGTGTTCAGTTACAGTAATTTGACTAATATCTTTCATCCAACCTGAAGATGTTGCATATGGAAGCGTTGTTTAAGTGTGTTCTTTAAATATGTTTCACTCCCGGATCATTCCCCGATTGGGAGGATCACTGCCTGTCGATTTCAATCACACGACATTTTTGTGACAGGGATACATCTTGAATTCACAAGACTCAATAAAACATTATTACCTTGAAGTCAATAGAGAGTCTATTTATGAGACGTGAGGTCGTGACATTATGTGTTTTCTTGATTACACGCCGCCTAAAACAAGTAGGACTACGATCTCCATAAATCAATACACTGTCAAGTGGTGAACTGTATCCCAGTTGTAAAGTTCTGACTCTCAGAATTCTTTTAACACAAAAACTCCGACATCACCATGACGATGACGATGGCTAACTTGCAGGGTTCTCCGAGGATGTCCTCATCGAGGAGGAGGATGGACTACTTTCCGCCCATCACGTTTCCGGCGACGATGTACCAGCGCCGAAAGAAAAAGTCTGCTCGAGAGCTCTACCATCTGTCTCCGCCAAACCACGACCTGATCCTACAGAACCCACCGGTGACGCCCTGGGATGAACCCCCGGAGTTCTTCCGAACGTTCATCGACACTCCCGACAACCTTCGGCGGGGTGCCGAGTTAAAAGCTACCTGGCCCTTTCTGCGACAGATCGGACCCAAATGCGTCTACCGAGGACTGCTAAGGAGAACCAAGGAGGGCGAAGGTGACGCCTTTGACTACCGCAAGGACCCCAACTACAGAGCGAAGTCCAAGCACTCACACAGCAGAGGGAGTGGGAGAACTCGCTTCTTGGAACCAGAATGTATTGGCATTTCTCGTGGTTGTGCAAACTCACAAGAGAGTGCTATGTTTACGCCACCGTTCGCTCATTTTCAAATCGCAAGCGGTTTGAGGCGCAACATCGAATCGAGTCAGAGCAGAGAATTCTCTGAAAGTTTGAGGGCGCAACTGACGTCGGGGAAAGTAAATGCGCCTCCTCCAAGTGAAACTCGCAGCGCCAAATCAGATGACAGTTTGCTCGACACTCGTCATCCGTGCCCTACCCCTGTCGAGGGCACGAATCTGCCAGGGAACGATCTCGTAGCGAGCGGTACAAAAGAGAGGTCGAATGGCAAACTCAGTAGGTCAGCTGCTCGAGCCAAATTCGTGCGATTCGAGGAATCCCCAATGCCGAGCAGACTGTTCAGTTCAGATGTCGAAAGCCCTCAATCACAGGAAAAAATAAACATGTGCAAGTTGACGTGGCGCGATATCGTTCAAGCGCGCGTGACGAAAACGCGCCTTCCCGGCGACGAGGAGTCTCTACTACGCGCATCGGGAAACGCGGAACCCGCGGAGGAGATTGTAGGGAGCGAGCAGGTTGCATGGCGTTTACCGCGATCGACGACGACGATTACAGCGGCGGCAGCGGGACGAGGTCTTACGGTCAAAATGAAGAATGTTGATAAACGATTGTCGACAGAGAATAGTGCACAGAACATATCGTCCTGGATTGATGATGTAAAGAGAGCACAAGGGTGCTCCATTTCGAGATAGTTGTTGTCTTATAGTGTGTGCTCACACCATGTTGCCAGTAAAAGTATTCACACCACGCCTTTCCGCCAAAATCTCATTACCCTGAAATATGCATCAATCATGTCTTGCAATTTTGTTGAGCTTAAGACTTAGAAAAAGTGTTGGTAATAATGTTGAAGACTGCTTTGAATACTCTTTTAAAAAATGTAGAAAAAGTATTGAGCATTGTTTTGAAAACTACACATTACCTTGTAATTACTGCATAATTGCTCGAAATATAGTAGATCCATCCGTTTGTAGTACACGAAGAAATTATAATGCTTTTGCCCTTCAATACCCCGTATGTTGCAGATACTAGTGATTATATCTCTCCTAGTTAGGTTTCTTTTCATTTGTGTTAAATTGACAAGTCTCAGGAAGTTACAATCAATATGATATTCACTTTAAATCTTTGTGACTTACATTCTTATCACTTCATTACCAGGTAATATCATGTTTTTCATGGTTCTCGTACCAACTAATATGTGTAGTCTGAGTTGTAGGTTGCCTCTTCGTAATTTACATTTCACCTTATCTATAAAAAGCAGAATCAACTTATCACATAAAGGTGACATAAACTTCGCATAAGCTCGTCTGAAACAGCAGATAATTAGTACTACATTGAATACAGATTTAAACAGTGGGAATTTAGAATCATGCGAGTCATAATTCGAAGTGAGCTTATGCATTTTGGAGGGTAGGCCCTATATACATACGCAGTATACCAGTACTTTGATAAGATATACAATTCAGTGTAGCTCCTAGAAGCTATGCGTAAGACTTTGTATGACCCTTCAAAGTACAAAGCAGTCGCCACCAGATATTTAGGATTATACTGCAGTCAGCCATGTAAAAATGGTCTACATAATACTTTGTATTAGTGAAAAGACTGTCTTGTTCTGTGGATAAAGTAGGCTACATGTATGACAACATGTTAAACTGAGACTGAGTTGGGGAAGATCCACCGTAGCAGATATAATGCATCCTTATTTCAGCTAGGACACCACTATGGTCCGAACCCTGAGTATTACACCGTGGAAAACTTTAAAGTCATCTATAATCTGCCTTCTGTTCTCATTACCACTTATCTTTTGAATTAATGTGTGATGGCTATTATTGTATTAGATACGAAATCGGTACCTCCACACCGTAGCAGATATAATGCATCCTTATTTCAGCTGGGACACCACTATGGTCCGAACCCTGATTGTTATGTCATATTAAGAATGTAAAGTTATCGCGATAACATGTCAGCTTTCATTAATTCATATTTTCCCAGAGTGCTGTATATGCCAGACCATGTCACTTTATACATTTCTTCGAAATGTGTCACTTTTAAAGTTCTGTATCTGTTTACTCAACTTCAGATGATGGCAGGCAAAATATAAAAGAGGAAGATTTGAACTGTAGACCACTGCAATGAAACTGTTAATGCACGCATTTAGTGATCATACATTATGACAAAACAAAAAGAAGATGAGTACACTGCTCATCTGCGAAGATTTGACGATACAATCTTTACATGCTTTATTGCAGAGGTCCTTTAGATCAACCCTGTAGTTCACTTAACTTTGAAACAAAAACAAATATAAAATCTGGAATAATGGAAATACAGTCGTAAAAATGGAATTGTATGACAAGATTGTATGAAAGGCTTTATACATATACATGTACTACTATTTGTGCCTCTGGATGGGTATATTATGACACTCAAAATTAAAATACACAGTTACGAAACTAAAACTATCGGTATACCGTCTGATTGGTTAAAAAAACTCTATCCATGAATTCAACTCAGGTCTAAAGTATATTTCATGCATCATGTAAATAAAACCCAAATTTCGTTTGAGTTTGGGTTTTTTCCAGCTCTTTTTGTGCGTAAAGCACGCATTTCGAATTAAAGATTTCAGGAAAGTTTTTTATAATCTTTCTCAACATGTAGAACTGCATTGGTATTTAATCTTTAACAATACCTAGAATGTAAAAAAAAAAAAATATTGCGTAAATATCATCTCATGAGGAAGGCATGACATCATCACATGTCTGTAAATGTATAATGATTACTTCGCTGGTAGATTTAATAGGAGTTGTGCGTAAATTAATTTATTAATAAGTGTGGCATTATAGTTACTTGCATGCAATATATAATCCTTTGAAAGAGATCTATTGCTTCGATACATTTTGTTTCAACAGACGATGTGTAGTTAGATTAGCAATGTGTGCGAGGTATATAATGCTTCAGACGATAGCTGAATGTTTATCATATCAAAAATGATTATGAATCATTTGATAACTGTTGACTTGGTTGTGTAGATGTCAATGATTGATTTTTAAGAAAGTAGTCACCATTTGGACACTTTTTGTTCTTGCCATTGCGTAACAATCAAAGATGTGACACAGCGAATTGTATCATTAATGCCGTGTATACTTAAGGACACCAGTCTCTTACATTGATAGCAATAAATGTGTTCATTCTTTGCAAAGAATGCCGGACTTTTGACTGTCTTGAATGTTTGTTTGTTTGTTTGTTTGTTTGTTTTTTGTTTTTGTTTTTTACTTTTTCACCGTTGTTGCATGTCTGTTGTAATCTCGATGAACGGCTTGTGTCTCATTGTAGCTTATCGGGCTTGAAAGAAGATTCTTTGATACACACACTCGCCCAAATACAATATAATGTGATGTATGTATGTATACATGCATATATATATATATATATATATATATATATATATATATATATATACGTATATATATATATATATATATATATATATATATATATATACGTATATATATATATATATATATATATATATATATATATATACATACATACATACAGTATATAATAGACGAGTATAGACGGTGTTAGATATTAAAAGATGTGTATGTATACAAATATAGTTATTATTCTTGTCATCAGTAAATCTATATTCATTTATAATTCATTGAGGGATGAAACGTGGGTATTATTGGCAGTCAAACTGTCGCTGATCGAAGGACCTTTCGCTTGGGATGATTTTTGTTTTGTTCTTTTTTTTTGCTTTATTTTGCTTGTTTTGTTTGTTTGTTTGTTTTGTTTTGTTTTTTATTTTTGTTTTGTTTTTAGGTCTTTTCCAATGCGCTAAGTGTCATGATCTTCACCCTTTCCTCTTCCCGGTACAATGTATATGGGTAGATAAATATGACAGATGTTGCGTTTGAAAGAAGTTTATGAGGATGGGAGAGTTACGTCCAGAATCGATAGAAGAGGGGAGGGAAGTAACTGCATTAGATACTAGTAGTCTATCATTATGTCTTGATAAGATTTTACCTGATTGGTTCATTACAATGAAATCTCAGTGACTATTTCAAAATATCTATAAACAAAATGATATAAAATGGGACTCCATTCCTCCCAGTTGAGACAAGTAAGTATAATATTCTTCATGCAGAACGGATTATTTTTTTATATAAGTTTGGGTCTTATTGATGTGACATACGTTTGTGCCTACATCTTTTCTTCCCTGCAAGTTTACTCTGTATGCGTGTGTGTGTACCCTTTTATCCTATTATATCGGTGCTATAACACTAGTAGCAATGTGACCTATGGAATTATTGGTTGCACCGCGTGGGGTATAGGGAGGGTTACGCATATCCGTTCGCTATACCCTTCGATGCATAATAGTCCTGCAGCTGGCTTCCGTACGTGCGCCAGACAAACGAATCGGGTCAACCCTGGTGTCAAACAATGTTGCCATGGGGGCGTGAAGCCACGGATCACGGAGCACCCCCTCCCCCTTCCCCTCCCCAGCGACTGGTGCCTATAGAATTGGACGGCTGCTAAACTACAGCCCTTAGATTAGTCCTTTTGCAGATTTTATACTTCTTCCTCCATTACTGAGATATGATGCTCCCTCGTTCAGTCGTTTTGACTCTCTCGTTTCGACTTTCAGAGTTGATGAAACTATCTACCATTCTGTTATACTGAGTTTCCTATTCTTTAGAATTAATGACAATAATATGCTATGTAGCTGCACTTTAATCACGACAACGAACAATGACAAATCATGAAGGTGAAGAAAAAAAAACAGCCCATATCAAAAGAAACAACACTGGTAATAAGTTGATCTCTGAGACAGTTGTGGATGACAGGGAACATTACTGTGTGCGCCTTGCTCAAGGCACTAAACAGCTGAACAGAAAAAAAAAAATCAGAATAGAGCACAAGTAAACATCACGTCTCTGGTCACAGTAATCAATGATCTGACACTGCGCCCTCAGCGGCGTTCACCGCTTTGCTCTCCTGTCAGTAAGCCGTCAACGAGTTGAATGGTCTTCTATCGATGATTTTCTCAATACACCGTGTATTGTTTCTTGGACGTGATTGTAGTCCTGAAAAGGACCTACTCAGTCTCGACTTTCGGTAAGCATTCGGTAAGCAGGCCCGTAACCGTCTTTTGTGGGACGGTTCAGAATTAGAAAAAGTGGACTTTGTTGTTGTTGTTTCTCCTGCCACTTCCGGGTTTTATCAGCTGACAAGCAACAACAACAACAACAACAATAATAACAACAACAAAAACTTAAACAAAACTAAAACAAAAACAAAGAAGGATTCAGCGCAATTTCCTGGTACGCCACTTCAATCGCCTAACAAAGATGGTTTAGATACCCTTTCATTTCTTTCTTTTTATTCTCTTTTTTTTTTCTGCTGGCAAACGGGGGGGGGGGGTCTCCTGAGAACGGTAAGAACATGTTTACCAAAACGTGCGGACTGAGTAGGTCATTTTCATGATCCACTCACATCCAAGAAATAATACATGGTGTACAGTGAAACCATCCATCACTCGCCATTCTACCACCATACAAACCTTCAAAGAATATATGAGCCATCTATATTAATTTGCCTACTGTTCACCCTGCCACTTATCTTTTGAATTAATGTGTGATGGATATATTGTGTTAGATACGAAATCATTGACACCTTCACAGTGTTAATTTCAAAGTTTTGTTTGTTCATGATAACAGATCAAACCCTGTGGCGCTAAGAACTTATGACTCATCATTCTGGGTATTTACTGAAGACTCAGAGAGAGAGAAAGGGGAGGAGATAAAAAGGAGATTAAAAAATATACTGCAGGCAGTATAGCTTCGACAAAGGCAGGCTCGATTCCAACTGCAAATTACATATCTCTACTTATGTGCATGAAATAGAAACTGCAAATTACATATCTCTAGTTATGTGCATGAAATAGAAACCTTATAATGCACTAACAGTCGCATCCAAAAATTTGTATCAGGGCCTACTTCTTATCTTTCAGTGTAGGCTCTCTTAGACTTTTAAGAATGCATAATTCACACACTTAAAACGTGATGATTCTATTTATATATCTACAATTTTAACGACGAGATAAAAGCTAGAGCATTATCAAGATACTTATTACCACTTATTTAAAAACAAATAGACTTACAGAAAAAGTGCTTACACGTGAAAACAACAACTACAATGCACAAAACACAAATGGGTATACAGTTTTTGCAGAAATTTTACTCTTACACAGACAAGAAATTTGTTGTTTTTAGATATCGACACATCCGTGAATGTTTCCGTTAAAAATGAATAACACAAAATGAACAACGTATTTCTTTTTTTACGTACGTTTACAAGGACTCATAGCAGTGTCTATTCTAATCTATAAAGACTTGTAGGCTTAGTTTGGCCAACGTTTTCTTATGAAATTAACATCTTTTGAAGTTAATTGAGTGTGAAAGTGACATAAATTATTATTATTATATTTAGGAACCAAGACTATATTATGAGCATCAATTATAATGCGCACGAGGTTTAGAGGTATATATTTGTATTTTGTATGGTAGACAAAGCGGTCCCAGTTTATTTTCATAATTTATTTTTTTCAAAGTTATGCATTCAATATGTCAAGTACTTCTTTAGCCCAAATGTCAGAAGTGAACGCCACAAATCACCTCTTTGTAGTACCAGTAAATAAGCGATATCCCTCGGATAGGACATAAGTCCCTCGGATAGGACATAAAATGGAGGTCCCGTGAATGAGAGAGTCACAGCTCACGCACGTAAAAGATCCCGCTTCATTCATTCATCGCAAAGAGCAGGGTGTCTAACCCGGTGAAGTGGTCCCACCCCACATCCAACTGGACCCCATGGAAGACCAGCTTATTGTAGCTGAATATGGGCTATCCAGCCATCTTCACAGATGGAAAAATGAACAACAACAACATATACCGATTCTTCATAACCCTTTTATTCCGTTCCGCCCACTGCCCCTTTTCTCATAAATCCTTTCTTCTCATCAGTCTTCCTACACTTTCTTCTCCTTCACGCTCAACAGCGATGCCGTCTTCTTACAATCTTTTGGTCTGATGAATCACGAAATATATCTTTGTATATAATTTATGATTTTTACTTTCCTCTTAACGATTTTACTTTTACCAACTCTTTCTCTTCGTCTAGCTCTTCTCTTTTACTTTTTTCCTTTCTTTCTGTTTGTCTGTCTGGTTCTTCTGATCAATGTCCAACACACTCTTAGCCATTAATGCTCCATCCTCTAACTTCCAATTTGCCCGGGGTTAAAGGACAAATCTTCCATTGCCATGAATCGAATTACCTCCCTGTTCCCCACACTCTTTTTATGAACCCGTTTCTCCCGAGATTTTGATGAACTCATAGACTTAACATGACCCATTCGGCTCCAGTAGGCAAAAGGTTAATCCTTCAATGTGTCGCATTTTCTCGAAACATTTGGAGAAAGCCCGCGAAAAAGAGAAAATACATTCTTCGTGGAGCGTCGGGTTTGTTCAGACGACCTGCCCGTCAATCAGCACTATTTCAATGCAAACCTGCCTTCATGCACTCGACAAAACTGAAATGAAGCGAGCTGTATTCATTGATCCATTAGCCTCTTGTCAGCTGAAAGAAGAGCAAATAGATAAATCCACCGTGCAACTGTGTGGGATATTTCGTGACTATTTGCCCTCGGTGGTCGTAACACCAGACCAGGAGAGAGTGTGTGTGCGTTGTATGTGTGAGTGTGTGCGTGTGAGAGCGGGAGAGAATTAGAATCATGGAGAGATAGAGAGAAGGTTAGGTTAAGAGATCGGATGAGGCTAGGAGACATAATATCGTTGGTACAATGTTTCGTGTGCGTGTGAAGATTGAAAAGAACCGACGAACTTGCTAAGATATGATGTCATAATTCAGTCTGTCATCACATGGACAACATAGAGACAGCGAGAAAAAGAAAGGATGGTGATATACTCTTATCTTCGAGAGGGAAGAGATGTGTGTGTTAATGAAGAAATTAAGAGAAAGAGAAGGAGCACAGAGAGATCACGGACAGCCAAATAGATAAAAAAAAGATATATGAATAGATAGATCATATAGATAGATAGAGATAGATAGATAGATAGATAGATAGATAGATAGATAGATAGATAGATAGATAGAGAGATGATGATGATGATGATCCACAGCATTTGTATAGCGCCTTATATCTGTTATAGAAACATTCAAAGGCGCAGATATATAGATGAATAGATAGATAGATAGATAGATAGATAGATAGATAGCATAAAGAGAGAGAGAGAGAGAGGAAAAGAAATTGAGGGAAAGAGAGAGAGAAGGGATATATGAAACTTTGTCATGGTCAGTGAATATGTACAATACTGAGGAATCTTGTGGGTAAGGTAATGTAGACATTATAAAATCGCAGAAGAATTATTTCTTACAGACCTATTATTGATACCTCAACTTCATACGCATTCACGTCACTTGCTAATCTGCTTTCTTATTAAAATCTTAGTTATACATAATGCCGTGTCCTCATCTCTCGATTCTCAATGTCAAAGGAATACGAGAACAGATAGATCGAGGTCAATATCCAGTTTGTTGGCACATCTGATGCTACTTATATCGATAAAAATGCGTTTGTGTCTCTTCAATGTGTTTTTTTCTTCTTCGTCTCCTCATTCTACACCATAATCATTTCCTTTTATCAGCAAACAAACTGCAGCTTAATATCAGGTAGAAAGTCCAAGAACAATCTGATGTTCTTTTGTTCGTGACAACATTCAACGGAACACACTGAACTTTGCATGTTCCTGGTGGAGTAGCAGCGTCCATGCAACGAGGTGTCAAAACACAAAGTGTGATTCGCGTTGATCATGATTTACTATCTTTGAAAAGTAAATAAAGGCAAAGGCGCCTCGAGGAGACCACGAGATATCACACTAGTCATCTTAGTTTTATTACACACACACACACACACACACACACACACACACACACACACACACACACACACATACACACAAGACAACAGCTATCCACCACTAACTCGTATAAGGTAACTGTCTTTATCTCGCCGGGAGTTCCCCTTTAGAGGACCCTTTCCTGTCCCAAAGATTTGCAATCACCTGAAATTTTATTCAACTACTATTGTAGATGACTATCATGAAAGAGCTTCCTTTAAATTGCTATTATTATCATCATAAGTATTGTCATTATATTCATTATTATTATTATTATCATCATTATCATCATTTCCAGATTAATATTACTATTGTTATTAGCCTCATCATTATCATCACCATTATTATTATAATCATCGTTATATTTTGCATCGCCACAAGAAAATTAAAATAGAAGAACGCTACTGGTGTAGCAGCGGTCACTTTGGCAAAGATGGAGAAGTTTAAGATCGCAATCTTTAAGATCTCGAAGTTTTGCCAGTGTGACCGCGCCTTGAGTCCCATGACTGACTGCATTGAGTGGGTATGAGTTTCAAAAGTATAGTGCATAATATTAGATTTCAAGGGCTGTGTGTACACATAACAAACAAACAAACACACAAACAAACAAATCAAAATGACTGCCTTGATACGATGTGAGAACTGTTAGTGCTGTGAGGATGAATGTAAACTTTGTGAGGCCTTGCTATGGACCGATCAATGATGTCCTTGCCACGAGCTGATGGTAATCAAGAAGTTGATACAAAACAACAGAAATTACAACGACAGAGGAAGGAAAGCTGATGGTGACAGTAATGACGATGACAACGATGATGATAATTTTAATTTGTGCAAGACTACTGATAATGACAATAACGATGAGTGTAAAAATAGTGATGATAAATGTAATAATACCACTGTGAACGATGAATTAATAATAATGATGTCATACCAGAAATGATGATAATAATTATAACTAATGTTATGATCATTATTGTTTTCCTATTGTATCTATAAATGCAATGATTGTTAGAAAAAAGTATCTTCCAATAACGTGATCCTTGTTATCGCCATTAACTCCTCTAAAAAAGAGTGACTACAAAGTAAGTCTTAAAGTAGATATAGACACGGCGAACCCAATACATCTCATGGTCATCAATATTGACCATCCGGACACCGTCCACTCAATTGTCCTTTTGGGAACTCCTTCCACGTGAGTGATAATTGACTCTGTATTGACCAGGATCTTCGTCCCCTCATCTGACCGCCATCTTAAACAAACATGGCGCTCTAACGTGTAACGAAGCTTGTTTGCTCGCTCATTACGCCAGGGGTCTTCTTTTCTCCATTCCAAGACGGCAACATTTGCAAGTCGTCCTCTAGAGAGAGAAAGAGGGGGAGAGGGAGGGGGGGTAGGGGAATCGGGATTGCTGGACGCCAAACGCGATGCTAACTCCATAAGAATACAAAGAGTCTGTAGAACAAACAAGGAGATACACACATTTACGTTTTATTATCTGCACATCCGATGATTAGCTCGCTTGCTCTCTAGTGCCTCCTAAAGGTAAATACAAGCTGGATGTATGCCTTGAACGAAGTATGTACAGATCCGAAGTCAGTAACATTCCGAGGAACACCTGAGTAAAGCTGAACAACCCCCCATGCTGGGCAGCGGATTAACTTCTCGTGATTTTTATTATGATGTCGTTCAGCTCTTATTCGCATTTAAGCAGAAGCGTTGATAGTTAAAGGATACCAGGGCTGCTAAACAAAATTATTTCGAACATCATTGCTGGAACGTTAAAAACCCACCGGAGAGAAATCGGAAAACGATATATGTACATCAGCAGTGAGAGGGAGGATGAGGAGTACAAGATTAAGATTGGACTGGTCACGAATTATGTCGACGAGACCTTAAGAAGAATGGTTAACAGAGCTGCTGATGCGTCACATTTTTAATCATTGTCTATGTGAACGAGTGATGAGAACTAAAGTAAGAGCAAAGCTGTCCGAACTACACCGCGACACGTTAGTTGGCTCCCTTTATCATTAGTATTATTAGCTGGTAGTGTTCATCGTTTCCTGCGTTATCAAATCTAGGACGTGTTTAGGTGAATTTATACCCATTGAAAGTCTGCTCATGGTGATGCGATCAGTTGTCAAGATTATCCCAATCTATGGTGGAAAACCTACAGACGACCTGGTCCTCTCATTTCAACGAATCACCGGCTTGTGTTATCGATAATCGTGTTTACGCAGTACCGATTCAGCGTCGATCGATGGCTGGGATCTTATCCTAACGATTAACTGGGTAAATATCACCTTGGAGGAAAACCAAAATCATTCAGTTATTGATGCTAATGTTCAAGACTTCATAAGTCCAAGGTTCATCCCGGAGGAAGGGGTGAATGGTAACAATTGTTAAAAGTGTTGACTCAGCTTTGAGATTTCACGTCCGTCTGCATCACTTCATCACTCTGGAACATTTATTGCGCGGCAGACGTGTTTGAAAAGACAGGAAATTTCATCTCACCTTCGTTGAACTTGATGTGTATGGATTCTTACTTTAAACAACAGTCTGTCGGAGAAAACACAAATCAAGAGGTCGTCGAGTGCGGTAATTGGAACTTTCCTTTGATTACACTGAAAATTGGCGTCTCCATTAACATTCTGTTGTCTGGACAAAAACACAATTAATATCTTTCAGTGTGGCTGAGATACTAGTATTGCATCGAGTACTAGTATTGAGAATCTTCACGTCGACGAGCACAGCTTTGCGTGAATTTGAAAAGAAATGGACGTCTACAGATAAGATATCTCCTTCCAGTTTTCTTTTCGCAATCTCAATCTGTACTTCAGTCTTTCTCAACATACTATCATGCCGACTGATTATTGTTTGAAGAAATAACAAAAATTCAGTATCAATGCATGTTCCGAAGAAAAGGTCGTTTAATGATACTTGCAGACATTATGTGGGCTCTAGAACAGAAAGACGTGTCAGGTTGACGTCACTTTTCAATATAGCATGGCTGTTTCATTAGCGTGGGCTGCGGACTTAGCGGAAATTCGACAAGAGGAGAAACCTATTGAATTGTCGTTTATTACTTTTGACCCTTCGCGCCTCGGAGGTGGGAGCGTCTGTTTCGCGCCGCATCCCACACTCAGGCTGCCTCCCATCACCATGGCGACGGGGGAGAGAGGAAGCACGCCATCGCCGCGACGTGTTTCGGTCGTCTGCGGAACCAGTGTTTTCAGTCAGAAGTATCAGAATTATCGGCATTTATCGATGTCGGAAGCCGTGAACAACGAAGAGAACAGTGCGACGACTGATGATGATCCGAGGACACCTGAACCCGGAGGTAATGAAATTAATAACAATGGTCGAACCATCAACGGAGATAAACGAATGCCATCACTATCTCATCGGGATAGTATCAAACGCAGAGTCAGTTTTGCCGCAGAGACTGACTCAAGTGTGTTCTCTCCTCAGCTTAGTGATGTCCAGCATTACTCACCCGCTTCTCCGCGCCGTCATCGCATCGCGTCATTGTCGACTGATATACCAGTAGTTAATCAACGAAAATCGTTCCCGAGCTCGCTGCTCAGCTTATCGGGGGAGAGCGATATGGCGAAGAGTAGTAACGCTATGTCTCGCCGCCGTCAGACCTCAGCCGGACCCGACTCCAGCGGGGGAAGAAGCCTCCTGCCGGCTGCTCACCGACAATCTGCCGTCGGCACTATACTCCCTCCGACCAGCGCTCAATCCGGCGAAGAAAATATCGGATCTCGGATGAGAAATGGACTATGCAAATCTGCACCGCCGCTTCTTAATCCCGCACCGCATCGTCACGACCAGGAGAACTCGAGGCCGACTCACAAAACGTTCAACTATGTGTACAACGATGAGCAGAAACGCAGTGAAATGATTGAGAAGCCCATCATCGGCGGCATACTCACGGGCGACGAGGAGGTGGACGAGGTGGTGGACGTGCTCTCCGATTCTTTTCCAGTCTTTAGTGATGACGACGAAGATGTCGTTGACGAGGGCAACTTCCTTGCACCGATTACGGAACGGGCGTTGAGCACGACGGGCGAGGAGTCGACGCACGATCGAGGGCTGCGGATTCTGCGGTGGATCATGGACGAGCAGGAGCGGCCGGCAAGCCAGGGAGCTCGGATACAGGCAGCCGCTGGAAGTCATTCTAGCGCAAGAAGCAAATTAGAGAGTGCCGATCATGTTGCACAGACGCAGGAACGAAAACTTAAACGAACGAGCTCGAGAAATAAACTTCTTGGCAAAACGTGAGGTTGATCTGGTTTCATGCCTTCATGTGCCTCTGGAATTGCCAGTTTGAGGATCACTGTATTCAAACAAGTGCTGGAAGACCTACACAGATTTGATGTCCAGTGATGTCCGTGAGTTCTGTCGAAGCCATATCACAGTGAATATGGTGGATGAGTGGATATAGACAATACTTTTTAGGACCTGAGAGATCCTTTTCACTATGATGGTGACAGATGAAACAAAACAGGTGTTATTTAATGTATGCGACCTGATTTTGGCACAATGCTATGAAATGAAGCCAAAATCAGTTCTACACAATCTTAGTTGTGTATATAAATTTACACACTGCATCTTTTCAAATGATTGTAGTTTGTGTTTTTGGAAGTCATCATTATTTGTTCTACCATGATGCCTTTATGACATTATGACAGAAAAATGTGTATACCTATTTTACCCTTTTTTCTTTGTTTGTTTGGCTTTTTTTCTTGCTGTTTGAACATTTGTGTCTGAAATACATATAATTTGGAAATTAGCTTATTTTTTTTTAATCTCGCCTTTCAAAGAGAACGCCACTGTTTGATTCTTTCCATATAATTAAGTAAACGAAATAGTTTTTAGCTGTGGCTACCATTTTCTATGACTCAGTGAAGTAAATATTACACATTATGAGATAGATGTATATGATGAGCTACTTAGAAGTTGTGTATTGCATTTTCCGTACACAGAGTGAAATCTTTGTTGATAAGGCTTATAGTCTTCCGTGCCAGCAGGTCGTTGTCTGTTCTGAGACTAAAATGGACAGAAATCCTAGACTTGAAATGTATGGTTTACATATTTGAAAAAAAAAAAAAACAGAGATTTTTTTTTCTTGCGTGCAATTTCGACATATTCGTTTTTATCTTTTTTTACATCAACTTCTCACTGACTTGATTTAGTACAAAGCTAAAGCTGTGTAAATGTTTAGCAATAACACATAACACAGGGTAAAAGTAATCTTGATTTGATTTACTCGATGCTTATCAATGTACTAGTAGTAACAAAAGAAATCCAAAAAAAAAAAGAAAGCACGTTTTAATGTAATTTTGACATTGGACCAGTCGACATTGTGAACAGATTAAAAACGTATATGATGTCTGTTTTGTATGATAAACCAATAAGGCAATATCAAGTAATCTATGTCATGTAATCAAGTTAGATTTCGCTCAAATTATGAAGGTCGCAACATTTTTGTCAACCAAGGGACTACCTCATTTGCTTAGTTATAACATTCAAATAGTGTGTGACCGGAGGTGGAGTCTATTGCAATACTCATTATTATAATGTAACTGAACACATTGCGCATAGCACAACACTTCTTGTTGGCGGTAACACTTATGAGGTGTTCTGATACATGGTGGATTTCAAAGCTATCATGATGTAATCATACTGACTTAGTGGGGCAGTATGATTACATCATGATACTTTTTTTTTCTCTCTTTTTTTTTTTTTTTTTTTGAGTGGTTCACAACATACAAGCTTGCTTCTTAGTGGACCTCTCAATTGTTTTTTTTTTCTCAACTGAAGCATAACTTTGTTTGTTTTTGTTTTTTGCCAGTATGCATTCTTTTGTTTATCTGTATCATTTATCTTTTGCAAAGTCGAATGTTTATGTTTATGATGTAATTCCAGATTTATTATGTGGTGTGTGTGGTTTTTTTTTTTTTGGAAAAAAAGAATGAAAATGAATGAATTAAATTGAATTGAATTGAATTGGATTGGATTGAATTGAACTGAATTGAATTGAATTGAATTGAATTGAATTGAGATCATGAATATGAAACAGAAACAGAGTTTTGTCTTTCATTCTCTCAAGCAATTTACGGTATGAATAGTTTGTACTGTGTGTAAGTGATCCACTATGCATGTGTTCATGAAAATGATTGTTTATGTGATTACATACCGATACGTTTACATATGATATATTAATATATTAATCATTGATGCAATATTGTTCAGATTACATAATATTATGTAACATGACATATAACAAAATGTGTGAAAAGAATTGAATGAATCTGATGCGATGAAAAAGTATGTTTATTTCAATGCACACTTAATAAGTACCAATAGGTCAATGTATCAGCCCACGTTTTCTATTGATGACGAGAGTGAGGATGACAATGACAATAATGAGTAAGTAGAATGTTATTATAACAGAACTGCAACTTCGACCATTATACTACAAATACTTACGTTGGTTTTACTGATGTTTATAGTTCTAATGATAATGGCTGTTCCTACACTTAATATCATTGCTATCAACTTATCCTCATTGTCATCAATATTAATATTACATAAGCATCAAGGTTTTTTGTATCTGTGGGACATTGACGATTATGATTAAGGGAAAATGATGATTTTTTTTATTTGTGTAATGACAAAGACATCCTGATACATGTCAAAATCAGCAATAAATGAAAAAGACTTCTTGTAAATAACTTGTACATTCACTTGAGCAATCCATTGGTTCCTACTTTAAAGGGACTGTACAGTACTGGTTGAGGTAGGGATTCATGTTTTGAACATTCCTAAGTGAGATAATGAAAAGCCTCTTATGAAATATGAAAGAGCATGTGATTTTAAGAAGGATTCAACGTTTATTTGACGAAAATTGGTTTTCAAATGGCTGAGATATCCCAAAAAGTGCTCATAATAAAAGGCGACATGCCCCAACTTTATTAGTATCTCTTTGTTTCACCTTGTTTTGGATATCTCAGCCATTTCAAAACCGATTTTCATCGAATAAACTTTTGATACCCCTTAGAATTGCATGCTTTTTGACATCTCATAGAGTGGTTTCTGAATATCTCGTAAAACGTTAAAAGCTAAATCTTCACCTCGACCAGAACTGTACACACCCTTTAATTGGGGAATGTTAGGTTGAAAGCTAGAAACGAAACCAGTTGTGACTGGCTTCTTTCTTCTTCTCCTTTTTTATTTTCCATCTGACAAGATGGCTCGATAGGTCATCTAAAGCTGCACAAGCTGGTCTTCCATGGGGTCCAGTTGTATGTACTTGGGGCCGACCACTTCACCGAGTTACCCACCGTGCTCTTTGCGATGAATAAATTAGTATTGTATATATCTACGTCATAGTATAGCATTACATAATACAAAAAATAGAGATGTAATACAGTAGGGAAATGTTCGGTATTGAAAAGCCAAAACGTCACTGAAATTAAAAACAGTAACGAAAGTAAAGAAAAAGATGATAATGATTGTGGTGGTTATGACGACGATGACGCAGGAGTAGACGAACGGGAAGGCCTACATGCTGCCTGCGATGATAGAGGAGATTATAGTGACCATGAGAGAAGTGATGAAGCTGAAGATGATATTGTTGATGATGATGACGATGATGATGACGTTGTTGTTGATGATGTGGTTGGTGATGATTTCTTACGTTGTGGTGTGTCTAGTATAATTAAAAATCAATTTCACATCCACAAACACTTCTTTAATTGAGTAAAATTAAACATACAGAAGAGTGACTTTAGTATCAATAGATTGAGTTCAATGGCAACATGAATGTTATCAAAGTTTCATTTTCCACATGATTTTAAGAATAGTAATATCGATCTTAATCACAAATTCACATCTCGTCGGACAATGATATCGCCATATCAAAAGACTCATTATTACTTAATGGCACCAAAAGTTTCACAAAATTTCTTCTCCTTTTAAATGAACTTAAGAAGAGAAGCTGTTGTGGTTCCATGGATAAGACCACGGACAATCAATCATAAGGCCCCTGGTTCGAGACCCCTGATTTGCAGCGGTTGTGCCTCACTCTGAACAAGTATTGATCCTCATCAATGTGCCTCGTCCTTCGGAGGGGCCTTAGTGCTGCGTTGACTCAATGTTCAAGGCGGCTTCGGCTGCCCCGTTAGCCCGAAACGTAGTGCACCGTCGGCAGGTGGGATATTCTTCTTTTTCCCTCTCCGTATTCTACTTCTGTTAATACAAGGGTATTCTTGCTCTAGGTGAACATGTAGCTTTCAGACGCCGCTTTCATGGTTCGCCGTGAGATCGGCGTCTGACACCCCGGCGCGCGGCGTCTTGTCAGGCTATAGACTATACATATATCCCGTCGCGTCACCCGACCGCCTCCAAGTTTTATTACGGCCCATTTCGTGCTGCTACGTTTTGTTGCGTTCAACCCACTTTACTACGGCTTATTAGGTTTCTCATCAGCACCGTGACTGCGGTGGTATTTTTTTTTTCGGGGGGGGGGGGGGGGGGGGTAATTTAACAATCTGACACCGCATCCATGGCAATCTCAGCGCACGTCTACCCATTCCGTTTCCCCACCTTGTCTCACGTTCATCCCGTTTTGTCCACGGTGGCCTGAAACGTGATTATAAGAAAAGGATACTTCATTCTTTACGATATCGTCCTACAATTTCAGCGATTTGCAGTAATGACATGGAAAATGTCAGGAGCTCATCGATATTTTTCATATCTTCAGTCAGTAATAAATTTCCGCTTTAGACATGGAAGTGACTCTATGTCCCTCTGTAATTATTGTCATTTTAATCTAATGACTCGACTCTATTCGAAATCAGATATACTATATTAGGCAAAGAAACTGCTCAGTTCTATTTATAAGACCGAGAAAATAAAAATGAGCAGCAATCACCTATTATTGAGACCTTCAGATTACATCATTGGGTTCACGTCAGCCGGAACAAAGAAAAAGATAGCATGGATCGAGATACAACATATTATTTTCCCTCTCCTTCACGATGTACTGAAGTTATTTTCGTCACCAATGTCCACATTGGGGCATTGTGGACTTCCTTTACTTCAAAACAGGAAACTATGGATAAGATTGGAAGAAGTAGGACGCGAGAAGTTCCATGCCACGGGATGGAATTTAATCATGGTTCATTTCTTCAGTTGATAAAATTATACGTCTCCTCGAGGGAGACAATTTCCCTCGCATTTTTTTTTTTTATTGCTTCTCGGCAATGTCGTGTCGTTGGATTTTTTTCCTCGTGTAATGGGTCAGGCACATAATGTCTATAAGGAGAAGTTGTCTGGGTACAAAATTGATGAAAATCAAGGAACGAATACCACTTTGACTTTGGTCATGGCCATAGATATATTCACGAGAACACATCTTCGAATCAAACTGTCCCTTGCCTTGCAAAATGTGAAAATAAAGTCTTGACGTTATTTCAACATAATGACGATGATAATCAAATCAATGTGCTTCCATCATTCTTTTCTGTACTGTCAAGATAAAAATCATAGTCTCCAGATGGGCGACTTGTTCATTGACTGCGTCAGATGTAAACATCGAATTTCATTGAATGATTCATAAGTGCATGGCAAACTATACATGATCCCGAAAAGGCTCCTTTCCCCACAGTAATTGATTTCTAGAGGGCTGGATGTTGGTGTGGCAGTGATCCTATGCAAATAGACAGAATGAAATCCTTCTGCGGCGTGACTCCATCCCTCGCGTCATGGCTTAATTAATCGCCCCCTTTCTACCTGTCCAGCCCCTGATTCTCTCCGAAGAGATTACAAGGAATTCGACTGACACAAATGTACGGAGGAGTTGAATACGTCAATAATCTGCATTACCGACACCTTTTACGTCAATCAATATAGAAGGCTGTGTACGCTTTGACGCCAAGCTCGACATGAAATCTCATCCGGTCCGTTTAAAATAGAGTACGCTCGCCCAATCAATATTGACTTTTTCCCCAATCTTCGACATTAGCAATTCGCATAATTAGTAGACACCAACAATGAATCCATGTAAAATGCTACCTGGGCCAGTGAATCGCAATCCTACATCTGGAAACTGTCACATACAATCATTGCGCGACAAAAATTAATGCAACTGAAAAGATTCGAAGCAGTTGCGATAACGATCACATTGAATATCCCAGCAGCTTTAAGCTTGTAAAATCATCTTAATTCGATGGAATTAGAGTTTTTGTTATTATATTTTGTGGTTTAAGTGTGCTTCATCACCATCATTCATAAGTTACAGTCAAATGCAACATGTTTCGTCCGCCGACCTTAAGCGTCATTTATGACGTCATCTACTGTCAAGAAAAACCTACCGTACACAGCATATTGTTTGTGTCTAAAGTCGAGATTGCCTGGATTTCATTTTTCAAACTGCGTTCCCACCACACTAAGTCAAACTATACGTACTAACTGCTATGAGCGGTTTATTAACCAACGAAAGTGCTCGAATGCTGTACACACTTGTTGGAGAAGAGGGTATGCTTAAATTCTGGTCAAACCCCTGTTATCTTGACATTATCATATCGGAATGCAGAAACTGGATTTATTTTTGACGTATTCGTAAATGTTTACACTGAGTTCTCCGCGCGATAAGACCTAGCAGACAACCATCTGTGCATTAAATTTGATTTCACATGACTTGTTAACTCATTGAACGTTTATCATTTAAACAAGTCACACATTAGCCATAGCCGGAAAAGAAAAGACAGTAAAGTAGAATCTTAAAAGAATAAAACAAAGAAATTTAGCCGAAACTATGGGATAATAAACGCTTCGTTTAAAAAAAAAAACAACACAACAACAACAACAAGAACACACTGAATGAATAAGGAATCAGACACGAATGGTTGATGGCTTTCATGTTTGATTGTTGTTGTTTTTGTCAAAGAAAAACAAAAGAAATCACATCTCCAAACAGTTCACTATGTCCACTCTGTGCTCACATATACAGTATATAATGTCAACACGTATACGGACGGTTGCTCACCCCAAACCACTGTCTTTACCTAAAGGGGGCGCTACGCTGTTGTCTTCTCCGTGGCGCTAGGCGATGATTTAAATTTGATCACAAATTTAACCATGCGTTTGGCCAACAAGGAATCGTATTGCCATGGCACCTGACGTATGTTCCTCCCCACTTCTGCAATTCTGCAATACCACGTAAAGTTTACAGAGATAGCACTATTACTTACGGATGAGTTGATGCTCTAGATAATCAATAAGGTGCTGGATGACGTGTAGTAGGCCTGCTCTGCGTGGTCTGGAGGTCACCCCGACATCACGACATCAGAACTCTTATCTACGGAAATGTTATTTAGTTATGAATCGAATGCCGGGATACTTTCTCAAGCAGAATTGTCCTTGTGAGTCAGAATCATTGTTCCTTCCTGTACATCTATTCACAATGTACAGAATGAGGGAAAATTCCACAACGGAAAGATGTATTGACATAAAAATAGTACTACGAATGCTTTACACGCATTTAAAGGGGATGGCTAGTAACTGATCAGTGGGATCATTAACGGCATTCCCACTGATTCCAATTGATCAGTTACTAGCCATCCCCTTTACACTCCATAGGCTTTGATATCGATTTAATGATGGCGAGATCGGTACTATCCTACGTCATATCTTAATAACATTGAGACAAGGAAATAAAGGTTTACTCAAGATGATTAAGTCAAAACCTTTCCCTCGTCGTTTGTACTTCTCTCTACAACCAACAAATTAAAGCTGTAATTCTTCCATGAAATGACGTAAAGACGGCAGTACTATAACTGTAGTAACACGGCATGAATAGCATTTAAAGAATTAATCATGCGTTAATGTAATAGTGACAGGATCGGTACTTACCAATGATTTTTATATGGAGCAAGGAAATATCAATATGAGTAAATGAGCTTTCACTTTCCATAATAACATTTTCCGTCCATCAATGTGCACAGAGACGGTTTTTGTTGTTGTTGGTTTTTTTTTTTTTTGGGGGGGGGGGCGGAGTGATATTTCGTATACAAAAAGAAAATGGTTTATTATTACTACACTGTATTATCATTCTTATCATCATCATCATCATCATTGTTGTCATTATTATTGCTATTATCATCATTATCATTAATGATATCAAAGTAACATGCAGTGTGACATCATCAAATGACAGCAAGCCTGAAACCAGTCGCAGTCGGTATTACGGAGTGTGCACTAGTTAGTACGCCATTTTGAGCGTGACAGGATACTGACTGACGTTCATGGCATACACAAATGCCGCAGAGATGGTCCGGACAGGGGGTTGTACAACTTTTCGGGAGCACCCCATGGACACCAAGAATCTCTTGATCAAGGCCAGGAACCTTGATTTGAACACGGGATGCTTATATGCATACAGGATAGGATTCAGACAGTTGTTGAGATAGAGGACGGCTGTGGTGTACAGTCCGATCGACAGGACGTCGGGGATGATGAAGGCGATCGTTGTCGGCAGAGTGCAGACGACGAAGGCCATGAAGACGATGAAAAGGTTCTTGGTAACCCTCACCTCGCGTCGTCCCATGCGCTTTATGGCGGCGCGGTGAAGTCTGCGCGAGCGACTGCTCCCGAAGTGGACACGAAACTGATTGTGCTGTTTTCGGAGGAAGACCAGGATCCGCAAATAGCACGCCAAAATAACGGTGACCATGATACCAATGAGCATGGCCAGATAGCCGTGATAAGCGTTACTCCTGGGCGAAGGACTCGTAAAGCATTGCCCGTAAGGCGGGTAATAGGAAAACGTCGTTAACTGGAAGCCAAATACAGGAACGTAGATCGATATGCACGCCAGTACCCAAGCCATTAGAGCCAGGGCAATCTGTTTCCGCCGTGTGTTAAGTCCCACTTTTCCGCGGATGCTCTTAGTTATGACATAGCATCTGATGATGGCGATCAAGACAAGATTTATACCGCTACACGCAAATGTGACGTAGATCACGCTACCGACAATGGTACAGACTACATCTGGAAGCGGAAATTGGTCCCGTTCACTGAGCACACCGACAGTCTGGAACGGCAAAGCCGCGCAGGTCAACAAGTCTGCGATCGCTAGGTTGACGATCAAGACGTTGGTCGGAGTCTGCAACCTGGGAGACAGAGCCACGCCCATGATGACCAGACCGTTTCCAACGACACCGAATGCTGTCGTCGCGATGTATATTGATGCTATGACGACATGATGGGGGAAGCCCGACCCTTCGTGGCATGTTGCGTTGGTGGAATTGTCGCTAAGAGCAGACAGTACCTGTTGATCTACCGAGAATACATCCATTGTTACGTAGTCCAAAGCTGATTATCATAATTGTGACTCCCTTTTCTCGAATCATCGGCAAGGAATGTAGATCCTTTCGAAATGAGCTTGCTCATGGAAGCTGGTCCGGCCTGTAACAGATGGAAACAAAAAGATAGACAGCAGCACACGATTACGATTTACAACATAAAATAATCGTGACTTTTGTAATTTAAAGGGATTGTATAGTTATGGTTGAGATCTAACTTCAGGTTTCTGACTTTTTTTGTGTGAGATAATGAGAAATTTTGAGAAGAATTCAGCGTTTGTTTGGTGACAACTGGTTTTGAAATGACTGAGATATCCAAAATAGAGTGATCCTAACAAAAGGTGGGACCCACCTTTTATTACGATCGCTTTGTTTTACTTTATTTTTTGGATGTCTCAGCCATTCCAAAACCAATCTTCATCAAATCATCTTTGAATTCCTCTTAGAATGGCATCCTCTCTATATACTATTTCGTAAGTGATTTCTTGGTATCTCACAAACAGTTAAAAGCCCAATCCTCATCTCCACCAGTACTATGCCATCACTTTAACCATGTTATTATCTGAATGTCATCCTCTTCAAAAACAAACTTAAGCACAACTGTAATGAGTTATTTTCCCACAACAGTGCAAAGTTATTACACAGTCTTCCTCCGACATCAAGGAACTTATACATGTTTATGATTGTGAACGGTCAGCCCATCACCACTTAAATCACATTTATTAGATATGTGATATCTTTTTTTTTTAAGTACTCTGTTATTGTACAACACAGTGCATCAGGTACATGCAGCTACCTATTCAGCGTTTGTCACAGGGACAATTATTCGTGAGGACCTCGGGGATCTGCTTCATAAAGAGTCACGATTGATCTTACCCTCAATGTATCAAGCGTAACTTGGTGAATCGAGCCTAAGATCAATGTTGATCGAAAGTACGTGTTGTAAAGTTACTTACGCTTGATTTAAAGTTTGTGTTTTATAGCAGATTGATCTTAACTTATTTGAATTACATCAATCGTAAGATCAATCTTAAGAGCAACCTTAATGCATTGGTACAGATGTAGGACTAAATGGCATAGTAACATCGACTAAGTCAGTCAAGAATGTACACGTGCATTCTGAAGCATTTAAAGAAGAAATTGATTAATTAATGATAATGATGAAAATAATGATGATAATAATAATAATAATAATAATAATAATTACAATACGTCTTCTTTATCCATGGTAGTGTCTTCAGTGTTGCCACTGATCTACCAGAGGCCCCTGCCATTGTTATTACCCTATAGCGCTGCCATCGGCATGTAATACTCATTATTAAACATGTTAAAGGGATGGTAGTATTCGTTGAGACGACGATTCAGCCTTTAACTTTTTGCAAGATACTTTAATAAAACTTATGAAATGTTCAGTAGCATACAATTCTAAGAGGAATTCAAGTTATTTGATGAAAATCGGTTTTGAAATGGTTTAGATTTCCAAACAAAGTAAAACAAAGCGATCCTAATAAAAAGTGGGTTCCACCGGAATTGCTTTGTTTTGGATATCTCGGTCATTTCAAAACCATATTTCATCAGATAAATTTTGAATTCCTCTGAGAATTATATGCTCTTTCACATTTCCTTGGAGGTTTCTCATTATCTCACCAAAAAAAAAAAAAATAAAAAATTGGAAACTCGAAGCCCCATCTCAACCAAACCTGTACTATCCCTTTAACACCTGAGTCGAGAATCCTTTATTCTTAATGTGGGTAAAAAAGTGGGTAGAAACATCTTGCCCAAGAACGTAAGCACTGGATGGGATTCGAATTCGGGTCCTCCGATTGAAAGTCAAGAATCTTATCCACTATGCCACGTTGATCCCAATTAGTTCACAACACTGCTGTTCCTCACTTCCCTCGGTTTATGTCCGTTGACAACGGACTCTGCGCGTCGGTTTTTTTTTTTTTCGAGCAATTTTCATCCGGATTTCTCTCAGACTGTCTCTCTCTGTCAACTACATATTGTGTATCATGTATATGTGTTTGAACTCGTGTCATTCATATTATTAGTGGCACACTGCAAGCTCTTATTCTCCAGTTTTTCTCTATGATAGCGAGATCATACTAAACGATGTACCTTTTTCAGTCAAATACTCTAGACAACAGCCATTTTGAATGTGATTGCTTTCATATAAAGTCTTTTATACACAAACTGATATCAATGAACACAGAAGTTCCACATACATCTAACATCTATGAAAATTTCCTCAAGGTCTTAGTTCGACAAAGGGAGCTTCACAAATTTACAAGATAAGCACTCAATAAAGCGTTCTCTTGAGATCAATTTTGTCCTTTTATAAAGGAAAATACAGTTTATTAAAACATATCACAGATAACAAACAGCATGGTTGTTTCAAACATTCGTTAAATTTGCATATACTTTCATCACAACATTGTTTTGACAACCAGTGGGCCTGTCTAAGTCAAGACTTACCCGACATACACATTGTAGCATCAGCTACTGGAATACAAACTGTACTTCCATAATACGTCTGTATTTTGATACAGTGTTTAACGGTTATACGCGACATGCACATTGTAGCATCACATTGTTGCATCAGCTACTGGAATACAAACTGTACTACCATGTGCGTCTGTATTTTGATACACATTTTACCGGAACAGGTGAATTGAATGGCTTGCTCTTGAAGCTTCTCAGGGAAATTGAGTATCTATACGTATCAAACTGAACAGACCTATAAGACTCGTCAGTTAATGATTTATAGTGTCACAGTAGACCATCTGGATAACCTTATATGGTGCGATCTTGCGGGTTGCCGACGACCCAATAGGTACTGAAACAGATTATCTAGCCTTAAAGAAGAAATCAACTCAGAATTTTGTAAATTTCATGAGAAAAAGATAAAAAGATCCCACAGAACAGTACAAAAATGATCAAAATCGGATAAGAAATAAGAAAGTTATGACATTCTGAAATATCAAAATTTTTCAGAAAACACCTCAAGACCAGTCGTTATGAATATTCAAATCAGCAAATTGATGATGTCATGCCATCACAATTTCTTATTCATTTCATAAACAGAAATTACAAAAATCTCATATTTCAGCTGTATAAGTTTAAAACTTGTCTTAAAACCACCCAAAATAAATAACAAAAGTAATGTTAACTATGATATATTTTGGTATGGAATTATGTTTTTACCTTTGTTAGCTAGAAATAACAAGTTTTCCGAATTTCCATAAATAACATACATGAAAAATTGTAAAAGCATGACATCACAAACTCGCTCATTTGAACATTCATATGGACTGGTCAAGAAAATGTTTTCCGAAAAAAAAAACGGTGAAATTTGAAACTGATATATCTTCCTTATTTCTTATCCGATTTTTGTCATGTTTGCAACGTTCTGTAGGGATTTTTTTGTCTTTCGTTTAAAGTTTATTCATTTTGGGAGGGGGAATTTCCTCTCTAAGATATGACTGATGAGAAAACGAGTTTATTTTGTCCAAAGCAAATGAAGGTATAGTCCTCAGTCCATCATTCCTTCATTACGAGATCGATGTCAAAGTGTCAAACTTTCTAATTTATCTGCCGTTGAATGTTTGATACGAAACCAATATTAACCCCTTGTGTTTGCTACCTACCGAGATCATCTTTTAATGAATTAGATTCATGTTCATGAAATAATTCGTAATACATCATGATGTGTGACATTCACAATATTCATAACTGATTAATACCAAGCAGTGGCTGAATTAATTTAGTCCACTATTGAACAACCTGCTTAGCTGTTAGAAAAAAAATTGCATTCTGATTCTAACTTTATGCCTCCTGAAGAATGGTTATCATAAAGTATGTTGAGAAAGAACACAGACTTACAGTATCTTGAAATGAAGGCAGAGGTATTCAAATCACAAATCGGTGAAGTCACAACTAAAAAGAACCAAATGATTCTAACTTAAGACAAACTTTTATGTCAATATCATTTATTATGAACACATGAAATATCAATGCATCAACTGCGACCTCCTTTTGCACTGTGGTTTTCACTTTGTATACACATTCATGGAAACCGGATTTTAAGGATCTTTAAAAAGTCACTAACCTTCTCCATGTTAATTGCCAATGCATGTGCAAGAAAATGTTTGTTTTTTTTTTTATTTGATGAACTTGCATCTTTACACAAATTAATGATTTTTTTTTCTCACATAAAAATGATATGAATTAATATTATCACGAGGAGTTTTACAAAAGCAAAATTATTTTGAGTTGTTTCGACAGGAAGTTTGTTTACAGTCCTGTCCCTAGAACAGGATATGATGTCAAATCGGCATTCACAATCATGGCTTCGACTCTGTCGATACTTGTCTGATTTAGCTCAGACCAGAGCTGTTCCGTTTACTTAATAAGAATAGCAAATCCCCAAAGCAACAGCTGCACATGGGCCTAATCTAGTTTCCTAGTGCAATGTGACCGAAAAAAGCATGTTGCCACACTTAATCTCAGAATGTAGAAACTTGCGTTTCACTAGTTGTATAACCAGGTCACTTCGAGATAATATGATATCATAGTAATGTGAATATGTTTAACACTTGAAGGTGTTACTCGTACACAAATATTAAAGGAGATCCAAAGCTTCCAGACTTCTGGTTTTTGTTACATCTATAGTCCCCAAATAGCTGACATTTAGAGCGCTGGCACACGCTGTCTGTACAGAGTAAGCTAGCACACCCGTTGCTGCACATGGTGTGTTTTTCTCGCTTTTCGTCGGCGCAGGTAACAATCGCTTAATGAACCTCATGAATGCCTTCTTGAAGACAGGGTGCTTAAAGGCGTACAGGATTGGGTTGATGCAATTGTTGCAATACAAAATGGCCGTCGTGTACAATCCAGCGACGAGCACGCCTGGCAAGAGAAAGGACACAATGGTGGGTAGTGCGCAGACGACAAACGCGAGCACAACCGTGAAAAGATTTTTCGTAACGCGAACTTCGCGCTTACTCAGACGCCGGATTTCATCTCGGTACCGCTTTCCTTGCACGTCGCACGAACTACCGAAGACAACACGGAAACGTTTCTGATGCTGTTTGACAAAAATAACGATCCTTGTGTAACAGCACATGATGATTAGCAAATGAATGCCTAGCAACACGGCTAGATAATTGTGATAAATATCAATCGTGTCTGTCAGACTTGTGAAGCACTGCCTGTATCCAGGATAATAGGAAAATTCCGTGAGATGGAAAACATGTATTGGAACCATCACATACACAACGGCTAAGATCCAGGCTAAGACAGCAAAAACCGCCTGTATTTTGCGTGTGTTGAGTCCATGCGAGCTCCGGAGGGAGCGCGTTATGACGTAATATCGGATGATCGCGATCAACAACAAATTGACGGCGCTGCAAGTAAACGTCACGTAGATGACACCACCTATAATGCTGCAGACGAAAAGCGGCAACGGGAATTCGTTGGGAGGACTGAGGACGCCAATCGTCTGGAACGGAAGCGCCAGGCATGTCAAAAGATCGGCGATGGCCAGATTTACGATAAGGACGTTGGTAGGTGTGCGCAGTTTGGGCGTGACGAACACACCCACTATCACTAAGGCGTTACCAAGGATACCAACGAGAATGATACTGATGTACACCGTACTGATGATAACGGAGTGGGGGTAGAAATCAAACGTGACGCCGTCTGTTATGTTTTCTGTCCGATTTCCCATCTCCATGACGCCATCATTAGAAATCATCATCTCAGTCCACATCCATGGATTTTTGCTCGTCACTCATTCATTCATTCATGATGACATAGAAGCGAATCAGCGGCCCGTTTCGCTCTGAAAGCAAGGCTAGAGTTCAAATGAAGAGAAAATAAACAGAATGAATCATTAGATATAAACATAATATGTGTATATCATCTAAGTACATGCATAGGCCCTATACATTTATACCTATATATGACTGTGTAACACTGTCTGATGAATTAATCATGTATATTTCAGATGCAAATCCCAATTATAACAGTGCACATTATATCTATTCTCGGCATTTCACATTCTATCAGTCTATTGAGACTACCTAAAGTGAATAATGACGCACCGGCGTGATTCACCTTTGTTTACAGTGTGCGAAAACAAACCGAACAGTACATTATGATAATGGCACGTTACCAAAAAATTCCGACACATGGAGCAAATCCCTCCCCTCTTTACGACTATGACAGTGTGACAGACAACATTATTTACAATACCATAAAACCTATTTGTACCTGTTTGCACTCGTGAATAAATTATCTATTGATCATGCTCTGAGTGCAAAGCAAGAGTATACGGGGTCTCCATGACTGTATATAGTAAAGAGAGGAGGTATTAGTAATCACGATGCGTGTGAAATGTCTTTGGAAAATCGGGGGGGGGGGGGGCAGGGAGATATGTGGTATATCAATAATAATTTGTATGATGTTTATGCTGTCATATTTGTTTTTTCTTTCTTTCCTTTTTTGTTCTTCTTCACGGAATCATACTAAAGCTGTTTTTTTTTACTACTAGTATTAGAAGCAAGTTCAAGAGCACTGTTATTATTGTCGCCGTTTGATATCATAATCATTATGTTTTAGGTCATGGTAATTAGCATTTGCCTGGTGCAGTGTAATTGAATTCAACAGCATATTATTATCTAGTTGTATGACTCTTGATAAACAAGATATTCTACAGCTGGTTTTTGCCAGGGGGAAAAAACAACAAAGTTTATCATAGAGTAACGCGTAATTATTGATAGAAGTTGTTAGATTCATAACGGTATTGAAGTCGATGGGAAGCGATTCCAACAAATGAAATCTATTCCTTAAAATTTTCGCAGTGTTTTTCTCAAAGGTTTGATAATTTATACCTTTATGATGGTGCTTTTGTTCACTATTGATGTATCCATATATGAAAAAAGGAAGAGTAGAAGAACTGACATTTACTCTGACTTGACACCTTAAGGAGACATGCGAAATGTCCCCACATCCATCGGAGTTGACGTGATAATTATGAGCTAATTTGTATACACTTCCGGGTTTGGGTATGAAATCAGTTTGGAAGTATCGCCATACAGTGTCAATTCTCTTCTTGCGAATCAGGCTGTGTAACTATACGATTGAGCGACATGGCAGGCCAGAACACGATGCACCATCCTCTACCCTCACCCCATTATACATTCACATGTTGGCTTCTCACTTGCCTATCTCTTTCCCATGTTATTCCATCCGAACAGTCAAAACAATCTCCGTCTCACTTCCTTACATTTCCAGTATTCCATGCTTCCTGTCGACCTAACATGATCTAACCCTTAATTCCTTTATAGAGCACATGACTCCTGCATTTGCTTCCTCTTCAGAGTGATAAAGCACTTTCCAAAGTGATCATGCCCCCCCCCCCAAAAAAAAAAAAAAGGTTGCTCGAAGGATCTCACTGAAGCAAAGTTTAAGTCGATCTAAAAGACTATACGTCTCTCAAAAGGCTGTTTACTTTGGCTACAAAATATGACAAATAGGCTGGAGCAAAAGAAAGGAAAACGGGGGGAGGAGGACACACCCGAATGCATCGGACTGTCATAGACTACAATACGAGCAAACTTAACCTTTGCAAGTAGGCCCTATACGAAGGGAATTGCTATGTAGATTCACTGAAAACCAATGATTAAATCGATAATGTTTTAGAAATTCTGCCAGTAGATGATGCAGTAACACTACACGGGCTATATAGGAATGCATCGAAGTTGGAAAGAGGGTTGACCAAACTATTGTGTACAGAATAGGTTGAATGATCTTTTTCTCTGGTTTCTGTAGGAAAGACATCAAGCATTATACGTTAAATTTCATGTTGACGCCATTTTAATGGGGTACAAGGCGTTCGAATGGAAGCGTCCTAGATATTCAGTTGAACACAAGGAGCATGAGACATCTTCTTGAAATACAATGTGATTACATTCTTTTCTCATATTATATATGACTATGCGACGAGTAAGATTTTGTATTGGTTAAATCATTGTCATGACTTAAACGTGCATCACATCATGTGTGTTAGTCAAGTTGGAAAGGTGTATACTTACCAAAATACTTCCAATGAGTTCTGAGTGCAAAGAACTGTCATTTTGCCGTGTTTCTAATCTGAGATCTGCGATGTTGAACAGGAGTTTTGAATTAAGGCTGGTTATAGGCCGTAAGGCATCCATTACAAGTCCAGTGGGTGTCAGGGTGGTAACCCATTTTCACCAATACGTAGTGATTTTAAAGGGTTTCAGCCCTTTCATTCCATATATCGCCTTGATATATCTCTGTTTCCTATGATCAGTTTATATTTGCGACTTTTTGCAGACTGTTCGTCAGTTTTCCCGCTTAGAAGAAACACCGGATACAATTCACATAGCAATCACGCGAGGTTCGTAATGAAGATCAATGAATATTTCGTTGTCTCTGGTAGTAATGCGGACGAGCACAATTCGACCTGAAAGAAACGAGAAGCGGGCCCTCATACGTCGCGAGAGTAGCCTGGATTGGTGTGGGGAATCGTACACGCCACGCGGCATACCAGTACACAGGTACGTTTGGGGATGAGGTAGTGTCCTCCCCGATATGCATTTATGCGTCGCAGTACCTGGCGGAAATCAGCACCTTCCGGACAAGCTTTAGCGCTCTGGATTATATAACGAAGCCATTCATTCAGTGGCAAGCGTGGGGAGCAGGTGATCCTATTAATGTCGTAGGATGGCGTACTGACGGTGTAGGGCTTGACAGCGAGCGCTGGCGTCTGCTGGACCTTTGATGGGTGTATGATGTTCTGCGAAGACTGCACTTTGAGCCGGTGGCAAATTCACTTTAAAAAAAATAATTAACGAGCCCTCAAACAAGAGTAATGTGGTGTTCTGTTGCCATGGTTATTCCGAGCAACTTCCTACCTTGGGCTCGTCGGCATTCTAGAAATGATAAAGTCATGTGGTTGTGGTGATGTCACAAAGATTAACACTAAGTCTGTTAAAGAGTATCCATAGAGAAACAAAACCTTAGAAGTTAGACCTTGAAGGAAGGAAAAGGATTGTCCTGCTGTGAGTCACAAACATGCAGAGAGAAATGTAGAGTCGAAAGTTGCTCGTCTTTTACACAGGCACGATGCAACAACAAAAAAAAAACAAAAAAAAAAAAACGAGGACAGAAAGTCTAATAACTTCAACATCAATCCAGTGAAAGTTTATTTGTCATTGTTGACAAGTACAAAACAGTTCGATACTGCCTTTTATTTTGTGACTGCTGCGTCACCAACCGTTCTTTAACACGAGCGAGTGGCCCCGCCCGCTGATAGTGAAATTGTGGGATTTTGGTGTGGTGTACTGTCGAGCTCACGTCGTTACGTAACTCACTTGGAAAAGGGTTTTATTTTAAGGGTCCTTTTATCCTCGTAACGCCGATGAGTAGGATCTGGTCTATTGCACTGCAACGTCGTACAATGGATTGTATCAAAAGGATATGCTAAGGCGAAACCTTCATTGTCATTGTTAAAAAAGCGGCCAAAAAACCGTTTGATCATTCAGAACGTTATGATATACACTGAAGTAAGAGCGGTACACAATCGCTTCGACATATTGATAAAAGTGTTATTATTTTAAAATCTTCATTCAGGGATTTTTAAAGATAGGTATGTATGTTTTCACGTTTACAAAGTCTGGTATGAGAGTTGTATAATGATGTCTTTTTATTCGTGCATGACGCACAGACACAACCTAAACACACGCAAACACACACAAACACACACACACAAACACACACACACGTATATACCTGTATAAGTGTATGTTTTGAAATATCAAGCTGATTATGCTCATTGAAATCATTGGTAAGTGATGTGTCCTTTGTTCACACACATGGTGAGACAGAGAATTTCCACCACCATGAATGTGTCCACCATAAGATAGCAGTAGTTACAAAACCAATAGATTTTGCATCTTTCATCAAGTCAATCATCAAGTTCGCCATTTATTTCTTATATCCACTGACACAAACACGCACACATATACCCATGAAATAATATATGTGTTTTATATATACATACACATAATATATGTATATATATATATATACTATATATAAAATATGCATATACATATATATCATATATACACATTATATTTATTTCTGAATTCACGGTGACTGAATAATTGAATCCATCTACGATGTATATGATTATGGATAAAGCAATGAGTGACGAGTACTTCCCAAAATAAAAGCAACACAGATATTTTCTTTCAAACCTCAAGACCTCTTTGACTCAGCACAATGAAAGTTAATCTAATTCTCCTGCGACTGAATAAACCGCTCTGAAGTTTCAATGCTCATATGATGATCTGTGTGGACATGAACTATTTTTAAATAAACCTGCTTTAACCCACTGAAAAGATATTGGTAAGTGATGTGCGAACACATGTGGAAAAATATGTGCACATGTGAACAAAATTATCAATAAAAAATCCCCAACCTACCATTTATGCAAAATTATAGACAAAAAATATCGCACATTATGAAGAAAAACTAAAATAAATGAAAAGTGTTTGTTCGATGCTATTTTCCATCTACAGACAATGTGTAGACACTTGGAGGGGTTTTAAACGAAACATATTATTAGGTTGGAAAATGGCCTCAGACTCCAATAGCTCCCGAATGATCACATTTTCGTGTGCATTAGCATTCTCAATTAGTTTTGGATTATCCGGGCATCCTCAACTCGGTAAATACTGTCTGCATTAGGAATATGTTGGTCAAATACATTTCTCTCTCATAGATCATCGATCACTGTGTCGTTACGTAACATTCCTCTGTCCTACGCAGACTGACTCTCAAATTAATATCAAATATAGAATATCAATCAATTTTACACTATCGGAGAAATTACTATAAGGGTTAAGACTGCGTAGGAAGGCGAGGGTGGGGAGAAGTGGGACAAAAACTGTGATTTGATGAATTTTCTCGTATAACTTTTCTGATATTTAGAATGGGGCACTCATGTCTCGGACCCAAAGACTACTGATGCTAGGCTACATGATGGGTTGTTACTTAAAAGTGTCACATTTGTGTCATAATTGATTTTCAAAGGCTTCTGAACTGGGTGAATGTTACAAGCATATTAAAATATAATGTGTGTGTGTGTGTGTGTGTGTGTGTGCGTAGGCCCTATGTGTGTGTGTGTGTGTGTTTGAATATGTACACATGAAGATTTTCATCGCACAACGTGATTTATCCACTATGGTCTATCAGAGAAAGTTGCATTAAAAGCATCCAGAACTTATATGAAAATAATAAGAAAATCTTTGATATTTCTATTACAACTTTGAATACAGTTAGAAGTGGGACAGTGATGCTGTACCAGTTCACCCCAGCACCCCCAAAAATTCAAAATGGCAGCTAACATCACAATTTAGCTAATTTTTGCAAAATCTTTTAGTGCAAATTATTGGAAATCATATAAGGCCTACATATAGCATGCTAAGTGCCTGCTTAAAGCCGTACGATGAATTCAGAATACATTTCACACTGAATGCAAAAAACTACAAAAAACTGTCCGAAAAATAATACTTCAAAATTAAACTTTCCCGCAGAGTTATTGCAGAGCAGTTAGCATGTGCTTGTACTCTGATGCCAAATGTCTAATAGGCGATAAGACTTGAAATCCGTTTAGTTCAAAACTTTTTGAGATATGAGAGGTGTCCCACTTCTTCCGCGCCGCGTCACCCCACTCTTCCCTATTTGCTGTAACCATTGAAGTACAACACATTACATTGACCCCTTTTAAAAATCCTGATGAACATAATACATTTTTTATTCTGAGCCGTTTTTGATGGTTTTGAATATTTACCGTTTTGTGAAACGGCGCTGGAAGTAGTACTCCCCTTACTCTGTGACATACAGAGCAAACTGGTCTTGAGTTATAAAGTTTACCAAGTGGACACACACGCACACAGACATTATGTACATATATCTACATAAATACTGCTGTTGCCTTAAATACAGTGGACACGGGTGTGTGTGTGTGTGTGTTTTGTGTATGTGGGAATAATCGTTAAAAGATACTGGTGTCAAATGACATGATTGCTTGTGTTTTGTGCGTGTGTGTGGTGTGTGTGTGTGCGTGTGTGTGTGGTTTTTTACCTTTCCAGGTTCGTCTTCCAATCAATCAAACAACAAAATCTTTGCGAACATCACTGATCTTCACAGATGAATGTCGTCAGTATGTTTCAGCTAATTACAGAATTAGAATGATACTGTATCAGATGTGTTGCAAATAAACTGTTATGAAATAATTCGACTATAACGACTTCAGTTACTAGTACCACTTCTTGCAGTAATTACACATGTAAGCATTTATCTATAATACATTGTTTATATCACCGTTACTACTTCTACAAGAGAAGTGCTAAAACATCAAGCCAGCCACAAATACCATTGTTACATGTACCGCTAATCGTCTCAACCAAACTGCTATCATGTACTACGTCTCAGACTACATCTTTTAAATCGTACATTTATACTTTCTGTTTTCGTTATCATACGAATAATTTCAAACAAGGAAGGAAGTTGATTTTTATATCTATTAATCTACATACACACACCCACACCCCCACACATAAAAAAAAAAAAAAAATATATATATATATATATATATATATATAAATAAAATATATATTAATTCATTTATATATATATATATATGTAAGAGTTTGTCGGCAAAACGTGTCAACTCCAATCTTGTTAATTTGATATATTTGCAAATACAGCTGCAAAAAAAGAAGATAATAAGAAAATTTGAGATATTTTTACAACATATGTTCAAGAACATTCCTTTTATTTTAATAAGCGAGGTATCACTGGAAATGTTTCATTTTGCTCTTTGTGATGATGGATTTACTGTATTCACTGTAAAAAACATCGGTGTTAGATTTAACACCACGGGTGTTAAATCTAACACCGATCAAACTTCAATAAAGGACCACACCCACAGGTGTTAAAAATGCACTGTGATGGTGTTGAAAAGTGTTCACCTGACACTTCGTGGTGTTAATTTGACACTGTACCTGGTGTTATTTTGACACTGTACTGGTGTTAATTAAAAAATGACACCACATGGTGTTGATTTGATATTTGCTGGTGTTAATATCAATGGTTTAACACCCGTCCAGCTTCAATAAGGGACCACACCAGCTGGTGTTATTTTGGTGTAAATTTATTTTCACATTTTTTCAAAAATCTAGTATTTTAATGTAAAATTCTTGATCGTCTTGTTTAAATCAAAAATCAACAAGAAGTGCAGTTACTAAGAAACTCTTCAAAAAACAGTTAAAAATTTGGAAATGACACCCGTAGGTGTTAATTTAACACCAGCTCGGTGTTCACTTTTCAACACCGGACTTTTTGCAGTGTTGTTTTAGAATGGCTCTGAACCCATTTTGCGATCAAACTCTCTCACATGCACACACACACACACACACACATATATATATATATATATATATATATATATATATATATATATATAAAATGGAAAAGGCTATGGATTGAAATATAGATAAAACTCTGCATAAAGGAGAATAATATTCCATGGGAAACATTATTATTATGCTCGCTCCGAATGTTTCACAATATACATTGCTACTTCATGCATACTCTATTTCGAGGGATATAGGTATAGATATATCAATTCAGTCCAATAATGTCATAAAATCAACGTTTTGATTGACTTACCACAGGTCGTCTGAACGCCCAAAAATGTTTCTGTCAAAAATCTCATTTCATATTATCTTGTATTCCCGTGGCGAGCACACATTTCTCAATGCGATCATGGTTTCTATCACCAGTAAGCACGCACTCGCGCGTGGCGCTACCAATCACTATGGAATGTAGTTCTCTCACTGAGATGGCGTGAGTATCTTGTATCTCATCTTGAACCGCAATTTCATCTCTTCCAGGCCCATCCGTCAGAGGTTGCCGGGTTAATGTTTGACCAAACGAGATATTGATTATTTCTGTCGAAATCTATCATTCTGCCCCGAGAAAACTCGCCATTCCGCCCAAAAAATAGCGACCAAAAAATCCTTCGCTTCCTGGAAGCACTTTCCGGTAACCAGTAGCCGTACTGAGGTTACACATATTTACTCTGTTCTCCCAAACATGCAAGCTCCTCACATGTTCCTGGAATGTATGCTCCAATGTTTATCACCTTTAGTTGCTATGTGATGCGTGTGAGTGGAACTACAACACGTCCATACACAGAAAAAGGAAAGGGGGGGGGGGGTTGGGTCGGGAGAGACAGAAATACCGTTCCAGAATCTTCCCCGTCGGAAGTTAGTGAATCATTATGCCAATAAAATCAGTCGCATCTAGGCGTGAAAAATATGACTGAGCACCAACAACCTCCACGCTGTTGCCTCTTATTTTCCTCTCCTGCATGATGTTGTTTTTGTTTTGTTTTAGCTTCTATGGTTGATGTAGAGATGACGTAAGTTTTAAATGGGACTGTTCAATGGCCGTCGTGTTCACAAGGGATCGTCTCATCATCGCAAGTCTTATACAGCTTTACTCTGAAAATTGCATTGTGTCCATATTAATCAACGCTGACCCTCTACTAATTAAAGCAGGGAAGACTCAACTAGTCTCGTTTACACTGCAGTCCCGATATTATCGATTGATCAGAGCGAATAGCTAATATGATCGTTTTGGGCTTAGCCCCATCCTCCATCCCACCCCCATGAAGTTAATCTGTAGTAAAGTTTAACCCTCTGTATACCACTTTGTCCATTACGTGTGTGAAATTTGTGAACATTTGAATCATTGGCATAAAAAGGATTTTAATGGCACGTTATCTCACTTGAAATGAACATTCCGTGAAGAGTTTCTGGTGATGAGTGTTTACATCTAATGGTTGGTAGTACCAGATTCCTGATGAAAAGTGGCAGATTCTAAATATATCATTAAGATGCAGTTACATAAAAAAGTTCCACTTTCAATTCTTCATCCCATGCATGCGATATTAATGTTAATATAGCGTTTAAGACTTCCCCATGATGCTATACAAGCATTCGTGTCTTTACGGCTGACCCACAAAATTTCAAACTATGTAAGAACTTATCTCCTGAAATCACTCGAGACATTTTGTTTGTTAACATCTGGAGTTAACTTTTAGCAATAGCATTACCAAAGGCTATTTGAGAATCATATTTTGTCCGTTCTCGTGTAGTCACGTTTATATTATTCAAAGATTATACATTGAGGCTTGAAGTTAATAGCTGAATGATTTAACATCACTTGAAACTCATTCATGTCATTCATGTCATTCGAAATAAAAAGAAAAATAATGAGGTTTTGCTTACTATTTCGAATGCTGTGTGGTTATGTTCTCTTCAGAGTTATAGTGATTTTATTAGACTGGAGACTATCGAATTCCCCACACTTCTCTATTTGTAGGCCTAAGCAGTATGAACACGCCTCCGTTATTGTGGGTTTTGGTCGAGGTGGTGAGAGTATTACAGTCATAACGTATCTCAGGCCTTTGTTTCATCATAAGGCGACATTAGTGATGATATTCATCATGAATACGCCTTGGAGTGTGAGGTCTTCATAATAAAAATATCAGAAATCTAAGGTTATAACTGGGTGTTTATAATACATGGAGATATTGATGGACTTTTTTTTTTCCATCGCGCGCAGAATGTTTTCTCTGTAAATGTGAGTAGGATTGGGATTATGTAGTGTTGCGATGGTGTAGCCTGCATCGTAACCAGGGGAGGTGACGTCACTTTTAAGCCAATATGGCTTGTTATCAGTCATTCAATACATCACCAAACGAGAGAACAACATTAATACAGATGCTAAAATGTTTGATTTGTGTTTATTTAATATCAGGTGGCCAGGAGAAGTGACCGCTATTCAAATGGCAGCGTGTAAAGAAAACACTGAAAATTCATTTCACCTAGCTGGGAGAATAAATGGCTGCTTGAATGTCTCGCAGACTCGACTCTGCAAACACTAGTACGTGATACCGGATAACAACGATTAAAAAAAAAAAAAAAAAAAAACTCCTTCTGTCTCCGCAAATAAGACATGCTAATGGATCCGAGTGATAAAAGTCTCACAACAATCAATGTTGGACCAACAATATGAATACTATAAAGTGAACCTGCCATTTCAAATAAAGCAGTAGACACCGTAACATACAGTACACGCTAACCATGCAGATGCTTGCGAGATACTGAAATCCCTAAAGTTGACAGTAAATGAACCACGCCATTATTTGATTAGAATCAGAGAAAACTCTCTGTCATCTGAACTAAAATGACTAAAGATATTCGATAAATTTTGGGGGAGTTTTTGGATATTTTATATATATACCGCTAACCACCGTGCATGGGCGTTTACATGGAAAAAAAAATCCATCACTGCACTTAATTCCTTTCGTCCTGCCGAAGTCAGTTATGGCAAGTATGGGTTTGTTATGAAGTAAGCCACAATTCATTGCAGTGCATAATGTGTAAGGAATATTAACAATATCTTCAATATCATTTCATCAATTTGCATCTTTCTAATAAGTGCTAGCAGCCCTGATTTCTCCTTCACTTGGATGGTCTCCTTGACCCCCTACAGATGTCCAGGTCCAGGCTTTAGCCAGCTATGTGTAATTAGATAGCAGGTTGGTCATTACAGACACCAGAGGACAGGTCAAACAAATTAAATGCCACTCCAGTGAAAGGAAACTGCTCAGTGTAGAAAAGCGACTATGTCGCACTTCAATTAGGATCGCATCTCCCCCCCCCCAAAAAAAGAAATTATAAAAAAGCGGTATATATAAAAAGTATGTATATATACATAGATACCGTGGTTATCAACTCTAAGATATTAAGCCAAATGAGTTTATCAACAAAAGAATATGATATGTATCCATTCCAAGACATGTTAATATAAGTGATCAAGTTTATAAGGACATCACTCCTTACATGAGGATGGTCACATCAATTCAAGCTGATGAAAGTGAACCCGTAAAAGACCCATGCAGTGAAAATGCATGTTAATGTGTTGAGTCATGATACCCTCAACATCACATGATATGTTACTAATGACTAACAAAGGATATTGCATGAAAAGAAGTTATATGCTTGGTCCAGGAGGAGACTCATTCTAGTGTCTTTTGTTAATCATATAACTAGTTCTTTGACAATGATTGACAGATGAGGTTACAGGCCGGTTTCGAAGGTTCTTGCGGGTGTATATCCTAGTAAACTGAAAAAATAGAAAATTATTATAAAAGATATGGAACGTATTATAGATATTCATTTGGCCACGTAAGTGGTGCTGATGGTATCACGACTCAAGACAAGTAAACATGCATTTTGCATTGCATTATAGGTCATTTATCTTTGAATTCAGATCGCCTTTCTCTCCTAATAGGGCATGAACGAGGACGCATCCATATTTGTTAACACGATGCATGTTTAGTCAAGTTCAAGCCATGCTATCTCACATTGGCTTAAGTTTTCCAAGAAGCTCATCATAAGGATCGAATTGAAAATTGAACACAACAACAAAACATCAGTAGGACATACAAGATTCAAGGGCGGAACTAATCAAGCCATGACGTATAGTTATTTTCTGCAAACTGAGGTATAAAGGATGTTCATTCCTGCCCAGTGGGGATCCAATTAGATACGTCTCTTCACGTTTACTGAGAGAAACATTCCGATGCCCACACGCAATCGAATCAGATTTTGTTCCCCGAAAGCTTATACAAAGAAACTGGCTGACAATTACTAGACAACGTAATCTCATTTGGCTGAAGAAGTCGCCTTCAATGATACCACGATAATCTACCGTTTACCTTGTACGAATCATTTTTTTTTTTTTTTTTTTTTAGCACAGAGTACATCAGGCAAAGACGACAAATTTACTCCGTCTGGATTCAATTAGTCTGATATGAAAGAATGTATCAGATATGAAGGCAACAACAACAAAAATAACAACAGTAGAAACAATATAAGACAATGATAATCATGGTTATCACGGGGAAATATCTACCAAAATTGCTGATATGGCACCAACACAATTATTACTATTCCTATTGATGAAGTTACGACAATGATGATTCAAGTGATACAAGCTGACAAGAGTAATGCTTTCGAAAAAGCAATGATCATGAGTATTGATATTGATGATGATGATGGTGATAAAATCAAGAACAATTATTATCAATATATGAAGAATTGTAATTATGAAGAAACCAAATGAATGATTGATTATAACACAATGTATTGATGACAGACATTTTTGTAAATCATGTTCTGAAAAATTTCGAACCAGACATGAATATTCACATAAAATTATCAATGTATAAGAATTACAAAAATGGCTTAGTGTCTAGAATACCAGAAGCCACATCCCAAGAGTGTCACGTAAAAACGCCGTAGCGATTGTGAAGTGTTTGACTGTACTTGAATTTCAAAAACGGCAAACGCGGTTGTGGCTTTGTGACGTCAGACTCGGCCGTGGGTCTGACAATGCTTACTGCTATAGATAGCCTTTCTCTGACGTCTATGCGTGGACACGATGACCGTTTCGGAGCAACACAGGATATGGCTGCCTCTTGATCTGCTTTGGCAGGCCATTAAATTCCATTTAAAACCATGATTAAAGACAGCTCCCTCGAATATAACTACACATAAAATGGTACCATCAGGACGATGGCAGTGCTACCTATAAGCACTGCAGACATTAATATGGCACAGGTATTTCGTGTCAAAGGTCAATTCAGGAAAGTGGTCTCAAGTTAGTTTTGAAAGCAGTTCTACTTCAAGAAGTAAACATTACCTGATCATGCACCAAATGAAATGTGTCCTTGGGCCGTGTGACATCAGATTCCTCACGTTAATCAATAATTTCACATTCACGATCATCACGTTTTACTTTGTACCTTTCTGCAACATCACAACTGCGGTCTTGTTGCCATGGCAACTGTCATCATGTCTCATCCTACCAGATCACACGTACCTCGGTGAGGTACTCCCTTGACTCACCCTACTTGATACGTGAAGGTAATTCAACCCTGCATTATCTCTTTTTCTCCGACTTTTTTGCACTACGTCAAAACTTTTTTGAAATGTATTTGCCATGTTGGTTTTATCACTATGCTACAGTTACATTTCTTCATCTTTCCAAAATTTAATTTTCTGTCTTTCAATTAAAAATTGTCATTGTTTACCTCTGCATATCTCTACCTCACTTCTCACTTTGTTCTCTTGCACTCTATATCCATTCGCTCTCCCTCTCCTTCTCCCTCCCTTTCTCCGTGCGACAAGACGATTAATACACCCCAGCATGGAGTAAGGTTAAGTTCCTGTGTTACCAAGTTACAAGGAATGAGGAGCTAAGTCATACGAGTCAACAAACGACTGTTCATAATACAAATCCCTTATACCTTCGCCCTCACTCATTTTCTCCGAATCAGCTAGACTCTCATGCTCTTTGATACCAGTATTTAAATTATCTCTTTTTTCTGTTCTATTACACCCGACTGTTTTATTTCACCGTATACTTCATACTAACACTAAAAATGTTTTTTTTTATTTTGTTTTTAATGATATATATACGTTTACTTTGTTCATATATTATTTATGCATGACAGATGGCTGTTTTCGTCAGGCTTAATATTGATGACGAGAGGGGCCACAATCAATGTCTTCTATTGGTTGCTAGCAGGTATAGTAAATAGACTTGTGATTGGTTACATTAGTACCATATGACATTGATTTTGTTATAGCTCAAAGTCGTGAACCATGCTTTTTGATTAACGAATAGCGTTATGAATAAATGTTATAAATTCACTTTATCATGATACAAGCTCTTATATTATACACTGTTCTAATGCGCGTGCACTTCAGTTTTACCTCGGCCTTTGGTCATGCAAAACTGCACCTGGTTTATATTATGCATTCTATCATCTCTTCTATAATCTAGTATAATGCATTTGAGATCATGTATCATACAGTATATATATACATATATATATATATATATATATATATATATATATATATACATATATATATATATATATATATATATATATATATATATATACATATATATATATATGTGTGTGTGTGTGTGTGTGTGTGTGTGTGTGTGTGTGTGAGTGAGTGTGCGTGTGTGTGTAGAGAGAGAGATAGAGAGAGAGAGAGAGAGAGAGAGAGGGAGAGGGGGAGAGAATCACATGGCATTACGGACCTTTACAATGCTGAAAGGGTTTCATCTGCCCCTCACATCACAACGATCATCCTCCTAAGATCCTGTCAGCGGTCCTATCCAATCCTGGATCAATCTCCGATGACACATTGTGGATTCCTCGAAGGCATAGGGCGTGTCCCGCATCTATCGTCGCATCGTCCGGTTCCACCAACATCCAGCTTGGTCACTGGAGCTCGGCAGGTAGATGATACCGCATCCACGCTCCATGATGACACGAGCAGAAGGGAACGATCACACTCCTGTTACTGTCCTCCTGGCAACAGCTCCGCTTTGCCTGTTCTCTATTCTCTGACGAGAAGATGAAAGTTCCTGTATGATCCTTCATTGTGTGCAGATGGATTAACTCGAGCAGAGTTGATTTCCAACATCCATTCATGAACCTAGCTTTGGATGTAACGATGATAATTATAGGGCAGTGAGCTGTCTTCAGTGGGAGACATTGTTGTGGCAAAAATCTGTTTCTGTCGAGAAAAAAAAAAATACATACTAGGTTTGCCACCATAAGTATCTGGTTAATCGTCTATCTATCATAAAATGAATTTCTAGTTGGTGTCATTAATATTGAGCAGGCATTTTTAGCACTTACGGTCAGATACTTTAGCTGCTAATCTTTTCTGTTTGTTACATTCATCAACGTCCACTTATTGCTAATAATAATCTGGTAATCGCAGGACACCCAATAGAGTCAGAGTATAAGAGCCTACTCCTCAGGGCATTAGCGGAACCTGACATTCAAACTTGTGCTGGATTTACATTCTTTCTTCACCTTAGTTTTTCTTTCTCTATTATGGAAAAATTTGTCTTAACTCTTTTTATTCATAACATGCGTTATAGCTTTAAATGATAAATAATATGAAACAATAAAGATGATTAATTTGTACCAAAAAAACAACTCAAATTCGACAAAGATAATAGATTTGAAGTGCAGCTCTATGCAAAGTAAAAGCCCTTTCGAATTCTGCTTCTGTGAGGAAGGTCTTTAGTAATTAAACGGCTGAAGCAAGGTTTGTTTTTCTTAAATCATCATTTCAGAACGAACATGATCAGGTGACAGGTTTATGCATCCTCCAAATTGAAACCAACACGCCTTCTCGTAAACACATTGTGATCATTTCAGCAGGTTGGTATGTAAGCTATTCAAGTTGTTTTCACAGTCTACAATGCATGCCCTCCATGTCAAATATAGCATGCTCTTGACAACAAAAGATATAGTATAACCACATCACATTCTTCATCCATTTCTTAAACGGATCCATATGTTTGATAAAAAGCCTGGATAGAATTTATATGTCCGGAACTTGCACGATAACCAGCCGTAAAATATTGTGGCCTAGTGTAGGAATAGGTCTATCAACTTCATTGCCGTTCCAGATGTTATTGTCTTCTCCTCCAAGTGAAGTAAAGGACTTCAGCAAAGTGTTTCCAGAAAAATAACAGTCCAACCAGATTGATATAAAGGATTTGCTGAGCCCCCCAAACGAATTTGCAGTCAAAGGAAAAAAATATATAAATTTCCGCATTTTTTTTAAATCTTTTTTTTATTGAAAGCACACTTTCAATAAAATAAACAAATTTAGAGCCAAAGTGAAAGACTAATATTTACATGTAAACGAAGAGTCTGGATAGACATAAAAGGGTCCTGCACAGCCAAGTAAAGGCTCGCAAACAGTCTCCTGAGGCTAATACTCTTCAGATGTCGGATGAAGGGCAAAATAGATCAACACATCAATTAAAGAAAACGCAAAATGTTCTCTGTTATTTATGTTCACCACTCTCTCTTCAGGACAAGCCATTGCTCACATTTGGCCTCCAACCCTATTTCACCGGACCTACGAATGTTATATACAATTTGTTGACAGGATGATAGCTACTTTCAACTTTGTCATTCTTACGGAAGATGCTTGCTTTCAGAGAGATATTAAGTAAACACTTACCCTGCCCCTTGCTGACTATGTTATCATGTGAAATTGTATCTATTGTCGATGTCACTAATGCCTATTTCTTCAGGTGATTATTGAGGAACTGTCGTGAATTAGTGGACTCTCAATAATATGAGGCCTTCGGCTTGACTCCCTTAGACGAGGTACTGTCTTATATCTGTTCTTATTTTTTAAGAGTATACCAATAAGTAGCTAGTCGCACAGTTGCATGCTTATAACTATCTAATCATTCCGCTATAGCCACGGATATAAACAAACAAACCTCAAGCCGAAGTATGAATATACCTACTCCCATCCCGACGTAGAGCGATTAAAATCTTGCTTCAACTGTCTTTCGCCTTCTTTTTTTTCTGCTTTGTGAAATGTATTATAACGAATTCATTTCTAACGAGTATCCATATTTGTTTTCCCGACACGGTACTATAACTACCCCAATAATGATTTCAGTTATTTTCTCTCTATCCCTTTATTTCTCCCTCATTATCCAGATCTCACTCTCTCTCTCTCTCTCTCTCTCAGTCTCACTTTATTTCCCTTCTAACCCTTCACAGCGTTCCATGTTGATATCCCATCTTTATCATACTCCGCGTCAAAGTTTCTACACCTGCTATCTTATAGGCGTCTCTACTGTCGTTAAAAAGCGCTTGGTCCCCAATGATTTGGAACGAAATCGGCCCTCTTATATACATGTAGTTTGGATATTGAAGAATTATGTCTCCTGCTCAGTAGATTTGTTTTCTTTGAATAGCCTTTACACGAGATTCACTCTCGTTAGAAAAGAAAAGTTATTAGAAACATATGTCAAATGCTGATGGCTGGTATGATTGACGCTCACATTTAATACTTCTACTAGTTCGGTGTTTTTTGTTTTTTTTTTGCACTCGAGTAGATATCAATGATTTTTTTTTTTCATCTTTCATTTGCAACTTCATTTCCATTCATATGTCGGACCTATTTGCATCAAACGCAAACACTGAATTCGAGATTTAAAAAAAAAATAATTCGTAAAATAAACAAGACATTATTTTTAGACACAAGTCGATAAACTGTATATTTCGATATGTGCAAGCTTTTTTTTTTTCAGTATCATAAAATTCTACTTCATGGTGATAGCATACACAACATTTGTAACATACTTACGATAAGTATGTTCCTTCTCTTACTCATGCAAGCAATTCGTTCATACCTCCATTCATTCGCCCTTTGGAGATTATTTTCCTGAAATATTTCCTGCAAATTGATGATAAAGTATTTCCCCAAAACGATCGCGTCTTCTTTATTTACTAATCACTTAGATGACTATATTCCGCTTGTTTCGTACTAAACCTGTCCTATCTCCACACCATACGTAACGATGTTACCTCAGTAAGCTCACACTCCGACAACTGCCCAAATCAAGTATTTACGAAAATATTCTGGCATATTTTTTTTTTGACCGTTGGACTTTATCACTACAAAGTTTTCTATTCCTGATTCTCCTTGCCAATGCATCACTATCATTGTCAAAAGGAAAGAGAAATTACATAACAATTCATTCCAAGTATTTTATAACTTTTTATTCATATTCAACAGATATATTTTATTCAGTTTCTACAGGCAATAGATTTCGATATCAAGTAAAATCTAAGGAGGAATTTCAGCAGTTTCGCCAACTCTTCATCAACATCTTCATCAACTCATATCCCTCCCCCTCTTGGCGACTTCTCTCTTCCTCCTCTTCATCTCAGCCTTCTTTTTGTTCCCCATCCTCCCCAACTCCTGCCTGAACTTTGACCCTCCAACCTTCCTGGCCAACCTCTTGGCCATAATGTTGGCTTTCTCCTTTGGGATGACGTCAGCTTTCATCTTGACGTCATATACACGAAGTTCTCTGTCTACCATCATAGTGTCTGCGCGATGTGAAATCAACTGTAAAGTAAAACAAACAAAAGATTGAAAATCATGTCATTTTTATGCTATCGTGTAGTTTAATCTAAACACACAAACACACGGACATTAATTTGCTTGATCACACTCAGTACAAACTGTGAAGAAGTGTTGCAGATTTTTACACTCATATCAGTTTTTAAAGCTTGCTAATAATAACTCTTTTTTTCTGCCCGGCCAGCTCCATCTTGTTCTGAATGCCAGTCTTCAGTTCTTCCCCACTCATAGTCCTAGATCGGCTCTTAAGCCTTGTCAAACGGACAGGAGCTGGCCTCAAGATCGTCGCCGCACCTTCCGGGTCTTTCCAGGTCGAAGGCGAAGTCGCCTGCTCGTGACCGTGGTCGAAGGAAGACTGAGTTAGGAAGATCGCAGTCTTAGATGTCAGGGCAGGAAAAGTTGTCATTTTGTGAAAACGGCTGTCGCCTCGAACGGGCGAGGAACACGAAGTGAGGGACCATTCAGGAGGACTGGAGACGAATTATTATGAAGTGGAGATTCATTATTGGTAATAGTTTTTTTTTTTCTTTTCTGCCTTTATTTTTCCATTGTAAATTAATTTCTTTATTCATTTACTAATTCATTTATCTACTTTTTCACAGTATTATTCATTTATTTATTCGCTGGTGCATTTTTGTGGTAAAAGAGATTACTGCGTTGTAAAGCCTGGAAAGCACCAGATGGTAGAAAACAAAGGTGACTCTATAATATGAAGTCCTGAATATTCATCAATCTACCTGGCCCATGAGGGAGCCTAGCCTTCAAGCAGTGAGCAATCTCCGCGCTGACGTCACTATAGTAAGTGGGAGAGCTTACAGGGCGGCGGGTGGTTACAACTCTTTGTGATATCATCAGACTGCTGCAGTAAGGGTACCACCTTTTAGATAAGAAAAGAAAAAATAGACGACTGTTTTGTAATTCACGTTTATTAAACTAAATTGTCTAAAAAGATTATCCAGTTAAGAGTGTGTGCACAATTGAATATATTTCGGTACTTATTCTGATTGGTTCAAAGTATGTTTGTTTGTGTCTCTGTGTGTGTGTGTACATATATATTTGGGTGTGTATGTCTGTGTAAGTATTTTTTTCTTTTTATTTCTTTTGTTTTAACAAAAAATAAGGTGCGCCCCGCCGGGATCCGCCACTGAACATGTATACATGTTTAAGGATAGGTTAAGGTAGTGTTAATCTGTAATAAAGATATCAAATAGGCCTGTTACAAGAGCTCATTTGAGTGTGGTCATCATTAGCTAATTCGTTACAGTAAATGCAGTGTAAAGCTGTGTGGTGACACGTTTACATGGGATTTGATGAATTCATGGTTGTATTTTACATGACACTTGGCCGGCCCCGCTTATGTTTTACACAACTCTCCATGAGCTTGTTTTTTTTTTTCATTTTTCCTCTTTTCATCTTAATTCACTTGTTTCCCATCTACCTCCGTTCTCTCTTCTTCTTTCTTTCTCGCTCTCTCCCTCCCCTTTCCCCTCCGTCTACACCTGATCCACCCCACCCCCTTCCATCCCCATCTCCAGTCCTATACCCCTAGGCTGTAGCGGTTAGTGACGCCGCAGACAGCCACATAGATGGCATACCAGCTCAGGCCACGTCACCTGGTATCCAGCGCCGCAAACCAGCGTGTAGCAAGGGGCGAGCGGTGAGGAATGTATCGTCCCGAGGAGACCCGATATAGAATCTAGCTGCTCTGCGAAATCTGCACGAGATATACGCAGACGAGCGGTGCTCCTCTTTTTTTCTTACTCTACACACACTCGTGAGAAGTGCTCCGCGATCGTTTGCTGATATACTTCACTTGGTGGGCGGCAGCCGCAAGCGCGCGCCCACGAAGTTAACTCCCCTTCGACTGCCACACTTTCTTCGCGAGCTACGAGCGGAAATAATTCCTCGAGATAAACATTCATTCCGGTTTAGAGGGAGATTGAACATTCCGCTTAACTTCTTGTCGGATAATCAGACAGTCTCGAGTTTGACAAATTGACTTGAAATATCGCAGGCTTTGTTATCCGGAATGTTCAGATAGACGGAAGTGCAGCTATGATAAGGCGTGTGGTCTCGGTGGCGTGTGATAGCTGACGACTGTTCGTGTACAGTGGCGACGCTGACCAAAATAGGCCAGACCGTTTAGCACACTGACTGTCTGTATTCCCGTAACGACACGAAGTGAGTGACTTAAATGTGGTTGCTGTTCGTCTGTCGCTTCTCTGCTTAAGTTTGGATTATTCGAGAGATTCCGGAAGGTTCTATTGGATGCCGTAACACGCAAAGAAATCTGGACTATAACACTCGATGAGAGACTGAGCTGACGACTGAAAGAGGTGGTGTACGATAGTTCAGTGACTTCATATCTTGTGTAGACGACTGGATTTGTTTGTTTCCCAGACAAGATTTCTGAATGACCAGACGATTCCCTGTGGCGCGCGAACGTGACGCAGACATCATTTTGGTACTGGTTGTCCCCTTTTGCTAGGATTACTTTCTTCTCGTTTTCACCCAGAGATAAATAAGCCGACATCATGAATATAGAAATAAAGATTCCGTTCTCGCACCCGAAGGTGGAATATAGCATCAATTCTGGGCAGGGAGGGATGACCCCAACCATATCAAGCACCGGCCCGCCGCAGTTCGGCCAACCTACGGTCGAAGTGCATAAGGTACAGCAGAGCGGAGGTCAGCAAATGCCTACCATCACCGTCTTGTCTCCTAATGCTGAACCTACGGTCATCAAACCAAATCAGCAGCCGACGATGAGCTACTCTCAATCACAACCAGAAACCACATACATCCAGACCAGTCAGTCTGCGGGTCCAGGGCAGTCCACCGTAAAAACCACAACAACGACCAGACGAACGACCGAACGACGAATCTTAGAGGAACCCACTGCTTCCACGCCGACGTTCGGGTACTCAAACCCTGCTTCGCCGACCCTCTACCAGGGTTATTACGTCACACCTGTCTCCCTGACCAGCCAGTCTTCTGGTCCCCCTAAAGGTCTAGGTGAGCGTCAGACCAGCAAGATTGAATACGATAGCCAGAGATTCCAAGTGACTCTTGACGTTAGCTCGTATAAACCCGAGGACATCGAGGTAAAGATTAAGGACAATAAGCTCACTGTCCGTGCTGAGCACCGCGAGGGTACCCCAGAAGGTGGCTTCGTCCAGAGGGAATACTATCGACAGTACACGCTGCCTGATGACGTGGACCTCAGGTTAGTTAAAAGCTACCTGTCGGAGAAAGGTATTCTCACCTTGGAGGCTCCGAAGCTAGCCCTGGCCCAAGCTGCCGAGCGAACCATCCCGATCCAGGTCAGACCACATGTGGAGGGGTCAAGCGGAAAGGGATCACCGACAGTGCCCATTGTGGAGGAGTTTACCAGCGACGCGGAATCGCATAGGAAATAAGAAGGATAGATCATTGCAGAATCAGCAGGACAATTCCCGGTCATCAGTTCGATGAGAAAGCTTGATTGAGGACATGGATTCTAATTATTGGTGTTATATTTTTGGGCGTGTGTGATTTTTTTTTTCTTCTATAGGAAAGACGCTTTACTCATTGGATGAGTTCAAACCCGTGTAACTTCTGTTTGGAGGGTTGTGACGTCAACTCTGTGTAAAAAGTTTGACTGAAACCTGGCATTTTGTTTTTAAGTTTCTTAGTATTAAATGACAAGGGAAAATGAATGCGTGTATGATAATTTGCTGTAGTGACGGCATATTATGATTTGCCATTGTGCCATTGCATATCATATTTCTTTCGTGCATAAGTTACTCAAGAGTTGATTGTAAATAATGCACAATGGTTTTGAAAATGGTATGTTAAAAAAAGTAATCCTATAGACCAGACAGAAATTGGCTCAAGATAGAGAACAAAAACATGCTGAACATGCTTGCAGTTATGATAAATAGCATGTCACTACAGCACTGTTTCTGTACATTGAACGGAAACGAGCTATGTGCCACGCATGCAAGTTTACCACTTGACTAATGTGTTATTTCACTTCGTTTCATCCGAGCCATCCAAAACATGCAGACGGGCACCGCAATCGAACATTAATGCGTCAGCATGCTAGGTTATGAGCCATAAATACCAATCAGGGGCGGAATAACATGCTGACAATTCCGATTGATGTTTGATTTTGATCACTCGATGCCTTAATGTGTGCAAGGTCATGATACATAGGCGTGAAGGTTTAAGAACGACCAGCCATCACAGGCATGGCTATATACGCTCATTTCAAGCCATAAGTTGAAAATATTATCGTTATACCGAAATGTGATGAACATACATTATCACTAAGCCGGCATAACTGGATGATGTAGTCATGCTACCAATGCTGCTTATAGATCTTTTGCAGGAAAGCTTTGGTTAGAAAGCTGATTTCCTATACTCTGTTTATTTAAACAAAAAGCAAGCAGAGTTGTCATCAAGGAGATATTTTGTAAACCTGTGTATGAAGAGCATTTCTCACAATATCATAATTGGTGTGAAGGCTTGGAGTGAGATTTGAAAAGGGCTGCTTATTATGGAATATTGAGATATCGGAAAGTAATGGTCGATATCATGTCAGGGATACACATTGTTTTTGAAGTGTTCATATGCAAACAATCTTAGTTTGTTTGTTTTTAAGGGAAACGAAGATGGTAACAAAATGGCGACATGAAAGAAACCAGAAATTTTGCAATGTAGTGCCTTTTGTTCGCCTCGTGCCATCCGCCAAAATCATTTTTGAAATCGTATGTCAGACAGTCGACACAATGAATGGAAAGAGCGAGCAGAAAAGGAAGGAGAAAAGGAAGAATTAGCACGAAGAGAATAAAGAACAAAAGCTCGCCCATTTGTGTCTGGCACTACCACAATCTTACGTCCAATCTGTATCTTTAAATGTTGTTGTTTTTGCAATGTTTCTTCCTCCCATCTTTATTCGTCCTCGTGCTATAATGCGCGAAACGATGTGGTATGAATGACACAAGAACACAGTATAGAGCAATAAACAAGTACTCAATATCTTTGTCTGACTTGAACATTGTGACGACAGAGTTTGAATTGTGCTAGAATCATCGTTGTGTAAAGATCTGTTTAAGGTTATTGTACACGGCATGTGATAGATTTATCTGACACGCATAGTTGTCTCGCGCTGTCTTTGTTAGATGTGGACTGATTCTGGCATTTTTGCTTAACCAGCACACCGCAACAGATTTTCATACCTTAAGAAGGCAAAAGCTATAGCGAGCAAGTAATTCGAAGTGGATGAGAGACCGTACGAAGCAAGTATTCGTCAACGCATATTTGAGCACAGAGATTAGACGTTAAAACTCACGAGTTAGTTCTTTACAGTGTCATAATACCGACAAATGACAAAGTACTTCAGATATATTGAACTGATAATGCACAATATTTTTTTCTAGGTGCATATCGCACTCTGACTTGTATTGGCTCGTGGCAGTACGTTATTCATATCTAAGCAATCATATACATAGTGTATTCCTATTCGACTATCGGAATATCTACCCTTCCGGTATAGTGACTTTATGTATCGGATATAGAGATACACACACGTACATATTATCATATAGGATACATAAACACCCACATTGCGTTGCACTGAATTGCGTTGGAAACTTGCTTCTGTTCCCGGATTATCTTTGACATGGACTAAAAGACAGTAAAACGAAACAAAAAACTCACAAAAGCAAGCGTCGTGTTGTCATAATTTGCATTAGTGAAAGTCAATTTAATCGTTTAGATTTAGATCATGATTTTCGTCTGTGCTACAGCTTATATACGTGTGTGTGTGTGTGTTGATCCTGGCTTATATAGTGCAATGCTGTTTTGCCCCCCTTCACTTTGGTATCTGTACTTCTGATACTATAAGTGACAATATTTGCCTAAAAGTGACGACAGTTTCTTCGGCAAACTTTGTTGCATGTAATTACGTGCCGGCCGGCGGGGTCAAACAAAACAAAACAAGTTCAGTTGATATATATACACCACCATCGTAATCTTTTTTCTGTTTATGAAATGATTTAGGCAAGTAAAGCCGATGATCGTTTATCTCTACTATTGATGAGTGTTTGCCACAGTGCGTAGATACGCGGTCTCTCTTATCACGTAGAATAGCATGTCACGTAGAGTACAGTAAGATGTAAGCACCCTCTCGTCTTCAGTTTTCCGTAAAAGGCGGTCGTGTCGTACATCGCTCGCAAGATGCCCGATGATGAGTAATTCGTTAGCCTTCTCTCTCTCTCCTTTTCCTACAGTACACCTTGAGGCTGCTCGCATTACACAAATACTAATGAGTAAATGATTAGTGGTTGATACCACAGCACACACAAAATGAGACAGAGCGGCACTCTTGCGCTGTTGACTTTTACGAAAAACTTTGAGAACAAATTGTGAATAACGAGAGTCGCAATCAAATTGACAAAAATATATCTCAAATCATTCGGAGAGCCAATGACACAGCTTCTTTTTTTTTTTCAATTTGCTCTTGTTTCCTGATCAGTTTCAAATGTAGGATGTTATGGTAAGCTGAAATGAAAGACTCGTTTTCAAGAGATTACTAAACAAAACGGGCGTCACTACCTGGATCACTAAGGCTGTGTTCGTAGATGATCCTTCACTGTAAGGACAATACAGCTATATTCCCAATTATAACCCGTCACACTAACACTGCCATAATGTCCGACATCAGAGTCCTGCATCTCACCGGTCTTAACATGTCAGCACAGAAATCACCGTGTAATTCATTTATTAGTCTCATTTACGTAAATTTACTTTCACAGCAAGTTGTGAGGGCATTTACGCCATTTCAACATAAACTTTTATTTACAACACAATGTCATACGATGACCCTATATTGTTGGCTGCACGAAATGAGCCGCCATCAGCTGCCAACGATCTAACGTAGATATAAAGATATGGGATGTGTAGGAGGGCGTCTATCTCAATTTTGAATGTGTCAAACAAAGTGATGACAATTACTTAGTATAGAATGGCTGGCTGCTGACGAGCTGACAGATTTGAAGGGAATTTGGTCACGCCAAACTGTAGGAACTGCAGAGCAGATATTGGACAGTGATGGAACCAATGACTGTTCATAACCAATATTAAAATATGTGCGATGCGTATCCAAACTCGGGCTGGCTGCCTTCACGTGTAATGTGTAACAATATAATCCAACATGTTCTGTGCCTATAGCATGTGTCTTCCACAGTAATCACACTACTTCCTCAATACCCATGCATGTCATTGCACTGCATGTCATTCGTTTAATGTTATCATCTTGTGCCTTATATTCGGCACAGCCGCCATCAGTGTATCAAAAAAGGACCATTGTGAACCCACGAGGTTATTACTATCCTACAAGTGAAGACTGACGACAAGAGAAGAATGTACAGATGATATACGTTATTCCGTAAAATGTGGATATATAAAAACCGCACATCCAAGGCGTATCAGACTTTCTTCGATTTCAAGAATGTTTTGTCTTGATTGCGGCAATTTTAGTTGACGCAGAGTAGAGACCCAAATGAATGCCGTGACATATCACTGCCTTCATGTTTATAACAAGACCGTTTTTCAGCTATACTAACGCCTTGTTTTGTCCGTGTAGAGGTGACGATCACGTGACCCGTGCATCTGGTCACATGACAACCTCGATCCGGAGCGTTTTAAATTTAGAGCCCCTTTCTGTGCCAGCGAAATTAATAAGCGGACGCATCCTATTCAGCCACATGGTATTATTGATGGATGGTTTGTCAGCGGGAACAAGACTTGTGACCGCAGCGCAAACACACAGAGACAGACACAATAAACTGTGTAAATTGCTCTTGAATCAGTTTTCTGCGCGGAGGGGGGAAAAGTTATGACAGAATGAATGAGAGTTTATCCTTCTGTAGTTTACAACAAACGGACAAGTTGTTGCTTTGCTCAATAGGTTTATTCGTGCGTAATAGATGCAACATCTTATCTTGTGAGAAGATAATTCATTGACTTGTCCATTTCTTACGCATAGATCGAGAATTGTGTGAAAAAAAAAGCTTAGCTTTGTAATAAATTGTAAGGAGTACGTTTCTAAAGATAAGAATGTGTCTGAAATTTGATATCGCAGAGAGTATTGCATCTACTAGAAGCTTTAAAATGCGGGCATGACATAGGAACTCCCGAGACTGCCATGTTCCTGTTTGCTCCTTTCAATAAAAAAAAAAAATCTACAACTAATCATTATTTATTGATAACTTAATGGAATTCAGCAATCTCTTAATTGCCATGGTTTCTCTAGAAACTAGTCTTCCAAGTCTGTACAGTTGAGGACACACAATGTCTCGACTTTCGTTTATCGAATGAATCTCATGATATTTGTAGGAGCCTGTTTCTAGAGACTAGTCCTGCACCTGCTTTCGGTCGTGTCGCAAAACACTCCGACATCGGGCCATGGACGATGGATGGACGCCAAATGTCACTGCATCGTTCGTCTATTGAGTTATAATGTAATTGTCTGTTCCCGCTGTGAAGCGGCTTTGGCTCGCTATGGTGAATGTATCACATTAAAGAGATTATAAATGAGCTGTTTGTGTGTGCTGAACCAAGAATAGAATGATCGAGAAGAAAATACTTCGCCGGGGCTAACCGTCAGACAACTAGAATGGTTGCAGTCCCTTGTCGCAGTTCTTATTTGCCCGAACAAGCAGTACTTTAGAAGAGGAATAGCCTCTAATACACCAGGTCGACAACTGACATTCATTTCAAAGACAAATAACATTCACGGAGATCGCATGAAGTATCATCACGCAATATTCTTCACGTATATAGACTCCCTTTGGATATGAGTTTCTCGAAATTCAGTGTTCTCATCATCTTGCTCGTTTAACTCGTACTATCATATTATTATTATCATTATTATTATCATTATTATTATCATTATTATCATTATTATCATTATTATCATTATTATTATTATTATTATTATTATTATTATTATTATCATTATTATTATAATTATCATTGTCATTATAATTATTGTTATCATTATTATCATGATTACTATTTTATATCATCATCATCATCATAATGAAGAGTGTCTGGAGTGACAAAAAGTCGTTGCACAATAGATTATGGATTAAGTAGTTACGACCTTTTCATTTTTCTCTTTAATGAGATTGGCACACTGGGACGAAGCCACTTTAAGTTATATTTACTTGTCTTGCTAATAAAGTCTGTTTTTCTTTCCTACAGTGTTTAAACTCATCAAAGTAATTTGTGTAAGAATGCATGATTGGCTTGAAATTAGGACAGTTCTGATGAAATGTGGAAAGATTTGATGAAATGCTTATTGTTTTGTTAAAATCAGTGATTGCTGATTATGATTTTTAGATGTCACGTGTTTAGTTATAGGCAAATGTATAGGAAAAAGGACTGAATTGTAAGAAATTCACAACACATAGATTGAGAATAGAATGAGTGTTAAATGTACAAGTACTTTCTGTTCTCCTTTGCCAACTGAATTGATATATTATTGTATTAAACACTGTAGGAGAAATTTGCATAATAAACTGTGATAGTTTCTCTGGCAGAAATTAATGTTTTGTTTCACGTCACGTCGAAGGAAATATTGTAAAATAAGATTTTGTACATACTGTATACATATATCTAGCTTCAGCAAATTAAGAATGGAAAATGCACATTTGAAGAAATATAAGATATGAATTCAGGTTTGTTTGTTCTTGTTTTTTTTTTTTTTGGTAACTTCTAAAAGAGGGTGATAATACGAAAACGTATACATAAAAACGTCGAACTTGACTATGATAAGGTTCTCGGAAAATTGTAAATATGGTGGTACGTTTGATGGTTATGTGTACGACTGGAGATAGTATTTCCAGGTCACCCTGTGGTTTTCCTGTATGAAATGCTAGCGTGGATAAGGAACTCCCTTAAAGAATAAAGTTTGTGTTGTCATTTATTTTGCCAAGAAGACTGAAATGTTTGCTATAGAGTGACTCACGGGTGCATAATGCTCAAAGACATGCACTGCGTGATTTGATTTCTCATCTGTCTCATTATATCATTTAAGATAAGATCGGAAAAGGTATCACAACGAAAAAAAAAAGTCGTTTGGAAAATAAATATTGTGCTTCCAAGGTCAGCCTGAGCAATGTTTTTCCTGACCCATTTTGTTCGTTTGTCTTACCGTGTCGCCTGTCCATATGATGAAGGCGGATTCGAATGCGGTGTCAATGTCCAATGCGCGCTCGCTCCGCTGGCTGGGTGAAATGAACACGTCCCAATCGAAACTGGCATTTGTGGAATGTGGAGTGTAGAAAGGCTGTGCGGATGCACCTTATAGTCATTGTACGTGCAATATAATGTACAAATGGAAACTGCAATGTATTCATGCAGGCATCACAAGCTGCACAACCAACTGACCAGTCATACGGTCTGTTTTCCTTTTTGATAACGAATTATGCTTTAGCATTTTTTTTGTAAATTTATGTCAAGCATTTCAGAAGTAAAAATCCACACTCTTCCATACAAGCAACGACGACAATATTGTGCTTTTGTGCCCTGCCACTTTAAGCAGTCTAATTTATCCTCCCCGGTTACATAATAATATATCCATACCACTTATCTTATGTAAATCATATCAGATCATTTGTTTTACCGTTAATGTGCATTTACATTAATAACGTCAAAGACAAACGTGGAGACCGCTCCACACAGAGTTCGAAAAAGAAATCAAAACGCCAAAATACACATAATAATCAATTTATATGTATTGTAAGGAGGATTACACACTATAAACAATCAATCATGTCTTGTCTTTTTTTTTTCACTCTTTGGTGTCCTACAATAAGACTGAGCGATCGGAATGAAACTGAAGCTGAGTTGGAATGTGCGATAGCGAGGATTCACGTCAGTACATTGTTGTTGTAACACACAAGATACCTAGAAGTGAAAGTCACATGCCTGTGTTCTGGCTTTCTATTAGCTCTATAATTAAATATGCCATCTGTAAATCCTAACGGACTACATTGTTCAGTCTTCTACGAGTGTAAGATTGCAGCTAAAGTTCCTCATGGAATTTGCAATGAAATAACTTTTTTTCGAATGACCTTCTATTTTAATATACTCTAATATGGTTGAGGTGATTTGCAGCGTCCACGACGTAAGCGAGACGAATCATGGCTAAGATTGCTACCACCGCGAATTAAGGGAGGAAGCAGCAACTAGCCTACTTCAGATTTGACAGAATGCCTTTCATGCGATCCATTCCCTTTATCATTCAGCAGACTGATCTAAATACAGGGCCGGCGCAACCGTGGGGGCCGTGGGGGATCGGCCCCCACACTTTTTTGTGCACCATACAAAGGAATACATAAGGTGTCATCACTTTGGGCCCCCATACTTTTCTCAACCCGAAAGTACGTAAGTGGCACTAGAATAGAAATAGATAGAGATCTTGAAGTATGGCGGCGGTAAGGTTATGTGTTTTCTCTGAAGACCTTTTTTTTTTTTTTTTTTTTTTTTTTTATAACACCCGGAAATGGGAGGGGAGAGAATGAGCTGAGGCCCTTTTTTTTTTCTTTGCTTGTTAGCTCATGAAACCCGGAAGTGGGCCCCCACACTTTTGAAAACACTGCGCCAGCCCTGTGAATACACTCATAGTAACAATTCAATGGTTGCTATCTCCTAGCGTTTCACAGTGGTAAAGTGCGAAGTGTCACGGATCCATTGTCCATCAGGACAAATTGCAATAAATCGGTAACTTAAACTATAACTGTATAAGTGTTCCTGGTCTTGAACAAAAATCCCAGAATAGTTGAGAAGTTGGCTGTCAAGGGAAACATCAGTTCAGTTCAGTTCAGTTTATTTCAGTTGATCAGTCTAGATTGATCTCTATACGCATTGTTGCACTTCTTTAAGCCAGAGATCACGCCAGAGTCGCACCGCATTATAGTCAGCAGTGTCTGGAAAAGATTCAAGTTCAAGTTCGTTTATTCATTTCTAAGATAAAAATCATGCAATGCATATATACATAAATGCAAAGCGTACAATTCAATAAGAACAATGAAGAATGTATAACATAATGGACATAACAAATTAACAGAATAACGCACTTAAACATTAAACTAACGAATACAGCCTGTAGTAAAAGTCAAATGTGAAATGAAAAAGAGAACTTGAAGGAAGCTTTAGAAGCCTTGTGAGGAGGTAAGTTCTCTTGAACCTTCTAATGAGGAATTTCACTGGCATGTATTGTAACAAATCAGATTAAAGAGGAAACACATACAAAAAGCACACATACACACATTCACAAATACAAAGATATTTGAATACAAATAATGGAGACCAACTTTCCATGAATAATTGAATAATTCAGTAATAACGACCTTTTGAGGGATTTTTTTTAACAATCTTAAAGTTTGACATGATCTAATGTTATTTGGTAATGAGTTCCAGACCACAGGAAAGCTAAATCTGACAGATCTTTGAGTAAAAGACAAGTGGAGTTAACTTTAAACAAATGAAAGTCATGACTTCTGCGGGTCTCATATTAATGGTGAGTATTGCTATTGACATTAAACATGCATCAAGATAAAATGCATCGACACTCTGTATAGTGATGTTGTGGTGAGGGTCTGGGACTCACAAACAGCTTACCCTGGGAGATCAGTGCCACCGATGAAGAGGCTGCCTCTTGTAAAATATCCCTTATTACCATCTACATCAATGTAATGATGATAATGGTAGTACATACAATGCAATGCAATGGATACATATAGCATTAAAAAGCATTAAGTAAATGTCCATCATATCAGTAATAATAATTGCCCAAAATTATGATGGTAACTAATAACAATTGATATTACCATTGTTACCATCGTCCGCTGTACAATAATTCGATTCTCCCAGCGGCTCGAAAATCTTGCTGTAATTTCGGTCAAAGATGAAAAAAGAAGAAGAAGAGAAGAAAATAAAGAAAGAAAGAGAGAAGTAAAGGGAAGACAGGGAAAAATTGGATGATATGAAAAGTGTAAAAAAAAGTAGGCGTTAACCATAAAAATGGAGGAGGAGCTTATAGGAAGTTAGAGATGACGAGTATCGGCAGGGGGCGGAGTATAGGAAAAGGGAAATGATCCTTCAACATTCTTCATTCAAACTTACACTTAACTGCTCTTGTGGATGGAATGATATAGATTCTTCTCATCCATCTATTAGTCTACGTACATAGTATAATAAATTATTTGAACAAGTGAGTTCACTTCCTGTTTCTTGATTCCGATGATTATAACGATCTGATATGCTCTTGAGGATCTCAAAGGCACTATGGCATAAATACCACATCATTGTGTGAACAAAGTAAAACTAACCTTTCTTTCCCCAAATAATGATTTTTCACGTCTTATATCCTGTTCTCCTGGAGATCTAAAACAAATTTACTCAGAACCTTGTATCAATGCTTCACATCGATTCACTGCGTCAATATTTTCGAGATTATAGTCACCAGACAACTTTGTCTCTTTAACATCAATCACCCATCAATGCTTTCGGACCGGTTATCATTTATATTTTCGTATGATCAGAAGATAAGAGAATTTGGTTTGGCGCTTTGAAAGCCAGAAAGCCGAATGGAACCAAACATGACGTGGTGCTTTATGGAATGAAGTCGTGTATACGTACATCCTGTTGAAAGGACTGTATCAAGGTATGTCTCACATAATTCAGAGAAAACGATCTTTATCATTTCTTTTCATCTTTGTGAGAGACCAAATTTCTGTGTCATCTCCTTTACCAATATCCGTGTTCAATATAGACAGACACTGATTTGCAGAAATGACCATGGAAAATTTGCTGCGATCACGTACTTGAAAAGATAATTATGAAGAAAGATTTTCATTGTGATTGAAAACGGATCCACGATTTTATATTTAATTCGATTTGTCTATACCATCCATGTGTGTAAAACACTTAGAGACGCAGCTTGAAAACATACAGACACCGACATTTGAAATAGATGACAACCAACGTGTGCACATAATTGCTCCAGACATGTAAATAGCTGTAGATAATTATGCTCAGCTGGGGGATGATTGATTCGAGGAAAGACGAGGAGGGGAAAAAGAATATGATATAGTCACGGGGAGGGGAGGGGGTATGAGAGGAGAGAGTTACAGAGAATGATAAGAGAGAACAGAGAAAAGAGAAAACGAAAGCATAAGACAAGAGAGACGCAGAGAGAGGCAGAGAGAGAGAGAGAGAGAGGAGCTATAGGGAAGGACATAAAGACAGACAACTTATATTAGAAGAGCATGCAGTGTGCGTGATAGCGACATTTACATATCGTGTTTTAGGCTAATGATACATCTAGACTGGCATCAATTTACCTCCACATGAAACCTAAAGATCCCAGCTCATGTCCGTATGAAGACCTGACATAAACGCCGTGTATGGAATTGAAGGAACGTCTAACCCACATATATTAGTTCAACTGGGAACGAGGTTGACTATGAAACCTCCAACCGTTCACTAAAATTGTTAAATGTTCATAAAGTCGAGTTGATCAATGGCGACCACCCACTGATATTTTGTTGTTGTTGTTGGAAGGAACTCATATTCATTAGGGTGGTGCTCGTTATTCCGAAGGTTCGTTAATCCGAAACACACAAATTCCCTATACCTAAAGGTTCGTTAATCCGAAAATGAAAAAGGGTTCGTTAATCCGAACATTTGTGGCGTTATTCCGAAGGTTCGTTATTCCGAAGATTTGTTAATCCGAAAATGAAATTCGGAATAACGAACCTTCGGAATAACGAATCTTCGGACTGAAGAGCCTTCGGAATAACGAACCTTCGGAATAACGAGCTGTAACCTTTTAATTGTTTCTTTATCCAATTCATCAAGTATAGATGTATTTCTTTGTGATCTTATTTATGATTGGAGTACAGCTACGGCATTATTTCAAACTAGGATAATTTTAATATGTGTTTACATGAGAAGTGTGAGACAATAAATGTCGAGAATTTGTTGGAGCCAATAGTGAGCCATCCGTGAAGAGATCTTTAACTTTGTTTGCAGCGTGCTCGATCAAGGAAGTTCTGATATCATGGAGACGTTTTGTCGCATACCGGCAACATCGGAATGCAGGGAGATAAAGCACGGCGACGAGTATGTGTCGAAGAATCGCTTTTCAGCACCCGAAATGTTGTTTGTCCCAGTTACGGAGAGAGATGGTTGTGATATGTCCCGGTATGACAACACACGGCATATCCATTATCTAACACACAAAACAAAACAAAATAAAACAAAATAAAACAAAACAAAACAAAACAAAACAAAACAAAACAAAACAAAATAAAACAAAACAAAACAAAACAAAACTAAACTAAACAAAACAAAACACAGCGTTTAAGCTCTATACAAATTATATATCAACAAATTCGCCGAAATGAGATGTAAAGATCATTGCAGATCTTAAAGATCTTTTTTTCCAGGTTAAGACTTAAGCGTCAATGATAATGAAAACGCCTAATTATTATCTTGTTTGCTTTCTTGATGTTCAGGACCCATAGACTTTGAACAATTCAAATGCAAAAGTTTTAGCCACGTGTGTCGCTATCCTGACACCAAATAACCAAAAGAAATTCTTGGGGCTGTTTTAAGTGTCATTATGATGCCAAACAAATGGATCCATGTCACTAATTTCAAGAACAAAACTTACGTAACTTTCTTGGAACGAAATTTTCAGTCGTTTTGAAAACACCAAGCTTACTATTACGGACCCCCCCCCCCTTTTTTTGGGGGGGGGGGGTGGGGGTGGGGTAGGGCGTCATTCTACAACGACCATCTTATTATATGGATAAGGCAGTGTAATAAAATAGAAGAGAAACTGCTGTCTAATAGGAATTTTCGCTTAGTTTTCGAAAGTAATATTTAGATATTTGGGTGTAAACTTACTTTTTTAGTACTGAAAACACAGTTTAATATAACTATGATGCATGACAAAATGAACAGGACTGAAAGCAATTAATAAGAATGATAACTATCAACATTTGTAAAGTAACGCCTCAGACAGGCAGACAGGTGTGGCTCTTGGGTACCAGGATTCGGTGAAATAAAGTGGTTAAAGTGCACTGATGATTCTGCAGGCGAGCAAGAGAATTTTTTGGTGTAATACCCGTACCAGTGAAAGAACCAAAGCTTCGACCAATTTTCTGCTATGAGGAAATCTTCAGGGAAGAGAGAGGGGTGCGTGAGGGCTGGGTGGGAATCCCCCTTTGCGTTCCCGACAATACTATAATCATAATATTAAAGGGCAGTTTTAGGGACATTTAGCATTTACATACCAAAAATTCGATTTTCGAAAACATCCTTTTCCTTACAATTTTCATAATCCTTTTTAAAGGTGGTACCCTTTTTGCAGCTGGACAATGTGACGTCACCACTGGCGCCTGCCGCCCATCACTGCCCTGTGCACTCTTCTACACCTATAGTGACGTCAACGCGGGGACTGTTCGCAGTATGGAGACTTCCTCAGATAGACCAGGTAGATCCCTTGAATATCTACTTAGTATAGTTATTGACCTTTCAAGTTAAACGGCAGTATGTTCATGTCCAAATGTTTCGTATTATATGTATTTTTTGCTATAAGTATAGTTCTGCTGAATGATCCCTCACTTTGTGTTCCTCGTCCTTTCGAGGCGACAGCCGTCTTCACAAACGACAACAACTCTTCCTGCCTCGACATCTCCGACTGCGATCTTCCTAACTCAGCCTTCCTTCGACCACGGTCACGAGCAGGCGACTTCGCTTTCGACCTGGAAGACCAAGAAGGTGCGGCGAGGACCCTGAGGCCAGCTTCTATCCGCTTGACAAAACTCAAGAGCCGATCTAGGACTATGAGTGGGGACGAACTCAGGCCACACATTTAGAACAAGACGGAGCTGGCCAGGCAGAAGAGAGAGGTATTAAGCAAGCTTTGACAACTGATATGAGTGTAAAAATCTGCAACATTTCTTCACAGTATGCACCGAGTGTGATCGATCATCATGTCCGCGTGTTTGTGTGTTCAGATTGGACGATAATACGATAGCATAGAATGACATATTTCATTATAATGTTTGTTTTACTTTACAGTAGATTTCACAGCGCGCAAACACTAATGGTGGACAGAGAACTTCGCGCATGTGACGTCAAGACATAAACTGACGTCATCCAAAGGGAGAAAGCCGATGATTGACCAAGAAGGAGGATGAAGAGTCAAAGTTCGGCTGGAGTTGAGAAGGATGGAGAAGGAAAAGAAGGCTGAGGAGAGGAGGAAGAGGAGGAGGAGGAGGAGGAGAAAAGCCGCCAAGAGTGCGAGGGATATGACGATGGTGGATGAAGAGTTGGCGAAGCTGCTCAACTAAATTATGTTTTTGAATGCCTTTCTGAAATAAATCAGTCACTGAGAAACACATGGCTGAAATTATGACACAACTGCAATGTCGTTCTATGTTGCATATAATTATAGATAACATTAATATCCGGATGCATAGTGAGAAGCGAGGGAGAGAGAATATCCATTCCTGTGTTAATTCCATTAACATTACATTTTACAAACACAAAGCCACACAATCACGAAAAGTAAGCGAGAGAAAAATGATATAAAAAAGAAAGACAGAGAGGAAGAAAGGTGGAAACAAAAGAAGAAAGGAAAAACATAAAAAGACGAACAGACAGGCAGACAGAATGGCACATGGGCAGAAAAAAAAAGCGGGATTTCCAGAGAGCCAAACATGTTCAATTTGAATGAAACAAATTTTGATCGTAGACACTGAAAGCTTGAACATGATTCATCGATATCATGACACTTCATAACTTTAATCCCTACGAACGCACGGATACATAGGCTATCTATTAATAAATTTTGACAAATAACATTCTGCCAGCAAATAACTTCCATCTCTTGGTATAATTCCGGCAAAATTTATAGGGCTTCCAATAGAGGGCGTTTTAAATTGTAAAAATCCATCTGAAAACTTTGACATCTTCTAAATCCCCGTAAAATAAGAAAAGACGGTGTGCAGAATAAATGAAGAAAGTAGGCCTATTGGAAGTGTGGGTTAGTTTATTAGGATATCCCAAACAGATCAATGCAATCCATGTGGCACAACTTCGTTGACAGCTGGCTTGCAGTTTTCAGCATGTCGTGGGGTGGGTGAGATAATATTCTGTATTACAGTTATGATCATCATAAGGTATATATTTATATTGTATATATCTATACCATTTAATATATACATATATATATATATATATATATATATATATATATATATATATATATATAGAAATTGGACTGAGGCGGGACGTTGCTCTCGATCTTAGTCTCCCTTTTATTTGTCAAGCTTTCGGCCCGTCATTGGGCCTTCGTCAGGACCTACCAACAGAACGATTATTATATGAATAACCTGATGTGTCATATAATATATAATGCAATTTCACATATTACCAATCTTCTAAATCATTTCCTTTATATACACAAATCAATCATTCAATTCAATACAAATATCCACTCTAACCTCAAATCATCATCAGAATAACGTCCATTATGTCCAAAAAATTTTTAGATTTAGAAGATTGGTAATATGTGAAATTGCATTATATATTATATGACACATCAGGTTATTCATATAATAATCGTTCTGTTGGTAGGTCCTGACGAAGGCCCAATGACGGGCCGAAAGCTTGACAAATAAAAGGGAGACTAAGATCGAGAGCAACGTCCCGCCTCAGTCCAATTTCTTTCAACTATATGCATCCAACAATGCGGCACCGCGTACGTTCGGGACCCAGGGAACTATTTCTCACATTATATATATATATATATATATATATATATATATATATATATATATATATATATATATATATATATATATATATATATACATAATAGTATAATAAAATATATTATTTACTATTATATATATATCACATATCATTACTATATCATATTATATTTATATTATAAAAATAGTGGACTTTCTTTCCTTTTGAACGCTCAGGACCGCACACACAAACACAGAATGTCCTTGGGGATAACAGTGAGCGTTGAAATGAGATTCAGAGTGTCTAGAATACCCTATACATCGAATGTCTTTAGCATTAATAGAATATTTGATATGGGTTTGAGGAGCTGTTTTGGCAGGTTGTCAACTATGTTTCAGAAGCATTAGTATCAGAGCAGTACTTATCCCATGGCGACACTATTTTTATTGCATTCCAACATGGAAGAATGTACAGTAGATATACCAGAACCGGTGGCGTACGTGTCGGACAAAACGATTTCCCTACGCCCTAAGAACAGTTGCCATTTCATCAAGGCTGCACAGAGAGAGAGAGACGGCCATAAAATAAATGGATGGACAAAGATGAAATAACAGATCGTGCAAATAGAGTTCATCTTTTTCTTCTCCACTTTAACTTTTAGGGTATACTTCTTTGCATAGAGTATTGTGCAGCTCAACTGGTGATGAGTTTTAGCGTGCGATATTTGATAGAGTCATCAATATACAAGCAATTCAAGTGTTTATTGTGACATCAGAGCCGTGCAATGGAACAAAAACTTCCAGTCAATTATGAGTTTAACACTAGAGTCAATGGAAAATTGTGACATCAGCGGATATAGGTATCCATTTTTTCTAAAACAAAATTTCACGGCTGACAGCGACAGCGTGCAGTAGAACTTTTAACTGCATGTGACGTGATGGGCAATCGACCTATCGCATAGCTAAATTCTCCTTAGGTGTTGTATAAAAGCAATTATGATTCGTTTACTTAACAAAGGCAACATGAACATAAAAAAACAAAACGAAAATATGTGTCCGCACTCACAAACACACACACACACATTCACTCAGACACACGCAACACACATTTGCACCACCATTGCCACCAATCAACAAGCAACTTACCCAAAAGACAAACAAGGTCTACTCAAACCAAAGACAGCACCAGTAATAATATACCGTCACCACCATGCAATTAACACCACGATCATAGCCTCTCTCTTCCAGTCTGCCCAAGTACATGATGAGAGCACTCCCAACTCTACAAGTGTACTTCTCCAATTTACGGGTAGTAATATAATGAACTCCAATATCTTTATGCACTGATTTCCTATACCACTGTGAAATGAAGGTTTAGCATTTTATGCATTCTGTCCTTCATCACGAGGGTACAAAGTAAGAAGTTCAACCAACTTTTACACTTAAAGTGCACATTCAGTTCACATTTCTCCAAATGAGACTTTATCTTTGTTAAATCATGATTAAGTCACTGTAAGGGAGTAATCTTTGTGTGTGTGTGTGTTTGATACGATGTGAAGCTTGAGTGACATGTGGTTATTGCCGAGGCATACTTGGCTTTCAAGCTCGTCTTTACAACCTGTGTATCCATTTACATGTGAATAATATAAACATCTATACAATATCTTAATTCATAACCTCTATACACACAAGCTCATATACACATACACATCATTATGTACCTGTACACAAGCACACATATTTAAATACACACATACATACATACATTAGTCCTATTCATACACAGACACATATATTTACTCGTTTACTTTTTCCATTTTTCCATGTATATGCATTTGTACATACATGCACACATACTCACATGTCACAGTACATCCATGGAAGTTTAACAAATGCTGTAGTTTCTTTGCTACACTATTGGTATTCATATCTTCATGATGCTCTTACAGACACATGTACACTAACTCTCCCAGTTTTCTTTTTCCTGGAAATACAACACAGATACTCTTTCATGTCATCAACATCTATAGAATTTTATTCATATATACATACATCTTGGGTACGCATTACAGCCTTTGGGGATATTTTCACTTGGAACACAAGAAAAGTTTACATCTTTGATGCATCCTGTGTCAAATATATGCTATGTGGAGACTTGATGAAAATGTTCTCCCTCCAATAAATGCTAGAAACAAATGAATAAAATGGTGACACTGTCTACAGGAGGAATGGATGAGATAAATAGTTTATCTACTTGAACGTGCTCTTGGCACAGAGCTGCATATTTCTACTGTTGCCTCACCATGCAGCTGTTTTGAGTAACATCATCACTGACATTAACAGTCTGTGACATGGCTCACTCAAAACTTCTATTTTAACTGGTAATGAGCCACAGGGTATGGGGCCTGTTGTTTGATTCTATTTTAAACAATGCAAGGATAGTACTGGTGTTCCTACTCTTCTGTATTCAATCCTTCAGTGTTTTATAAAACATGCATTTGAGGGAAAACTCTTACTGATCTGTTTTTAGATTTCTGCCCCACAGCAGTGACTAAAATCCTAGATTATTGCTAATAATACCTAGCTGCTGTGTTTCTGCATCTAAATGGAAGGTACCCAGTAAAGCTAATACGAGGAGAAAGATGATGTGCGTATCCATGGTGACTGATGCTGAGAATGGAGCAGCCAAGGAGGAGGGCATCCTGCAACATGGTTCCACAATGGGAGGAGCATGGATGAACGGAATAGAAACAAGCGGCTGGTCAGCCCTCTGCTGACATCATGAAAAACAAGAAAGTCTTGAGGAGTTTCACTTCAATCTATCTTACCTGAGCTGAGATACATGTTTCACTGAATGTTTAACAAAGTGTATTATACATATAAAACAAATGTAAACTGAGAAGTGGCAAATCAATAGTCCTATGTGAATCTTACAGATTATTCACATTTAAGATTGACTACAAATTTCACATCACAAACCCTGTACTGGATCGTATATCACATCTGGTCTTTCTTGGTAAATCCATCTACCAAGCTCTTGGTACATAAAGGTAAATATATAAACAGGAAATACCTATCCTTATCAAGGAATATCATGACATACACAGTATGTCAAGTTTTCATACTAAAGAAAAAGAAGGTAGGGTATGATTAGGGAAATAAATAAATATCTACTAGACATATCAGTGCTCTTATATTAGCATCCAGAATACATCATAATGGAGAAACTTCTCTCATTTCAATAAACAAGTCATTTGAATATGCCTAACATGAGGGATTCAAGATTTAAAAGACAGAACAAGAATATTATGTAAACCTCTTGCATGATTGGACTGACAAAGACAAAGACAAAAAAGGAAAATCCTTAGTACAGCAGTGAACCTCCTACTTTCATTGGAGTAGGAGAAACTTCTCTGTTCTGTAATTCTCTTACAATCTTTATACTCCCTACTCCATGATGAGCCTGGAAGCAAACTTGGTTATTGCAAATAACATTGAATTAGTATTCCTATACCTCATACAGTATCGTTTCTCTCATTTACATAAATAGTGTGCAAACATGTGAATCAAAGTTTATACAATATTTGTTTCTTGTACATATATCATTCATCCATGTACTATATTGTGTGGAGAGCTAGTTTCCATGTTTTATTCTTTCTCCTACAAAAAGAGAACAGTTGCACCAATGAGTGCCCAAGAACTCATTGTATATCATGAACTGGATTCTATCACAGTTTAATTTCTCCACCTTCAATGAGTATGAAGAGCCATGCGTTACAGAATCAATGTTGAACGGATTCGGCTTAAATTTGATGGTCACTACTGCAGCAATAACACAAGCAGACATTTCCTTTCCCCAAAAATCATACCATGTAGGACAAATCAAACGTTTAAATCAGCATTACAACAAAAATCATCATAATATGCAATCACATACAGATGTAATCAATGTTTGTAGACCCAGAACACATAAATGATCATAACATATCCACCTGAATGGGCACATACTGTAAGGATGAACACAAAAACTAACAAATTGGCAAGCAAATTGAATCAATTATCAAAATTGAATTTTGAAGGGATTGTTATTGAATCTGTGATGTCAATGAACTGTGTATGAACTCGGGATGCCTATACATGTATATATGTATTTTTTTTTTTTTTTTTTTTTGCCCCCAATCTGTCTTGGACAATATACAAATAAAAGTCACAAATAACAAATGAGAAAGATGAAGGGAATGATGTACAGACTTTATCAAATCTAATCAAAATGATGTAGTATATGAAAATTCCACATGAACATGGAATATGACAGGAAAATGAAGGGAAAACTTACCAATGCATATAAATCTAGCATCACAGGATACAATCATTACACCATCAAATGGATTGGTATAGATTGATATGATGCATCATTTGCCATGCACATCTCTCAAACAATACTGTAAAACCTGATATATTCGCGGCACAAAATTTTCACAAATTGGAGCTGATGGCCTTTTTCGCGGCATGAAATTTTCGCGAATTGCCAAACTTCGCGAAATTAAAATGCACACGAACATTCCTCGTTTTACAGTATATGAATATGACTCAACCATAATGGCATACTGTTCATACAGTAGAACCATGTTAGAACATAGCGAGAAACTTGAATTAACAAGGTTATTTTCCAGTTCCCAGTCCTTTGATATTCTTTTCTTTTCATCCCTGATAAAATGAGATACTTGATATTATGAGGAAATTTGAAGTGGTCCCACACAGCTCATTATAACGAGGTTCAACTGGATTCTGGACAAGGACATATCCACAAATGCCTTTGACAAGATCTCTCTTTGTCCTTGATTGGGGAAACATTCTCATCCTTACATGAGAAACTCCACTTTCTCTTATTTTTGTTATAACAGTTTACAATTAACTACACATAAATAAAAGTAGTAAAAGCCCAGACAATGTAAATGGCGTCTCTTCAATGCTGAAAGTGATGGCTTTCCTAGTGATTAGCTCACGCAAAGATAAATGTCCACAGGATTCATAGCATTAATACCACAAAGCATTGCCCACCCCATTTACAATGTATGTAAATGGTGCCTCAGGGACACTCTGAGGCAGAGGCAAATAAAGCCGTGAAAGGGTATACAGTACCTTGTGTAAAACTATGTCACTAGCACCTCTGAAGGCATTTCTTTTCACATTAATTACATTATATTCAAATGTGCAACTGATAAGTGGAGGGCTACTAAAAAGACATGTTGATGAGCCTGAATATTACATCTGTAAATCTCACTTAGGTATCTCCTTGATACATTATTTTAGGAGCAAGGAAAACAAACAAGAGCACAGGATTCTGATACCTTGTCGATATAGACTTCGACACAGGCTGTACTATCTGAGTCCTAGATCGAGGGCAGCTCGAGATCCCAGGACAAAGGCAGCATGATTTCTCCCTTAAGGCGCCATCAAAGACGACCCAACAGTACTGCACAAATCCTTGGCAAAGAGTGAAGACGGGGCAGGGCCTTGAGCTTGACACAAAAGAACTATGAAAAAAAAAAATATTACTTGACAGTCTGAAACTCCTAGCACAGCCATCTCAAGAAGCATGACTCATCCACACACATATAGTGACTATGATGGTGGTGTGGGGTGGTGTCGGTGAGCAGCACTATCTGAGATGCAGTACTAGCGTTGACACGGAGGATGCCCGCAAGTGTCATAGGAATATGGGGTGTATCTGTCGTATCGTGAGCTTCTTGCGGCAGGTCGGGCACCGGTGCTGCGACTGGATGCTGGCACGGATGCAGGGCCGGCAGAAGACATGGCCGCAGTTCGTCGACATCAGGTGGTGGCCGTTGTTCCTTATCTGAAAATAGAAGAAAAAAGAAAGAGAAAAATGAAATGGTAAATAAACATATGAAATTACAACATCAGTTCCTCCTTCCTGTAAAAAAATGTCTGGTAAATTGTCATTTTACTCCTTTAATCTTTCATGTTCAAGTGTATTATGGGTTGGGAAATAGTTTTATCATCTACTTTCATTCACTGTACTCACAAACTTGCAGCAATCAAACATTCATGATTTCAATTTGTTGAGACCATTCATCTTTGTCTTAAAAGAAAACTGTGAATGAAATGGGTAGTCTTGGATGCACATGTCTATTTAAAAAGATCCAAAAATCGTGATCAATTATGACATGTGCTAACTGTGAATGGGTTTGTAACTACCGTAGGTCCATGGTAACTACCAACAGCATCATCAGTTGAAGCTGGTAGATATAGGGGAGGGGGTAAAAAATGAGTACACGACTCAATAATGCATTACTTTCTCCCCAATCCCTTTCTCTCTTTAGAGTATCAGGTATTAGTCGCCTGGCATCACAAACTCCTAACACCTAAGTCATGTTGTATGGTGTTCCCCTGCATCATGTAGCAGTTCAACCACACATGCACACAGGCACGAAAAAATGTTCAGACCAAAGTTTGGGAAGGGTACTCTGTATTTGACAGGCGAGAGCATAATCAACCTCCAGCGCCTGCCTGTGTTTCTTTGTAAAGTAACATTGGAAGATTCTGTATACATTTGAGTAACAGGCATACAAGATAAGAGGACTATGAAATCTGCTGATGATGCTTGGCCAAATTTTCAGCAACATGCGAGCTGATCGCTGCTCCCATCTGTAAGTGGTGACAGACAAGGACTGCACCACTCTTCAACCGAGGTGTGGGGTTAAGCAGTGTTTGTGGGGAAGGTACACAGAGCACCCCCATGCTCATTAGAGTAGGGAGGTGTAGAGGGGTTACGCTGATGGACATTTGTGGTTTGTGGTGTGAAGTGTACAAGGTACAAAGTGATGGATAAAAAGTTGGAGGGCAAGTTACTGACGTTACAGATTGAGTGAACCATCAGCATCTCACATTGATTACTTTAGTGTTACTCGAGATATGGTAAGATCACATTTTCTTTTTCTCTCAACGAGTCAAAAAAGGTAAAAAAAAAAAAAAAGAGTGCATGACCATAATTACACTGAGCCATATAAAAACAATAGTTTGAATTTCATTGTATGCTGATAGCCAGCTGCATACAGGAACACCATACAAAATTCAACAGAAGACAAAAGCACTAAAGGCCTGATTGAACAGAAACTCCTCTTTAATTTTACATTTGACAATGTTGATATATTACAAGAATGATGTGATTATATGCACTATGACCATGTCACTTGGCACTAAAAATGTAAATTTGACACGTCAAGCAAAACTACAATTGTAGCAATGTTCAACTTGCACTTTTGTATGTCTCCAAAGAAAGTGGCATGCTCACAAGAAATGCATCAAATGTTTTTCCTATTACATGCACTCTTGGAAGTGCAGGTTGATTCATGCCCAAGGTTATGTCACGATGAATACTGACTCATGACAGAGAACGGTCCCTTGACATCTACGGCATTAAAGGGGACATACACTTTGTAGCTGTTTAATATGTGATGAGAGACCCTTTAAGAGCATGTCCACTTTAGGTTGTCAAAATAGGCTAATCACACAACTGATTCAAGGCAATATTTCTTTGCAATGGCTTTTTGCCAGAAATGGCACGCACCCCTTTTTTCTTTTCTTTTTAAAGGCTATTAAAAGGCTAAAGGTCATCATGCCCCCAAATGTGAGGCAATCATATCGATAGCTGTAGTTGTCTCATTTCTTCCAAATAAATACCGGTAAGGAATAAAGAGTAATGTGTCTTGAATGAAGATATCTAGTGAGTACATTACTACAGGGAGAGCCTATTAGGGCATGTAGAACATGTCTAAATCCTTGTACAGAAGTGTGTAGAGCTTGTGTGCACTCTCAATATTATTGAAAATCTTTGCCTCAAATACAATGCCAATTGATGCAATAGTAAGCATAAAATAAAACTATTAGAACTTCTTGACTATATTTTGATGTACCATCAGCAATTGCTATTCACAATTTGTCAGGTAGACTGAGACTTTCATGACATCCAGATGAATGTGGTAAGTGAAACAAAAATGAAATCATACTCACACCTTTGTTTTCCATCTTTGAGCAACATTATCATTACACTATACCAATTTAGTAATAAACCATATCCAATAATATTACATGATATCATAATTGCCATCCTCGCTCATTTCATACTTTGTCAAAAATTTACTTCATTTCAATTACTTTGCGGAACATAGAGATATAAAAATCGGGTTCAGAAGTGATTAATCCTTCTTTAAACTTATCTGTATCCTAAGAAATGAATTGCAGGTACTGCTGAGGCTTATAATCATCTACCTACAAAGATTTAACTTCTTAAAGGAACTGTACAGTACTGGATGAGGTGGGGATTCATGTTTTGAACATTCCTAAGTGAGATAATGAAAAGCCTCTTATGAAATATGAAAGAGCATGTAATTTTAAGAAGGATGCAACGTTTATTTGATGAAAATTGGTTTTCAAATGGCTGAGATATCCCAAAAAGTGCTAATAATAAAAGGCGACATGCCACAACTTTATAAGGATCTCTTTGTTTCACCTTGTTTTTGGATATCTCAGCCATTTCAAAACAAATTTTCATCAAATAAACTTTTGATACCCCTTAGAATTGCATGCTCTTTGACATCTCATAGAGTGGTTTCTGAATATCTCGTAAAACGTTACAAGCTGAAATCCTCACCTCGACCAGAACTGTACACACCCTTTAATGTGTGTACATGTAGCTTTTCTTGTTTTCTTTGCAGTTGTATTGAAACAAAAATGCATTTCAACTACAATAAAGCACCCAGATCTGTTCATACAAGAACTGCTCTATGCTAGAAGATGAGTTGTGCGCAATGCTGATATGAGATATGAATCTGTTGCCCAATATTTCAACGGAAATGGAATTTGACAGATATCTGACGCAAGCACCTCGCATGTCTACATTCTTGAAATTGCACCTGAGGTTATTCTCATGTTATGTAAGACCTAGAGTGACAAGTACTTCACAGTCGGGGGAAACATGGACAGCCACTGGGGGCGAGAAAAGATTACAAATCAGTATGAATCTGAAAGGTCAACACTTTCATTCGAGTGAAAACAGTAGGACTTCACGTCCAGCCTCATGCTGGTCAAGTTTTTTGCACGGTCTACTTGACATGTTGTGTTAGCTACAGTTCTCTTCTGGACGTGAACCCACTCCCCTCTGATCTCTAAATTGGCAACTCTGTAGGGCCGCGCACAGGTGAGAGAGGAGGGGGAGTGTCATTTTTTGTGGTTGATGGATGAAGGCAAACCTCCCAGTGATGCTAGAGAGAGAGTGAAGTGACTAGAAGTGATGCTTTTTAATCATCACCTGTACCTGTCGTAAGCCATTTAATTCCACAAACTTCCATTACTTGCACAGTAGCCGGGACATGCAAGTGTTAAATGATTAGCTTGTTAACATTCCCCCCCCCCCAAAAAAAAAAAAAAAAAAAAAAAAAAACACACACACACTTTTCTCAACTCTGGCTACATACATGTTACTCAGTAGAAGTCTTGTTCTTTTGATGTCACAGGACATCGCTAAAAACAAAAACACACATAGTGATTACAAATTGCTCCCTATTTATTTTACTCACCTCCCTTGAGCTTCTGAACTACAAATCAGGCAGCTGCACCCTTCCACCATCACTTTTTTTTTTCATTATTATCAATCTTAATATCCAGCTATAGCCATGAGTCAGATTGCGATGTGTTTGCGATGTTTTATGTCTTCGGGCTGTTGAATATCAGGCATATATCACGTCATTCTCAGGTGACATTTGATTGTTTTCCTAGTCATGTTCACATCACATCACATCACATGCATGTATTCTGTCATTTTTCCTCAAAGAAAAAGGAAAGGCCTACATACAATAAATTTGCCCAAAGGAATCTAATCACCTCACTGTAGAGAATGTGAAAGGATATTAACTTCTTGACATAGCAAAAACAGAGTCATGGACAAAATGCCTTTCATTAGATATTAGTAAATGTTAGCTTCAAGATGTGTGGAAACTTACAAACTCCATATTACACTCACAAGACCAATAAGGCTTTAAAGAGGCTAACTGTGTGCTTTGTTAGATGAACAACATTCAAATTGCTAGGATTTTTAATTCCATCTATTTACTTATTCTTAAAATGCTTTTGCACATGTGGAATGTAATGTTCTCCTCCGGCTACAACATTCTGTAGCATGTGTCAGCAAATATCTTAACTTCAGTCCAAAACATTTTCAGCAAGTCAAGTTGACTGATTTAAAGGGAAATATACTGATTTAAAGGGAAACCTGATGATCTAAAAGTCAGCTAGATTTGAGCCCTATCTGTTGCTCATTATCAACAAATGATTCCAAGCAGGTGTAAAGTTCCAATGAAGTGAAACTGATTAAACGCTAAGATGAGGAAATAACATGACAACACAACACATAAAGGTGATGCTACAGAACAAACAAGCTCATGGCTTTAATACCTGTATTGATGACTATCTACAAGAACAGCTTCCAGTCACAAAAACATGCTTTAGGGACCTTAACCCATTGAGGATGAGCTGACTTTTGCTACAACATGCATTTATTATAGACACTTGCCCGAGTATACTCAGGACTCGTCCTTAACGGGTTAACAGCATGAATAATCAATGAAAAAAGCTTCTCTCTAAGTCAATCTGCAATCCTGAGCTGAACCTTTGAAATTATTATTTCTACCTTTTCCTATCTCTCTCTTCCTTTCTGTGACTCATCAATCTACCTTTCTCTATCTATCTATCTACATGTATCTATTCCCCTACATTCTATCTATCCCTCTCTCAGTCCTTCTCCCCCCCCCCTCTCTCTCTCTGTTTCCGTCTCTCTCTCTCTGTTGGTGTCTCACTCTTCCTACTCCTAAGCGTTGCCCTGCCATGCTGACATTTGCCGAGAATGTCACACTTTCTCGTGTGTGAAGCGAGACAGCCCGACGACAAGCCACAATCTAATTTGCACACCTATGCCGCACCATAAGCCGACCAGACGGTACTTTGATCTGACTGGCCGCGCTGCGATTACATGAGCCGATTGGAGAATGATTTACTTTGAACTCGGGTCCCGGAGGTTGACAAAGTGCAGGGGACAAGAAGGGGGTACAGTGACTATTCTTTTTTTGACGGACGTTGTCAGGTCTTGACTGCAGTGAAAGAGGGCTTGACGCGCCAAAGACCGATCCGTCATTCACGGCTAAGCTATTGAGGTATATCACATGTACTATTGGGTGTGATATTCGACGTAAACACGGTGCTTCAAGTCCCCAAGGTCAAGAGAACTGTATGATGAGCATTCAAGGGCTGGATGTAGCTTGGATGAAGACCACCACTGAATGACAGTCAAAACAAACTTTGTGTCACTGAATTCAAACCAAATCTCTGAGCTAAGTCTCCAATTTCCTTTTCTCAAACAAGGGTTCAACTAGCCCAGCTGAAAGATTTCTTCTTCATACATCAGGATGCCCATCCTATTTTTGTTGACTGTTAAAGATTCAATTGATATCATTAGATAATCTTGAATTTGATACTCTAATATCGGTAACTAAAACACATAATTCTAACAATATGATTGCAATGATTTTGAAGCACCATGAGCACTGAAAGGTGATCCTGAGCAGTATTATTTAGTCAGATTGTGACCTAATGTAAAACTTTCAGGATACAGCAAATATTTGTTCAATATAAAATGATGACAATATAATGCATCGATTCATTCATGCTGCATGCCTCCCGTTCATGCTGCATGCCTCCCACAATATCAAAATGATATTTCACAAAGGTCTGGGAAAATACCTCATCCCCCCACATCCCCCTTTCTATATCTACTGCTGATGTGAACATCGGACGAATAGCACAGTACATGTAGTAGGAAAGCAACCCTGTCCACTTTGAATCCAGGACTCGGAGACCAAGTGGAAACATTCTCTAATTGTCATGACCTCATTCTCTAGACAAGAATGCAGACTTACTGGCATCGTAGCTACCTTCATTCCAAAACCAGCCCAGCACAACAACTCCTTCATCTCCCTTCTTTTAGTATTTTCCATACTATCTTCTTTTTTTTTTGGGGGGGGGGGGGGGAGGGGAGAGGGGAGGATGGGTTAAGGGGAGGAGCAATCAGAACTTGGCTCCATCATGGCATGCATGTCCACTACTTCAAGGAGAAATCTATTTGGGATAATCCGTCTTCTCCTTCTTGGGGTTGTGGTTTGGGTAGCACCTGGGACACAGCTGCTATGCCCTTCTGAATACCCGGGCCGGGCCAAGAAACACATCACCATGTAACCAGCAAAAGAAGACTGGGATGCCTTAATGGAGGAGGTGGAGGAAGAGGAGAGGAAAGGGGGACAGGGGTGGGGGTGGGGGAGGGGCAAGGGTATAGTGAGGAGTGGAAGACAAGAAAGGGACGGGCAAATGGGACGACTGACAAATGTGGGGTTGATGGAAATGTGTCAGCAGCCAAAGTGATACACTGGAGTGAGACTGTGGACAGAGGCATCTATTGATGTGCTTGGTGCTCCCCATCTTCAACCACACAGGGATGTTGTCAAAACTAAAAACTTTGTGTACTTCCACTGCATACACTTGTACATCTATACATGCTTTCATATAATATACTATAAAAAAAGAAGCCCTTGTATGGAATGGTTATATTTGACTCTGGACTGCTTTTTACAGGTTTACCACCTTAAGTTAATTTCATTTCTGACAGAAGATTGGCAAAGCATATAATGGCACAGAAAAGGCACAGATCTGGTATGTCTGATGGATTCAAACAGACAACTTAAACAGCATGATACCATCAGAATACACTGTATGCAAAGATTTAAAACAAATATTGGAGACTTTCAAATTACCAGTATACATCGCATGTAGTAAAGTCAAAGGTCAACTTTCCCTCAATTCTTAGTTGATAAGTCTGATATTTTTACTTGAAATCATGCTGACATGAAACACAGACTGTGCATGTAACTGTCAGTTACAAGAGAACTTATAATTGCTGAAAAGTCGTTAATTGTGAATATGGTATCTACTTTGGACACACAACTAGTCTGCAATTTGCAAGCTTTCTCTGAGCAAATGGGTGTGGGATGTGTCACTGTTAAAGCCTGATAAAGTTGCCACAATCATTTTCTGATTTTAGCTTTAAAAATATCTCTGATGTTACTGCTGTCAATATCCTTTTTCTTTTTCACTTTATGCCCTAAAAGTTAACAAAGAAACAGTAAGAAAGCTGGCAATCAAGTGTGCACAGTTTTGAGAAAAAAAAATCAGTTTGAAATAACATGCTTTAAGAATTAAGTTTCTTGTTTCACACAAAAAGTAGTTAGGATATCAAATCAATGATTTATTCTAAACATTAAATTTCCTGCCTTTCAACCTAATCACCTTACATAGATTTTTTGTTTGTTTGTTTGTTTGTTGTTGTTTTTTGCTCTTCGATATCTGTGACTTCATCAGGAAAATGCAGTAAGACAAAATAGAGAATATATTGCCAAAGGCCCCCACCAGGAAGATGTTCATACAACTTGAATGAAATGGGACATATCTACTTCCCCCAGCCTTTATTACAAAATCCAATTCTGACTGTTTACATGATGGCACATCAAATCCCTGCTCATGATATAATACGGCAATCACACCCATTCTGACATGAGGCTGTATGTCATAAAAAGGTTTTGGGTTACAGCTACATGCAGGGGATCAAGAATCCCATCAAGCAAAAATAGTGTAAACAGATGGCACACATACTGAAAGGCTGGCAACATACTGGAGCTTAAAGGTACAGATTAGACTGATCAGACCACAAAAGAAAAGCACAAAAAAAGAATTTGACATCAATGTTCAAGAAAAAGATAATGCCTGCTGCGAAACTTTGTGGCGGAGGCATAAAAATCCATCTAAGATTCATTCAAAGTCATGCATCCATTGACCTGATGAGGAGCCGCTGTGGATGAGGAGCCGCTGTGGATGAGGAGACATCGTGGCTCAGTGATAAAGGTAAAATACAGTTCTCAGAAGGGTGCAAAATCATAACATAACATATAATACTTTGTACAATATAACATTACACCAAGTCTGCTAAAATTCCATGTTGTATTTCTTAAATCATTGAATAATTGCTACACTACAGAATCTTTACCTGATCTACACAAGATTAAACACAGCAACTAACTTATCAGAGAGTACTAGTTCAATCAGAGTCAATGCATGTTGTAATACAATGTATAATATCATGCTTACTAGCAATGTGATTTTTCCCCTATGACTTGTGACTTCAAAATCAAAAACATATTCCCAATATCCATTGGTCCATCGCTCTAGCCTATGGATCTTCAGAAGCGAAAGCATTGGGGTTCACTTTCTTTTGTCCTTTAATTCCTAACTGAAGTATTCCACACAAAAGAAAAAAAATCATACAAAATCCAGAGAGCAAGCCTGTACAGTGTATCCTGCACACTTTTAAACAAAGTCAGTCAAGCAGTTCCCATGACAACAACATAAAGAATGTGCCAAGTGAAGACACATTCAACAACTTTAAACCTACTGAAGATGAGCTGATTTTGCTATAATACATATTTCCCATTGGCATCTGCCCGAGTAAGGGGGGGGGGGGGGGGGGAACGAGTCTTCAACAGGTTAAAAATGTACCCAAGTTCAAGAAAGCCAATCTCCTGTGGATATGCAGCAAAAGCCTGGTAAATGAAGACTAACCGAGGCTTGAGTATAAAGACTAGGGTGACTGAAAAAGGGCTTGAATATCAAGCAAGAAATTGTGCATGTACACAGTGTTCTAAGAGACTTTCATTGCAACCACCCGCCGCCTGCCTGCCTGCCTGCTGCCTGCCCGCTGGCCTGACACGGCCTGATTGAAGTCGTCAGATGTTGGTCAAGCCAGGGAGATCAGGCAAATCCGTCTTAATGCAACGTAAATAGCGAGCCCATTCAATGACAACCTGGTCGGGCAGTTACCCCTTCTGTCCACACTGATGCTAGAAGTGTAAGCATTAAACCTGGATTGTATCTGTCTGCATACATGCATGATCTGTGCTGTATGTGTGCTAATTTTAATGGTAATTGAAATACATTATGAGAAATCAGACTTTATACCCCCAAAGAAAGATCATACAAGAAAGTATACATTAAATGTCTGAAAAAAGACTAACGTAAAAATCATATCCTAGTAGTAATACTAAACTAATTTCTGTTTTAACAGACAAACGTATAAGCACTGGTGTTACATGTACATATAGAGCAAAATTGAATGCTTAAGTTCTTGTTTCATTCCTCTTTAATCTTCTACATTAAAATGAAGTGATCGATGGTTTGGAAACAAAATGTTTTGTAAAGTTCATGGTTCAAAATGAAAATTGCATTGTGGGCCTCTCTCACTGCACTGCACCAGTGCTTCTTGCTGCAGCACTGTCATTCGTTTGTCACATAATCAGCTTTTGACGGAAGATTACGCTAAGTGCTCCCATTGATATTGTACACATACTTGCATGTTCACACGCCTCCCTGTCACTATACCAGCGTACTGTGGGGGAAGGATTGCAATGTTTAGATGGTAAATAGTGCATCCACAACTAGAGTGGGATGACTGCTGTCCATAAAGGGGGGGGGGGGGTGGACTTCTGTGCTGATTCTACTCTTGATTGCCCACATATGTCGTCAGTTTGAATGTGCGACTACTGTAAAAGTGGATATTTTAGCATGAGTAATTTTTCGCCCTGGACTGGGTAAGATGAATTTTATGTGTTTTGAATTCTGTGGAATCAAGACATTTAATAGTGGTACATACATTACAAAGCAAAGATATTTGCACGTTTTTATTTTTGCACTAGCTTCTGGTTGTGCAAAATGCGAAAAAAAAAAAAAAGTCAACATCACGAAAATTGAAACTTTTAGAGTAAAAGGTCTCATATCCCATGAATTCAATGTAATGTAGTCTAGAACATTCGTTCAATAAGAAAATAATCCTGGCACTGGGTATACCCAGTATGCTATTCATACTGTTTTTCACCTGAACAAATGACAAAAACAACATAACTTACAAACTTTACTAAGTACGTTGACACGTTATGATGTTTTGACATCACAATAAATTCAACCCATGTGTCATAGCATCATCTCTTAACAAGACGACAAAACCATCTGATAGTTTAAGCAGTATCTGCAGATGTCAGCTTCCATGTTGCTGGAAGCAAGATGAGCTGGTGATAAGAATACACTTCTCCGTCTGATGTACCTACTACATCATTTGAGCTAAGCTAAAAGCAGTTCAAGGTTAAAAGACTTGAATGTCAAATGATGTGTTTAAGTCCCGCACATTAAGTATTTTCTGTTTCAAAGAAAAAATGAACATAGACTTCGTTGCACAGGTTAATTCGCATGCCAAACACAGTCAACAACTTCCAAGTTCCTGGTAATAATTATGCACAAAAGCAGATGACATTTAAAAACAAATGGTATCAATCATAATATTCATCTAGCAAAGGGGGCTTGCAGTAAACATGCCTTTCAGGTTCACATCTACAAAAAGAAAAAAAAAAAAGAAATCTCCAAAATATTGTCACATTTCATTTTCTTAGTTTGAACATAATAAGTCAAGAGCCTTCTTTTGAAGCCACTTTGCATCTACAATGTATGTTGGAAGGGTTGCGTAAGGTATACAGTATCTCACTTTAAAAAAAAAAAGGAGAAGAAAAGATAGCCCCAATGTTATTGACAGTGACTGTAAAAATATCTTGCTTGTACCTTGCCTGCACCTCTAACCAGTTAGCTGTCTTGGCAAGTAGAGAAGGATTACTGTAGGATGTAACCTTGACCTTTGCTTCCATTCGCACTTGTCACCTCCCAACCATTCCTGGTCCAGACTTGACGAAGGCCATGACATCTCTCCTGCCTCCCACACCCTCCAGACCTGTTCCCCAAAGTGCCGCTGATGAGACTGACTCTGCGACAGATTGATTGATGGGTCCCAGGATGCAGCCCCTCCATTGCAACACCTTGGCTTACCCGCCTCGGAGCATGTAGGCCGGGGTGGGAATAAAGCGATCCGACACCAGGCGTCCATTGGTCTTAATTTGCCAGACGAGGGCAGCATCATGGAGTGATGCGAGTCATGTTCAACATGAGATCTTGGCCTTTCGCGATGAATATTAATTTCATGCTTCAGCTAAAGCAGTCCTGTGTGTACCCAGAATACCAGAATTTTAGGTGATGCTGGGGGCATGCTTGGATAAGATTAGTGCTCGTACAAAGCTGAGCCGGTGGTGTCCAGGTATGAAATTACTTCAGCAATGACCACAGTGACCATATAGAATCGTATTATCAGCTGTAACACATGTGTCTGAAATTAACATTAACCAAGGCTGTGCCCACACGTCTCATGTTCATGCTAAATGCTTCTCCATGCTGCTACAAGCTGAGGCACTGTCAGTAGATTCAAAACACAAAGTCTAACCCTGGTTTTCCAAGCCAGAGCATTTCACAATTTTGAATCTTTTTTTCACTCATTACAATGGCATAATACTGCTTTGCATGACTACGCCAAATCTTTCTTATGTTACTGTTATCTCAATTGGAGACTGAAGGACAAATATTAAAAGGTGGCTAAATATGTCAATTACATTCAGCATTTCTGCATGCAGTGGAAGGATATCCCATAGAAAATTGGCTCGTACAGCATGGTTACGCCGAACGCCCATCCCTCAGAATTTCCTGCTGCTTGAACGCATCTTCCCTCATAATTGACAACATATCACTCCTTGGAATGTCGGAATGTCGTACCAGGATGGCTTCGACCATAGTTCACTTCACACCTTGGGGACTTCGTGCCAGACGAGAGTCTACACAGGAGGAAGGGGGCAGAGTGCCAAGGCAAGACAGCTAAAAGATAGCTCCGGGCTGGTGTCGTGATTGAGCGTGGTGTCAGGCACGTCTATTTCAGACAGGAACTCAAGAAATTCTGTGCCTTCTCCTCTTGACACTTGCGATGTGCCATCCCATTCCATCCCACCCCATGCTCATCAGTTGAGACGTGACATAGACTTCCCATGAATGTGACACTAGACAAAGGAGAAGCTCCCCACTGTGATCAACAGAGGGCGTCCTATTTTGACCTGCTATCAACATGCCATGTTACATAACTTGATACCTAATGATACTCAGAAGCTCAAACTTTAGGAAGATTTTGCTCTCAAAAATTTACAAACAGTTTTTGTTTTGTTGAAGTAATAACTTCTTTTGCAGCACTACTCCAATTCCATTTTTTCTTTTTTAACAGATTAGTACATTCTACATTGTTATCTCAAGACATATGGCTATAATGGAAACAAATGACCAAAACACCTTTATTACCGCTCGCAACACTGCATTTGCCTGCTCAATTATGTCCTCAATTACTCACTGAACCAGTCTCTAAGACTGGCTCTTTAACCCGTTGAGGACAAGTCCTGAGTATACTCATTCAAGTGTCTATGGAAAATGCATGTTGTAGCAAAATTAACCCGTCCTCAATGGGTTAAAAGAGTGGCCACAGTGTCAATGTAGAGGGAAAAAATGAAATTATGTATCTCACTACAAAACAGATTTTTTTTACACATATATATGTTAAGCAACTCAAAACATAATTACCCTTTTCCCTACAAATGATAGAACGTGAGCATAACTGTTCCAGGTTTGTGTAACTGTAATGGAAGCTTTGGCAAAATTATATTTTTTTTGGGCCAAATTTAAGGTCTGACTGTATGGTCAAGACATGTCATTTTTGCCTAATCGTCAATTAAATTTATACACCTTCTAATGATCTGATTTGACTAAATGATGAAATCATACATGATCTACAAGACAATATCACAAAATTCCGAAACACATTTTATAACATTAAGTATGACGAAAAGCTGCTGGATCCTCCCTCGAATATGATGTTACATTAATCCAAAAAATGTGAACTAATCTTGCCACACTAGTCATTCTGCCACAGAGCCACAGGGCCATTAAGCTTGGGACCATAGCAAAAAGCAAGCAAACACACAAACAAACAACAAACAAACAAACAAAACAAAACAAAAAACAAGGCATGAATTCTTTTGCCACTACATTGGTATACACACATAAGTTGTATGTCATTGTTGTTTTTTAGTAATCATGAATTGTACTTTTCTACCATAGTGCTGAGAATGTTTTAGAACTGCAGTCAGTGGGATCAAACCTGAACCTACAGCACACTCGTTCCTCTCCCTGGCAAGTGATCCAGCCAAGTTACCACCACACACCACACACATTAGGTATGGAACATCAAATACTATTATTGTTCAGAAGTGCATATCAGTGAATCACAAGTTTATAATCAATACCATGCATTATGTTGTTGGAATGAGATTTCTCTGCACATGTCTGGTATCTATGTAGTTTATCTCACTCATTTTGACACACTGGATCTACCATGCCCCGAGTTCATTAGTCAAGCACAACTGACCTAATGCGAAACACACTAGCTTACAGCAATTGGACTGACATTTGGCATATTGTTGCTGGGGTGACAAGACCTTATATCTCAATTTTTGGTGAAAATGACTTTTTACGGATTAATGGTCACGTAATCGTTTAAGTAATATCCTGTCCAAATCCTAGCTGTCTTACCCCAAAAACGAATCCACCACGGCATGTCAAAGGAAAGGCTATCCCATTTGATATAGTGCTATGGCTGCCATGTTTTTTTGCTCTCCTGAACATTTGACATTTCGTACATAAAAGGTCTTGTCACCCAAGTGACGATATGTGGCCCATTTTTGGTTTGATGCTGCATGACCCAATATCACACAATCTATGGCCCACTATCAAGAATGACCAAACGACCTTAAGTTACACATGACCCAGTTTCATACATGTCCCACTTCTATTAACCACTTGACCTGGACCACTATTCCATTCCTATCGTGGGTGCACCACACTCCAAGGTATAACAAGAGGAGATGCCCTCCTTTGGCACCTGATAAAGCCATCAAATTTTCTGGTGAGGAGTCACTTGACCGAGACCAACTTGGAGAGCTTGTGACAAGTGAAAGGTATTGTCCTTCTGTCTGTCAGTGTGTGTGTTTGTGTGTTGGTCAATCATTTACACACTTTGAAAAGCAGACACTAGTATCATCTGAACAACAGATGGCAGCATTCATGTTTCACTCAAGGTATGTACAGACTACATTTTTTTATTTTAAATTCCCTCATTCCCTCTCATGTAAATATATTGATGGCACAGGAGTTTACCCACCCCCCCCCCCCATAACATTTGTTTGTTGTTAGCTGGTGCAATTGTTTCTAAATGTTCTTCAATGTACTGTAACAAAAACATAGAACCATTTTGGGACAGTGTAAACTATGCAGCCTGCATGATTAGGATGTTACTCCAATGGCCAGACAGACAAATGACACTGGGTGTAACTAAACAATAGATGGCAGTATTCACATTGCATTACAGGCAGGCTATTATCACTTGTACTTTATTATTTTCATATTCATATTGACATTCTTATTTTCTTTACCTTTCCTATTATTGTTCCAATGTTTCAATGTGATGAAGCTTTCAACATTCCATCAATTTTATCTTCTTCTTCTTTCTCTTTTTTTTTAGGGGGTGAACTTTTCATGAACTTTTAAAATGAATATCAATGTATAAAACGCATGTGAGGGCATTCACATACAGACAGACAGAAAGACAGACAGACAGACAGACAGACAGACAGACACACACACATATATACAGGCATATGCAAGGAAAGTAATAATCATATCATTAGTTATCATGAGTATTGAGCATTCAGGAATCCATCCAACACCCTGACCAAGTTGTGAAGTTAGCCAGCCCACTAAGGCTAGTGAACTGTGTATGGGCCTGCTAACTGTACGCTGGGACTGTAACCTCACAGGTTGTGTTGTTTTCCATGTTAAATCCATCTCAAATCCTAAACCCGCTGAGAATGAGCTGATTTTGCTACAACTCCAGACTCGTCCTCACCAGGTTAATGGGATCAAATTAACATTTTCACTCAAAATGCATTCATGCTGCACCTTTGTTGCTGGTTTGTTTTGTAATGAATAGGCCATGCATTTTTTTTTTTCTTCTGACCTTAAAGGGACTGTACAGTACTGGTTGAGGTGGGGATTCGTGTTTTGAACATTCCTAAGTGAGATAATGAAAAGCCTCTTATGAAATATGAAAAAGCATGTAATTTTAAGAAGGATTCAATGTTTATTTGATGAAAATTGGTTTTCAAATGGCTGATATCCAAAAAAGTGCTAATAATAAAAGGCGACACGCCACAACTTTATTAGGACATCTTTGTTTCACCTTGTTTTTGGATATCTCAGCCATTTCAAAACCTATTTTCATCGAATAAACTTTTGATACCCCTTAGAACTGCATGCCCTTTGACATCTCATAGAGTGGTTTCTGAATATCTCGCAAAACGTTAAAAGCTAAATCCTCACCTCGACCAGAACTGTACACACCCTTTAAATGCAATAATTGTACTCTTGGTTGTGTCTCTGTATGATTTATATGCCACTTGCAATTGATTTGAAAGAATCATATGTGGCAGCTCCCTCAAGTATCTTTCCCTTTTGCTTCATAAACATATAATAAACATGTCATCTAATTCGAAAGAGTCACTTGTGTACTCTTTTTGTCATAGTGATCTACTGCGGTTAACACCCTTGTGACACTCATAAAGGCTAGTTAAACCATAATGTGCTTTGGTCACCGACTGGCGCACACACACTGGAGTGCTTTCTTTGCCAAGTGGCAAGGATGTCTGGATACTAATTGTCAGTAAATAGAGATTATCTGATCCCCCTAATCCCTATTGTGTCAATATGGACTTCCTGTTGGACTGAGGCACATTGTTACCCCTTAGTGGGCTCGCTAACTTTACAACTATGGGTACATAATTGGTCGTACTACTTCTCTGACTGAACAAATCCAAGAGAAGAAGAGCAGGCCATGACATAACTTTGATGACAACTACCACCTAGCGAATCAATTCACTCAGTCTAGACAGATTCATGGGGTAACTCGTGCCTTCTTAATCATTCTTTAAGGGCACTTTGTCATACATAATAGTTTCAGATGTTTTTTGTTTTTTTTGTAATCTGTATACTCAATGAATGTCAGCTTCAAAACACTGATGTGATTTGCATCAACCCGTAAAGCAAAGCCACTAACATACATGGTCGCAAGATTCTTGCCACTTTCAAGCAAAAAAAAAAAACCCACAAAAACACAAACACACACACACACACACACAAAAAAAAAATACCTGTACACAAACAAAATCACATCAGTTAGACAAAAGCATCAACAAAAGAATCTGAAAAAGGGAAATCTAGTTGTAGTGATGGATTTACCTCTGGTGAATGGTATAATAGTATGGATATTATACAAGTTGGTGATGGTATATGATGCATCATGCAATACCCCGGGGTACTGTCATTCCCGGGTTATGCCAGTGTGTAGTGCCATCTCATTCTCTTCAGATACATACTGCCATCATGGCGGCCAAATTTTGGCAGTTATCAATAATGACACCAATGCCAATTCAGCCCTGTTATCACTTCTTTTTTTTTAATCAATAATAAACCGTAATTACGTCTCAAAGATATGAATTAATTCAACAAAAAGGTGGATACCTATTTGGTACCCCTGTGTACCAAAAACCACATCATATGCCAGGCAGAAAGGGAAAGATTTGAAAGGGAGGGAAAAGGATGCTGTCTCACCGAGTTTTCGTCTTCCATGCAAATCGGACACGTGATGGCTCTTTTGTTGGGTGTGGTGGTTCCATTATGTCTTACGTGAGCAGCATCTGTGTTATTAAGTGTCCCTTCCTCCCTTTGCCTGAGAACAAAACAGGAACAAATTTACGAGGAATCAGATATAAACCCAAAAGCGAGAGCATAACAAGTCAGAAACTTGCCAAGACACAACCTAGACTGGTAATAGGAAAACACTTTTTCAGCCGGAGAGTGGTAAGCAGTTGGAACAAACTCCCAGAAGATGTCATCAAAACCACAGACACTCCTCACATTCAAAAAGAAACTGTCCAATTTGGGTTACTAATAGGCTATGAAGCCCTCCAAACCCCAGGGGAACCCCCTGAACACCCCCCCCCCCCCCCACCTTAGTTACGGGCCTGAAACCCTACCACACTTTGCCAACTATCTACATGGCACTTCAAGGTAAATTTAAATTCAAGGCACTTCAAGGTAAATTTAAATTCAAGGCACTTCAAGGTAAATTTAAATTCAAGGCAAATTCGTATGATTGACAAAAATAAATACAAACAACTTGACGCAAGAATTGATTAATTTTTATAGAACAAGTCAAGACCACCTAAATCAGGCGGAATTGCCAAAAGGTGTGGGAGCACTTGCTGTGAGAGTGAGGAAAATCCAGCCACCCCTGCTATTGGGGACAAACCTGGATCAAAACTGGACGATGATGATGATGAGAGAGTAGAACAAGAACTAAACATTATTGTGGGGAAGTCATTTTCATTCTTTTAGGTGAAGGATTTTCACAATCTTAAAAATATCTGTTGTGACATGGTGTATTATGATATGATAACATCATGATCGTGCCATGTCACATGGCTTCTACTCCACAGCAAAGACTCAGAATTTGGGGGCCATAAACCATGGCATGCTTTCCTAATTAATGGTGACCTTTAACGAATGTGAAAACAACTGAGCATCTTCAGGAGCCAAGCTAGTGCAGTGCTGTCATACCTCCGGTAACTATTGCAGATGTTGATTTCGGGGAGGACCATGATGTCATTCTCCTCATCGCTATCGTCGCTTAGGATGGGGATGATGCTGGAGCGTTGTGAGTTCCTCGCTGGTCGGCCTCTCCTACTCCTTCTCCTTGGGGGCGCTTTTCAATGTTAGACAAGGTTGGAGAAAAGTCACAAAAACAGGTAATCTTTGTACATCCATTAACTGATGAATTATTGAAAACGTTAAAGTATGTGTACTTGAATATGTGTACCAATGAATTACCATTAACATGATGTCATTTTTGTAGTTTCTCAAATCCATGATTTATCATGGAATGGGTAAAAAGAAATTCCCCCAAACTACAATGTACTAGGTTGAGAAAATAAACTACAGAACTGGGGGCTTTTCCACGTTTACATGGCAAAATGTGATATCTATAGCAATGCATTAATTAAATTTTGAAATGAAAATGATACCATTCTAAACAAACAAAAAGCCAACTGTAGGAGGAGAGACAATTATGAGCCATTCCGGAACACATAACAGGATTAGATACTGGACAATTCTGAACTAGCTATTAGTATGAAAAATTCAAGCAAATTGGGCTAAAGCCTCAAAGCCTCGTATGACTACAAACAATGGTGTCTTGAAAAAGAAAAAAAAATATGTGGTAGCCACACTTGCAGCTATCACCATTTTCTTTGGTTTACTGCCGAAAGGTGATAGGTCCTTACACTTAAAGAAGTGTAAGAAATTACCCAAGTACACACAGCATCTTGTTGGTATTGTGCAGAAAAGTGTAACACTGGCATTTGTAATTCAGGGCTGATTATTAAAACATGACTAAAAATGGATTGGGATTAGAATTTAAAACTGGTTGCACAAGGAAAATTTAAAGATGCACTTCATCATTACAGTGAAGCAACAACATACAATGCTGGCTACTTTTTTGCATCAAAAGAGAAGCAGACTAACAGCAAAAATCATCAACATGCTTTCAAAGTACACTAGCATGCCATGTCTGATTTGAAAGTAACACAAGCAGTCAGAAGAGAAAAGCTTCTTCAAACAGACAGAATATTGAATTCCAACTCTCCAGAAATGATGAGAGGGAATATAAATGGAATGAATCAGGGGACAAAGGAGTACTGTTTACACCATGATATATTCCAAGAGCACAACAGTTTGCAACTCCAGATGATTTCAAGAACAGTAAACTTTGCAACTGAGATCCACAGGAATGGGATTAAAGTACCATCCCTATTAAGGAAGCAAAATCAGCATTTTTTAACCTCAGAGACAATACACATTGCACATGGGTGTCAGGAGGCAATATTTTGGTAGGTTGTTCATCTTAATAAATATCACTTGACTCGTGAAATTTGCGCAATACAAGACCATAGTGGAATATATATATTCTACAGTAAGCACAAGCTATGACACATGAACTCTATTCCAACAAAGCACTGCGGTGTACTCTGAGCTATTGAGGCATGCTGACGCTATCAAACTAGGATGTGATCTCAATTCTCCCTATCGCATATAACTGTAAAAACTCAAACGGCAGTGGCGCTATTCAATTTCTGAAACAATGTGTTGACAACACAGTGCCGGTGCACAGCATGAGCTTTATTTGATTGTACGCAAAATACATGGAACAATCTCCAAACTACCATAGCTTTGAAGATTTTCTCACCAATTGTTACATGAAGGGAAAAGAAATATCAGTTATATGCTCTGAAAATGCATTTCTATTGTGAATTGACAATGTTTTAGTCATGATAAAAAGGAAAAAAATTAGATACGGTTACTGCATTTACACCCTGCTGCACTTATTGTACATACCCGACTGCTCGCAACAGAATATTTACATTAATATGCAATAGGGAGAATTGAGCATGTTACAAGATGCTCAGAAATACGACAACTAATTATCACACACATTTTGCGTGTGTTATGAGCTACCTCTGTCTGTCTGTGTCTGGTTGTCTGGGATGTCTGTCAGATCCACCACGTCCTCTGGGATCGCGCGTCTCAAGCCCGGGTTCCGTGCTGTTTCCTGCTCATCTGTCAAGTCCACAACGCATACGGACACCGGCGTAGACAGGTCAATGGTTACTGTGCAGACAAGAATGACAAATATAATGCACACAAATATAAAACCGAGCAAAACTTTCACCAGTATGAGAAGATGAGGATGGGTGAAAATAGGTGAGAAAAAAAGTGATTTTCAAGTGTAGAATGTTACCTCTGTACACTTCATGTGGCACTGGTCTCTAAATATATACATACACCAATCTGAAATCTGTGGCATGTACGACAGATAAGATCAAATTTCAATACCAACAGTATATTTCATGACCTGATGTATGCAAACAAAATTCAGCTACCATTCTTCATGCAATAGGGACAGCACAAATCTAACATAAAAGCCAAACATGCAAACTAGGCATTATTCCAGGTATATTAGAAACAAACCTACCAAGAAAAAAAAAAACCCAAAACCAATAGTACTATTTCAATACAATCATTTTTTTTTACCTCGAATGAATACACATGTACATGAAAAATGAAAGTTTGTGTGCCTTTCAGCCAGGCACATGGAGAAGGGAAAAAAAGTCAAAAGTCTGTAAGAACAGTCGAAATGATGGTTTATCAGTCCAATGGCTGTTTACAAAAGAAAGTCAGATGTCATTTCACCAAAGAACATATTGAAGCCCTTGTGAAAAAATTGATGAGCTGCCCTGTTGTATCTTATACATACCCCCCACCCCCTCGAAAAAAAAAAAAACCCACAACAACAAATTACAAACTTGATAGAGAGCACTTCCTATGTATATGACATCTAATGATAAAATCTGAGTATTCTCAAGATCTAATGTTAAACTTAAACAGTATTTCTGCATTCACCAACAATGCATGGACTAGCACTCAGTGTGTGCTACATGCATTAAAACATCACAAAGAGAGGGTCTGCCATTGCACCTAGCGCATTTTTACCATCTGAATTATCTGGTTGAACGTCCACGATTTCAATGGAGCTAGAGCTTGTCCGTGAGGCAGCCCTTCCGGTCCGTAGGCGCGAGCGAGGGGGCTGTTCTTCCTCATCCTGGCTCGTGCTGGCGCCCTGGCGAGACGAGTGCCGACGCTTTCTCGTGAATGGTAGTGGCTGCAAATTACAGAGACCACACAAAGAATATGTACCACATATACTGTCTCCTACAAATAGATGGAATCTACATGCAGAATGGTCACTATCAAAGATCAGGATAAGCGAATTGGCCGGATATGGGAGACATAATGTTAATGTATATAGCTTCCGTCCAAGCTGCCGTCCCAGTGCACTGGCAGCTAGGCAGGCAGCGTACCCCGCAACGGTGGTGTAATCTATGCTAGTCTGCGCAAAATTGTAGTCCCTTCTTCACAAAAAATAAAGTAGGCCTAGGGATCTTCATGTGAAAATCATACATGTTTTACCTCATTAGATATTGAGAAACCTATCATGCACATCTTATGAAATTAGTGAAATAGATCCATGAAAGTCACTGTTTTTTCTCAATTTTTGGATGAAAAAAAAAAAAAAAGTCCTTCACTGCGTGAACGCATCCGGATAATAGAGATTTCGGATTAAAGGGGGCCGGATAATCAATGTCGAACTGTATATTATTATAATTGCATTATATGTAGTATATCAATATTTGATATAGGCCCTATTGTTGTTTGCGTTACATACCAGTAGACACCCTATTAATATTTATTTAACATTTGCAACTTGTAGCATCAGGAATACTGGTCATGAGCAAATAGTAATGCATGGCATGGATATCCTAATTTCATTACCAACCATATCTTGACCACAGTTTATTTTCTAACAGTCGCATACTTGCCAACTCTACCGCATTTGGCGGTAGACTACCACTTTTGAAAGATTTCATTAGCAGGCTGCTCGCATATAGGCATCCTGGATTCTACCGCTTTCTCAAATGGAAATGTTGGCAAGTATGCAGTCGGTTAGACTATTTTGCTATCTAAATGGGACCTCAGCAAGGCTCAGGAAACTTGAAAGATCATTCAGCAGATGAGGAATAAATTGTTGTACCACACTGCTAACATGCTGAAGACATTGCAATCTACTACAGTGCAATTTGCAACTATTGTACACTAGCACGACACTAGGTCACTTGCCTTCATTCATTCCTTCACTTCATTCATTTTACGTCAATTTTCTGATCGCTGTCAATCAGGCAATCAGGTGGTCCGAAAATGTTTTTTAAAAGAAATCACACAGTGCACCATGATCTATCTAGTACTCTAGAAGTAATGTGGTAAGTCGTGCTTCTATGTAATGAAATATAAACTTTTAAAACGAACATACCCTCTCCATCGTAACAAAATTGCTGAGAGCCGCTGGATTCTTCCTTCGGCTAAACACTTCCTTCGCCAAGCAAGGTAGTTCAAGCGCACTACCCTAGGCCCTTGCGCTGCAGCTACATACACAACACGATCCCAGCTGGCCTAGTAAGTTAGAAGTAGTACGGCACACTCGATCAAACGGTTTTCACTGTTGTTGGGGATATGCTAAATATCAAATCAGTACTTGGACAGAATGTTGCTTATGCATCAAATTGTGAAGTGCTAAATTTTGAATGCTAACATTCCTTGTGCTAGATTAGGGTCAACTTAGTCTAGCTTCTGAACTCTTTTCACTCGTAGCGGTGATTCAGTGTACGCGACAAGTCGTATGAGGGCGTGACATGACAACCGAGTGCCCGGCCGAGCACTGCGATGCGCGAGAGCGGGCGCGCAGTCTCACGATTTATTATTATCGCGATCAGAAATTCCCTGACAAAATATCACACGAAGGAAAAAGGGACGGAGCACAGACTAGGGTAAACCATGCTCTGCTTTTTTTTTTTCTCATTTTTTTTTGTCGGCACCAGCTAAACTACCTAGTATTACGTCAGTGGCGGATGGGGGGGGGGGGGGCACCGGGGGCGCGCCCTCCTTTGATTTGTTTTCTTTTTTATAAAAGAAAAAAATGAAAGGGGGCGTGGCCCTTCTTTATTTTATTTTTTTTCTCAAATAAAAGTATGCATGAAATCGCACGATGACCAACGAATATAAAATAAACCTCCCTACCGTCAAGAGGGGACCCCCCCCCCCCTCCTTGTCAGAAAAGTGATAGGGCCTAAAGCTGTTCATTCTCATCCCCATGGTACCGAGTCATTTTCAATTCTGGCCAGCCTTCCCACTGTAGTGTATGCATCCCCACGTTATCTAATTCGAAATCAGTGCATCCCATGCATAATATAGCAAATAGCGCATGGATTGTTTTGTCATGCTGTTCCAGATTTATATAAAGTCCAAGTGCAATATCATGTCACATCATTTCGCCGAACGGAGGCGGAAAGTCTCCCAGGGTTAAAATCACACTGCATTTGCGCTAATTCATATTCTCGTACATGTAGGCCTATAATACAGTGTATTCAAGTTCATGCCCTGTACTTCTCTTACATTCACAGAGTAAATATGGTGACGTATCTGGAAAAAAAAAAAACCACCCAAACAAACAATGAAAGATATTACAAATTGGTCGATATAGTTGGCTACTAGGCCTACTTGGACATACACGCCCGAGTGTGCATGTGACCGCGATTTAAAAACAATATGAGATGTTTGATAGACAGCCTACTCAACTCAACTACATGTATAACCATATACAGTGTATTTAGAATCCATTTTCTCGTTCTAAGGTGCACGGCATTATTCAAAGTGTTTAACGTATATAGGCCCTAAAGGTACTTAGAGGACAAGTTCACCTTCATAGACATGTAGGTTTTGTGAATGCAGCAATATCAGTACAACGGATCAGCGAGAGTTTGAGGAAAATCGGACAATCCGTTCAAAAGTTATGAATTTTTGAAGTTTCTGCTCAGTCACGACTGGATGACAAGACTACTATAACTTTTGATGTCATATGAGTACAACGAAATAAAGAAAGTATAAAGAAAATTCAACATATTTTTACTTTTCTCACGTAACAAAAGAACACTCGATTTCTCTCTTTCAGAAGGCATGGGGAATAATATTACCCTTAACATACGTCAGTAACAAGTCAGAGAAATGTGCACTTTATTCAAAAAGTAAAGTTTGTGAAATTCTCTTTGTATTTTCCTTTATATCGTTGTACGCATGTGACATCATACACTGTAGTAGTCTTTTCATCCAGCAGTGACTGCACAGAAAAAAATCATAACTTTTGAACGGATTGTCCGATTTTCCCCAAACTTGCACTGATGTGTCCTACTAGTATTGTTGTCTTCACTCAATCCACATGTCTTTGAAGGTGGACTTGTCCTTTAAAGAGAAATCATGTACAGATCATAGACGAACCCAACGGAGAAAACTCACACTCTATTTCAAATAGTTTTTATGAAGGCCACTTTATACTTTAGTAATCAGCGAGCCTTATAGAACAAAATAATAGACATATAAACAAAAATAAACATTCAAGTTGGAGACAAAAAAAAAGAAGTCAACATTCATTTTATGTACAAAATAAATTAAAGTTAATTAAAATAATCTTCTGAATCTAGCAGAGATATTCTTCACGTGACCAATCCACCACCAATCTAATAATGTACAGTATTTGCGGGCGGTGTCTCCGAAGCGCGAGGCCATTGTCATGTACAGGTGTGCATTGTTACGTCACAATCACTAGCCATCGAACGGCGCGCTCTTTCTTCTTTCTTGCGCGCGCGCACCAATGACCCAAACTTCTCGATCCATCGAGAAGTTTGGCTAAGTTTTTCGCGTTCTCGATCTTTTGCCAGTCTGACCGCGCCTAATGATCACGTGATCGGCTTCAGTGTCACAGTAACTTTTTGATAGATTGGACGTGTTCCTGAAGCTTAGATATTACTTACTTCCTAAATTTCACATATATGTCGAAAGTTTTATCATGACACTTTCATAATTTGTGGAAGTTTCTGTTCTAATATGGACTTTTATAAAATGGGCTTTAGAATCTCTTCAATCTGATTGGTCAATTGTCATGCATTTTTGTTTGTTTGTTTGTTTGTTTTTGTTACTGATCCACACTGAGCCATGCGTCCGGTAAAATCCGAATGCATGGCCATGCGTCCGGTAAAATCCGAACACATGGCTCAAGTCTTGTGTAGTGTTGTAGATGTACCGGACGCATGATGGGGAAATGATTGTATATTTCATGAATTTACGGGCCCATTTTATAACACAAATGATGCACAGGCCTATTTCGTGGATCAGTGAGAATTGGATGCCCTCGTTTAACTTTGAAACTCTCTAAAACCCACGTACGCATCCAATTCTCACCGATCCACTCTGTCCTGTGCATCATATTTTGTATACTGACTTATCATAGAGTTACAATCCATTCTCAATGTCAGAAAGTGTTTCGTCACCTTTTATGTTATTATTATTATTATCATTACCATTGTATTATCATGAATATTGTTATTATCATCATTATGATCATTGTTATTATGATGATCATTATAGTGTCATTATTACTATCAATTTTGAGTGCACGAGATGAGTATAGGCAGCATAAAATAGAGACAGTTGAATCATACTTGAACAAACAAGAAAACTTCACATGTTATCATGACTCGGTCATGTATCCGTAACAAATAGTTATGCAAACCAAACTCTTATAGTTGATATATGTACTCAACAATGATCATGAAAATCATTATGCGATCGATATTAGAGTAATGTAGCAACGTTCCCTTTAGGCACTGCTAAGTTATTTAAAGACAGTATTACTGCAAATCATTAAATATGAGGATCAAGATTTCTTGTCTGCAAATTCATAGAAAAAGACATTTAGAATTTATAATGCAATTGAAGAACTAAATCAGTAACAAAGAGAGTGATGATGGTCCCAAAGGCAAGATTGTGTGTGGTGTACAGGAATCACCGAACACGAGTAGCAGCAATAAATGCATTTCCATGCCTTTCGAGGAATGCAGTATATCTAGCACATTCCCTTGACGTTACGTTAAGTCGATGGTCGATACCGATTGGGGGCCCAATTTATTTCGCTGATACCCATCCTCGTTCTTTAAAGCTTATTGCATGGAAAAACATCAATAACATCGGTGGCAGCGATGAAGTAGATTTTATAGTCTCAGTTTCCACAATCGTAACGATTGTTATGCGCTTCGAACTTCCTTCTTTATAAAGTAGGCCTATGTAGGCTTATGTATGTATGGATGTATGTGTGTATGTATGTATGTATGTAGGTGTGTTTGTATATGTGTATATGTGTGCATGCATGTATACAGGACGTATGTATAGGGGTATAAGGTGTGTGTCTGCACATGTGTACCTGATAGGCCTATGTATCGCCTAGGCCTCAGTGTGTATGTTATGTATGTATGTATGTATGCATGTATGTATGCATATGATGTATCGGTAGGCCTAAACATTATGTAGACCTAAGTGTGTAAGCCTAGCCCTACCTATATCTGAAAGTTATATGCCGATCACAGCATGATAAGGCTTATGCTTCTTTCGACAGATTCACACACAAAATGATGAATATGTTCTTTTCTGATATTTAATTGTGTATCACATAACAGAGTTTTGACTTGAGCGACATGGGGAAACTACTATAAAGAGTAAAATACCTTAAAAAGTCAAATAAATGCCTTAATGTTGTATAGGCCCTAGTGATGATACAACTCGACTTTTGTCTTTACAGATGATAATTTTCCGAGAGGCTTGTAGGCCTACATTTTAAAGTTGAGGAGCAAGATTTGACGGGAAACTATAAGGGAAGATTCGAACATGCGTTATGCAAACATAATCTTTGCCAAAATAGGCAGTGACGGGTCTACTTACGGGGGCGCGGGGGGAGGGGGGGGGGGGTTCGGGGTTTAAACCCCCCCCCCCCCTTGGGCTGCCAAGTAAAAAAAAAAAGAACACACAAACAAACAACAAATAATCAATTATTTTAAGACCAAAATGAAAAATAAATGCACTGTTCCTGTCTAAAAGTTGTCAATTTCATAACTGAAAATTATAATACACTAACTTTATCTATAGATCCTTATGAGCAAATTTAGTGTAGGACCTATAGATGGTAACCATCCTCGAGTGTGCCCCGTGGAATATACCTTTAGTAAACCCTACATTTTTCCTTTTCTTCTATGCTATCTAATTGCTCGAACAATGCGATTACGTTTTAGCTTTTAAGGAATACATCTCAGACGAATGGCAAAGTGAAAGTGGCTCGCTAGCTCTGTCCGTTAGGATATACTTGAATTAGTGTAGGACCTATAGATGGTATATAGCCTCGCATCCTCAACTTAGTGTGCCCCATGGAACACCCTACATTCCGTTAGGTGAATAGTTTGCATAAGTTATAATCAAAGTCCTTCGCAGTGATTTTTTCTTTACTATGTTTAATTCCCTAGAAATTTGATTTAAATGCTCTATAAACGCGACTTTTATACTCTGTTTTTACAAAAAGTCCCTACCGTGGGAAGAAGTAGGTATCCCCCTCCCGCACTCTCCCCTGCTCGGTCGCTTCGCTTACATGCACCGTCACATAAAATAATGTACCCCCGTACGTTATAATAGTCCTTCGCAATGATTCTTTGCCAAACGTCCAAATGCTTTTTAATGAATAGTTTATTCAATACCTCAAATGCCAAATTACTGTCAAAACTTGCCAAGTTTGCTCATATTATTATGTCGAAGTTTAGTAGATAAGTTCATATGTATATATAATTATAATAAATGATATTCTTTTGCAAGTCGTTTAACATACTTATTATCGTTAATATTATTCAAGTTAGATTTGTTCTGATTTGCAAGTGTGATGAAAAAGCGAATTGATAGTTACAGTATTTAATACAGTTTCATCTTTCCGATACTTTTTGCCATCTTGTTATAATTAACTGTTAGCTTGTTATATTACATTTACGCATATTCTTCTTTTTCATGTATTTATGCTTGTATGTATTTATAATAGACATGTATAATATAGAATGTATGTTCTCATACTCCGAAAGGGGTCGTTAGAATAAAGTTCATGTTCAAGTTCAAGTTCCACTGTTTAATTCCCTAGAAATTTGCTTTTAAATGCTCTATAAACGCGACTTTTAAACTCCGTTTTTACAAAAAGTCCCTACCGTGGGAGGGGGTAATCCCCCTCCCATCCCCCCCCCCCCCCGTTTGATCGCTTCGCTCCCTCGCCAAGGATTTCACATAGTCACATGAATGCGCCCCCCCCCCCAAAAAAAAAAAAAAAAAAACCAGAAGTGTTCCGGCACGCTTTGGGGCGGGGTTGGGGCTGCAGCCCCTCCCCCCCCAAAAAAAAAAAAAAATAAAAATAAAATAAAATTAGGGACTATTTGGGCAAAAAAAAAAAGAAAAGAAAAAAGAAAAAATACAGCATGCAAGTACAGCTGTATGCTTAGGGGGCAACCCTAAAAATGAAAAATCTCCCTCAGTGGAAGGGGGGATATTGGACCCCCTCCCACATCCATATTGCTGATCATATGCATTTTCTTTGTTGTTGTTTTGTTGCTGTTGTTGTTGCTGCTGTTGTTGTTGTTTTTTTTTTGTCTGTTCGTCTGACAATATTGGAAGACTTCGTAAAGGAATTACATCGTGTCAGTGCACTAAACAACGGCCTGCACGCCGTTAGCATTATTTAGTGTTACAGCCTGGATGTCAGGCTAACCTTAGGCTGCCATATTGGAGAGAATGTATAGGAGTGCCTCGCATGTTCGGAAAGTGTTATTAAAATACACGGTTTAACCCGGTAATTTTTAATGTCCAGTGAGTCGCTGGTGGTGACTGATTAGTGACCGAAGAAATTTGGATTTAAAAATGAGTTCAAATGACAGTAGGCGATCCAAAAGAAGGCGAAATAAACGGGGTGGTGGAAAGGCCAATTCTCGCCCTGTTAGCAGCAATGGCAACGCGATTAACGTTAGTAGTGCACCGTCTGCGAAGACAGATGGCCAGGTAAGGGGCGAGCGTGTGTGTGGAGTTGCGTTGTCTTGGCTCTGAGTGCCTGTGTGTGCTATTGATAACGTGTGTGAATGTGGCAAGTGGACTTGTTTACAAATTCAAACATTCATTCAGCAAAAGTGCATTTGATCCAAGCAGACTGGTACATTGAAAATTAAGAAACAATACCGTATGAAAAGTGTACATGTAGAAAATACTAGTAATGAGTGGATAAAGCATTGTTTAACAGTGGTTAGAAAACAGCTAACGTTAGGTGTTAAATTTATCTAACAACATGTTAGGCTTACGCCTACGGCAGTCGACTCGACTCCATCATGCCATGACCTAGGCCCTATGTCCATGACGTGATGTGGCCCGGCCATGTCTTGGACGCGGTTGAAGTTGGTCGTCCTACATAACATTTGTAAAAAACCCGCACCAAGGTTTGTGGCAAAATTCGACTGCACACAAAAGCATGGTAATGGTTTTCACTAGCCCGACCAGACGCTGTTAATACGCTGTGCGAATACACTGGGCTGTGTATAGTTAGGTTTTCACATGTAGAATTGTAGTTCGTGGTTGAATTTTTGTCATTATCATGGTCGAATTATAAATAGGCGGCTTGCTTTCTTTATGTCAGTGTAGGTGGTGCTATTCTGCTAATCAATCAATATACTTTCATATCCGTGTCAATATCTCAAAATCCGCAAACCCAAATTGCACCAAAATCCCCATGGCATACAACTTTGTAGGATGTACATGTACTTGCTACAGTACAGTTGCAGTTGTAGCTTACATGTATTTCTAGTCACTCATAAATTTGAACCAAATCTTTTATTGTATATCGGGAAGCTAAGATATCGATGTTGACTTTCAAGAGTTTCATGTTGTCACTCAAACTCGCCCTTTGTGAGATTCACAATACATGATTACGGTTTACACTGCCTGCACAATCTGAGACTGAAATTAGCCATCTCCTTCATGCGACTGTCTTTTATCAAAGTAGTGCTGACATTTGACCGAAAGATCTGCCTTATCTTGTCTGGGATATGTTCCGCGGAGGCTATGTCTGGCTTCACAGAATGAGGAGAATTCACAGAATGGTTCGCAGAATGATTTTGTGAAATTTGAGATACACGTATGAACAATTATACAAACTGTACATGGATATGAAAGTACAGCACTTTTCTTTGTCTAGACATCTAATGCCAAGCTTTTTATTTGTAGCCATTTTGTTTTTCCCTTTTTTAATTGGTGGTCTGTAGGTACTATTGTTCAACATTGGGAATTTGAGGTAATGCTCTACACCCATGCTTCTCAATACATGTATTTTTCTACCCAAGGTCCACTCTGGCTGCTACATATTGTACAATTTTTTTTTGAGGCCCAATTATAGTATTAGTAAGATCAACTTATGAATCTAAATAAAATGCTTTATTTTATTTTTGGCCAACACATGTAAATAAGCACTGAATTGATCAGTATATTTTAGTAGTAGCCATGATAAAAAAATCATGGGCATGTAATGCCCATGATTTTTTTATCATGGCTACTACTAAAATGCCCATGATTTTTTTATCATGGCTACTACTAAAATATACTGATCAATTCAGTGCTTATTTACGTCGATGTAGGGCAATTTGTCAATCAGTTGCAATGAAAACATCTCGATGGAGGAATTTCATGAATTTGAATGACAAAGCAGTACCTGCTGCATGCTATAAGGATTAGAACCAACACTTGCTGTCGGGCGAAAGCTCGGTGGTCTAGTGGAGATGACGCCTGTCCGGTGATCAGGAGGCCGTAGGTTCGAATCCTGCTCGAGTATATATGCCCATGATTTTTTATCATGGCTACTACAGTACTCTCCGCGTAATCGGGTATCGCTTAAACGGGTACTCCGTTTAATTGGGTAGTAATGTCAAAATCAGTTCCAATGCACATTAAATTTACCTAATAATCGGGTTGCCTCTCCGCATAAATGGGTAAATAATTTTCTTCTAATATAATTTCTACCCACATTTAACCGCAGATAAAACACTTAAAGAAATCATGAATGTCAAATTTTCCACGGGTAATCGTATTCTCTTCAATTTACAAAGAAGACCAATCATTTGGGGAGCGATTAAACATGAGTTTTCTGTAGACATATTTGTCCGTAAAAAGAGTATAAATTATTGCTCATGACTCAGCAAGTGTAAGGTATGTATTATGTGCCGTGCAAGCGTGCGTGTTCAAGCATACATCGTAGGTGTTTGGTGCAGTGTACAATGCATGTATAATGTACGTACACACATTGTATGTGTCAACTGTGAATGAGACGTGTTCTTCTGTTAATCGGGTACTCCGCTTAATCGGGTAAGAAACGCTCTGCCCGAGCCTACCCGATTATGCGGAGAGTACTGTACTAAAATATACTGATCAATTCAGTGCTTATTTACGTCGATGTAGGGCAATTTGTCAATCAGTTGCAATGAAAACATCTCGACGGAGGAATTTCATGAATTTGAATGACAAAGCAGTACCTGCTGCATGCTATAAGGATTAGAACCAACACTTGCTGTCGGGCGAAAGCTTGGTGGTATAGTGGAGATGATGCTTGTCCGGTGATCAGGAGATCATACGTGTAGGTTTGAATCCTGCTCGAGTATATATGCCCATGATTTTTTATCATGGCTACTACTAAAATATACTGATCAATTCAGTGCTTATTTACGTCGATGTAGGGCAATTTGTCAATCAGTTGCAATGAAAACATCTTGACGGAAGAATTTCATGAATTTGATTAAATGTCGGTGTAAATTAAGTTTAACAGGGAGTCAATAGAGTTTCGCATTTATTCATAAATTTTATTAAACAAATTTACTGTAATAGTGTACAAAATATGTCTTATTTAGAATGTCAGATTCATAATTCTTTTGCAACTTAATATTATTTATGTGTATTATGCAGTGTAATGAAAGTTGCAGTGGTGTTTGTGCACTGTATTATGCATACTTTAACATTCATCTTTTTAAAATGACTTCATTATAAGCTATTTTGAAACCCATACCTCATACACAGTAATTTCATAAAATTGTGAATGAAAGTTCTGATGTTGTGTTCATCATGCTCTCGTACAATTTATGTCAGTTGCAATGCCATGTCTAGTCTATACGTACACTTCGTAGTTTTGGTAATATTCCTCCAAACTGTCAGGAAATAAACCATATTGAGGGAGGAGAAATTTAGAAAGATTTTGTATTGTATTTTCACCATCAAAATGATTAAAGTATATATGCTCATTGAAAATGCAAAATTTAAGACAAATGCTATTTTGTTAAGTCTTTTTTTTTTTTTATAACATGTTTACTCAGATGTGGTGTGACAAGTATCTTTTAGATGAGATGTGTATTTTCTGTACTTGTTCCTGGAAATTGTAGACGTGGTCTAAGTACATGATTAACACACACTGTAAGAGCTTATAACCCAAACTTTGAAAGCTTTATAATGTGAAGTTTTCCCTGCATGAAGAGCTTCAATTTGGTAATCCCTTATGGTACTATAATGATGATGATGAAAGGAATTTAAGTTTCCTGATGTTCATAATTGTAGTGTGTGCTGGGAGTGGGGGTGGGGGATTTGGATGAATACAATGACAAAATCATTGAATTATTCTGACCTGTGTAATGTGTTGAATTTCAAATCTAATGAGTAGTCCAAAGGCTATCCTGCTGAAGACATTTGCTAAAGCTGTTTGTTCATAACTGCTCAAAGGTTGCGTACACTGTAATTGTGAAATGACTGGATATCTGAAACCTACACTTCTGAAAGGGTGCATTTGGAAATCAACTCACTTCTGGCATAGAATTATGGTTTCTAAAAGACTTTCAGGGAGATTTGGCAGATGATAACGCAAAGGCGGTTTGATTACAATATGGGGTTAGAAACACAGGATAAAGCGCGATCTCAAACGAGTTTGAGCCAGAAACGTGTGATAAATGCAAAGTTGTTTTGAAAAGCATTTATATTGCGGACCTACCCATGCCAACTACATGACCTCTGCTCCTCAGGTCAGACAGTGCAATGGAGCTGCCTTCTTCTTGACTCCCAATAGAGACTATAAACACAACAACTCGAGAAACGCGATCCGAAAGGCCTTTGTAAATTAATGCATTTTAGAAGTAGGTATCGAAACATGTTTCAATGATGGATCACATATTTGGACATTTGTGCAAGTACATTGTGTAAGCAGTTACAAATTGCTAAAACTCTTTGTGAATTAACTTGACTCTTTGAAGATTGCACATGCTGATCATTATTTTCCTTCATTTTTGTAAGATGCTATTACCAAATGATCATTTCCTGGTATTCCATTGTTTGCGTCAACTTATTGTTCCTTTCAATTATCTTACATCTTAATTGATTAGATGATGTCATCCATGCCCACTTCAAATACCCTTTCTGAGTTGGACTTGGACAACATTCCTCAGGTGAGAGGCACTGTGTACCATTATAGTTGTGTGACTGCCAGGAATCTACATGGCATGGACATTAAAAGAGAAAATCTGTGTTCTTGCTTGAGTTTGAGAATCAATATTGATTTGTGGGGCAAACAAGAATGACACTTTCCTGTTTCGTAATGAAACATTTATTCCCATTACCTCCTCTGCCCCATCCAAACTATGAGTTATCTTTTGTTTTACTATAGGACAAATTTTTCAATTTTATTTGAATTGGGCATATTTTGCCATCAAGTCCCCTTGTTCATTTTTGATCAGCTGAGGACTGATCAGTGAAAATATCAGGAGAATTCTTGTACATACAATTATGTAGCTTTATCTAGCTATACCAAACAATTGTACCATCTAGCTATTTCTTACAGCTCTTGCTTCTATCTTCATTGCTTCTAGATATGACTTTAAATTACCATATTTACTGTTTCTGAGAGACCCCTGTATAGAGACCATGGTCGTCTAGCACGAGGTTGGCATACGTTTCTATGGAAACCAGTGGGCTGGCGTTTCTCCTCGAGAGAGGCCGCGGTTTCTTATCATGCGCACATATGCACATTCTGCCACATACAGTGCAGGTCACCGGAAGTGTGTGCCATCTTCACCCGAGACATTTTAGAGTCCCCTCAAGCCTCATCTAGCACGAGTCTGCATGTAGCACAACTCTTGGAAGTTGTGCTAGACTCGTGCCAGGCTGTTCTAGTGCGATCTTTACCTCAGACTTACGCCAGACTCACCCCAGACTTGTGCTTTGTGCCATGACCATTTAGAGTCCCAATCGTCAGGGGTATAAACAGTGCACGACTCACAGAGTTTGTGCCATGTTTTGGGGGACTCTAAACGGGTACAAGATAGGTCACTCTGGTTTTGATTTGTGTGCTGTTTTGTGTGTTTTGCTTGTTGGTATGGGGACCTGAGCTACATGTAGCTTATGAATATAATTGAAGGTCATTAAAAATCAAACATTTCTACACACACACACACACACACACACATATATATACACACCAACATTTTTTTTTTTTTTTAGAGGGAAATGAAGCAAACTGAAATATGTCGAATGCTGTGTTTCTAAATTGTCTCTGGCTCAAGAGAAAAAAAAAATATTTACGAGTTGTGTGATTGTATTCATTATCGTTTTTATTTTTTTAAGGAAGTGATTTGCAGAGAATATCTACAGCGGTACATTAGAAATTTTTATATCGTTCAGCAACATTTTAAAAGTATCACTTTGACAAGCAAGAGGAAATCTACACTACCTCAAAATGTTGATCACCTTACAGTATGTTCAGGGACAAGTATACTTCAATAATTGAAGATGATTATGATGTAATACACATCAACGCCTGTTGTATTTTATGAAATTGTATCTTGTGAAAAAATGCCACATTTATTCCTGGAGAAATGGGGGGGGGGGGGTGTTCTTATTCCAGTTATTGGACATCCTGTAAACATAGTCATAAAACAATTTGTTATGTAATTAAGAAATTGAGAATACAATGCATCAGGGGAGGAAATCATTTTGTGGTCAACTTTAAATTTGTGTAGATTTTTCACTATAGGCCTACTTGCTTTTTGTGGTATGAGGGATAGGCAAGAATATGACACAGAACAGGCTAGCAGGTGATTTATAAGTGAGTTCACATTAATGACAAGCTGTGTCCATCCCTTAGTCGCGTGAGACCCTGCACAGTGAAGCTTGATCAAACTCCTCGGACATGGCTGCTCTCATACTCTGCTTGGTTTGTCATTTGTTATGATGTAGAGCTCTGAGTATGCAGAGTAATAGTGCGAGGGTGTCTAGCAGGCTTGCACCTGGACAGGTCTTGATTATAGATGCCTTGTAGAATCATCTTGAATTATCACAATAACATTTATCTGATTTTACAATTTGAAAGGAATACCATAAACATTTATGATTGTTATGACAGTTGTAAACAAAGAGTGTGACTGATGATACATTAGTATTTGTTTCACTATTAGGCACTAAAATCAATCCCAAGTTCAATTCAACTGATCTTAGGGATAATTTTGGGATCAATCAGTCCTCAGAAGATACAATTGTAGGAACTGTTTCACAAAGTTATTTGGGAACAATATCTTGTGCCTGCCATGCCACATGCTAGAATACAGTAATTGTACATCTTTAATGCCTATGTATCCTTCCCAATTACACAACTAGATCTAAGCTGAATTTGTCCCAACTTTAGTTTCATTGTTCGGCTTGATATACAAGTTGTAGTTCCCATGTTTAACAGAGCCCAGGCCTTGTTTGAGCTTACATCCTGGTTAAAGTGAACGAGAGCATAGAGTGGAGTTCTACTTGAACTTGTGTAGCCATATTGAGTGCAGTAGACATTGCTGCATGAAGAGGATGGTGACATTAAAAAGACAAAGCTGTCATGCATAAACGGAAGGAAGCTGTAGTCTCTTGGAGGAAAAAAAGAAGAAAAAAAGAAGGAAATGTGTTACACTTGAGGTGTCTTTCGAGCCATTGTGATGTAGGATAACTACAGCACATTACACAACATGCCTGTACTTAATTATTGTTGACACTGGCGTTGGGACATACCTATTGTACTTGTAGGCAAGTACAGCTGTACTGTGGACATCAAACAATGCCTTCTTGTGCACATACAGTAAAGATGCTACAAGTACCAACACATCGTCACTATTGGACAGGAGGCTCTACAATTTTGTAGGTCTCCTGTTCTAATGTACATCATTGGTAGGGAGAAGAGAGTAGGGCATTGCAGTACTGTGCGTCTTGCATTCAGTGGTGTGGTGAGATCCATGGTATTTTTTCCATTCGATCACATCAGTTATGTGATACGTACTTGTAGATACTCCTGCACTTTTGGTGTGGTGATACAAAATGAAGAATAGAATGTAAAACGGTTTTCAGAAGGGCTCAAATACATCTTCCACCCTTTGGAAGTTGCTTGCAACATGCCAAAAGGGTCTACAAGTACCAAGAAACTTGTCTGGCTGACGCAATTTGCCAGATTAATGAGTTTTTTAAAAATATTTTGAGATAAATAATGTCAATTCATAAGAATAAGTATACATGTACTTGACTTTTGTCCCTGAGGAGCCCTCCCTGTTCAGCAGTGGGTTGATAGAATGTTTCGTATTGATCTATCATGCCCTAGCAAATGTTTACCAACAAGCTGCATGCGATTTATGCTCGCACAGAAGATTGATGGATACTTCTATGGCCCAATTTGTCAGTTATCAATAATCAATTATAAAACATGACGTAACATGATTAATACTTCTTTGATGTTATATATTTATGGCAATGATAGTGATATTGTATCGATCTTTTGTATGTCTATCATAATATATACAACGTGTATGTTACAATGTATACGTGTGCTTTGTAAATGTATAATGTATCAATGTAACTGGATATGCATGCAAACAAAACAAATTTCCGGAAACGGACAATAAATATGAATTGAAGAATTGAAGAATTGAAGAACAACCACAATTGAATACCGGTAGTTCTCAGATTACAATACAGTTGACATACCTTTTTTGCTAATATTTCGCATTTTCATCTATACCTACCCACCTTAAATTGTGTTATCTCAGTATTATTTCACACATTTGTTTGAATGCTCTATAAAGATCACTGTGCCTATTTTAGAGCAAATATTGGCAGTTTGTGCAGGTGTATGGAAACGTATGTTTCACCTTTAATGTACCAAAGAGTGGTGAGAGTGATGTCTTGATGAGTGTATCTCTGCGGAATCAGGCAGGTGGAAACCTCTTCTTTCCACTTCCTGGGTTGAATCTACAGTACACTGTATGCTCCAATGGATGGTCTGTTGGGCATTGTGTGTTGCTGTATATTACTGGGTGACCATGATGTGGTTTTTGCATCTAATAAATGCCTTCCAAGTGCTCCCATGAGTAGTCTTGTACCATTGAGTACATTCCTAATCAATCTTTCTGTGAAGGTAAATTTGCTTTTAAAAATTACCTCCACCAAGGAGGTTATGTTTTTAATGGTGTTTGTCTGTCTGTCTGTCTGTCTGTCTGCAAAATAACTCAAAAGTTGCAATTGTACGTACAGATTTTGATGAAATTTTCAGGAAAAGTCGATATTGACACAAGGAACAGATTAAAATTCTGTGGGCAGTAACTATTCTTTTTTTTTTCTTTTTAAAGGACACATAAATTATGTAAATCCCATTGATATGTCTTATTGCAGAAAAAAAAGGAGAACAAGAATTGGGTAAGAAGTAAAAATCTATACCAATGTGAATGGATATACAGTAAATCATATGAACCCCCCCTTAAAAAAACAAACAAACAAACAAACATAGGCCTACGTGTACCTGGAAGCAAAAATATACTAGGCCCTATATATTGAATCATCCTATGTCCCACTAAAGGGAAAAAGATCAACCAAAACCAACCAACCATGAAGTCCTCTTCCACAATGGGTATCTGTGTTATAATGTTAGAATTGTACTTATGGAATGTATTCTACCAAAATGTTCACATCAACCTACCGGTACATTACTTGCATTATAAAGAGTCTGCTAAGACCGCACATTAAGAAATAAACAGGATGACGATGTGATTCTCTTTAAAAAGAGGCAATAATGGTGCAAAAGTAATGCTTGTTGCAATGTTGGGAACTAGGAAAAGAGAAGAATAACATGAAATGCTGTAAAGTGCATGTTGTGAGACATCATACAGTATATACCAAAAGAAACTTTGCGTTAAATTTACGTGTAACGCAAGCGCCGATCGGTACTGCGTTAATCTTTCTGCGTTACAAAATTAACGATCACCGTGCGTGAATGATCGTTACAGATCGTTACAGATCGTTACTGTGCGTTACAGATCGTTACTGTGCGTTAATTTTTAGATCTTGCGTTAGCGGACTTGTCATGTGGACTGGCAAGAAATCTCGGAAATTGCGAGACTCGGAGATGCCTCGGTTAAGTAACTGTCGTTCGTAATATTTACTACGGACAATTCCTGCCGGCGCGGAAGGCATTTAAATAGCGATATCAAATACCGAAAAGATTTTGTAGTTGAGCAGAACTCCCCTGGCAATGTCGTGTTGTCATGGTCGTCAAATTTGTACTCATGGGCGCAGTCAATGGAATCGGGAAAGCAAAAATTTCGAAGCCACATTTTTCCCCACAGCCAACATATTCCATCGAACATTGAACTCATGAAATCACGCATACGCAAGCCTAAAACTAACGCCGACTGTCTAACGTTAGCTATGTCACGATTTCAACAACTGTCATACACTTACTCAGTTCAGGAAGGTGCAAAAGTCCATTTATATTCCAATACACAAAGTCACAACGTGTGTCTCGCCGAATAACTGGTGGTAGTGTGTGGTGACAAAGCCGAGTATTTCGGCAGTAAAAGTAGCTGCAGCAGAAGAAAATGTTCACCACTTTCTGCCCGCATTATTACACTGGCCCAGCAGGTAAGTCAAGTGGTGACTTGATAGGCACGCTTCACATGAAAGTTTACCCAGAAACATGAAAAATCCCACGATGCCAAGGTGCTAGAGTGGGGAATGGGGAGGGGTGGAGAGAGAGAGAGACCAATCAACAGAAGAAACCGCGCGTACTGGCGCATTCTCGGAGGTCATGAACAGTCTGGGGTCTTGGAGATGAACAGAGAAGGAATGTTTAATTAAAGATAGCTCAAGTCGAAGACCCAGGATTACAAACGTTGATTCTTTTTTCCCCTTTCATGAAACATGCCTTCACGTTTAGAAATGGTTGCACTCATTAAAAAAAAAAAAGTCTCCTGCGATTTTCGTGAACTTAATTATAGCCGTTTAAAACGTCAAACTTACCATGAAAGTGTTACTACTTGTAATACAATAGTTAATGCTATACGTATTGCTTTAATCATATCTGTATAACACAAATTTGACTACCAATGACAATAAAAAATACTTGTATTTGTTTTGTGCGGAGATTTTTTTTGTCTTTATCCTGACTAGTTCCTATGAAATTTCTAATGTTTTTACGGCAGCATCAACAGCCTAAAATAAATTTCTGACAGATTTATAGATTATAAAATTTTTGGCAACCATCCATTTGAACGTCAGGCATGAAAAGCTCCTGATATTCAGCAAAAACAACTCAACAGATCAGAGACAAAGTTCCTTCAAATTTTGAGAAGTAGCACGCAGATTTGCTGGGCGTGGTAGGGTCCATGCTTTGAGATCGTCACAGTCGTGTTGTCACCAGGGAGGTGGAGTGTCTCTCTTCCATCTCCCTGTTGTCACGGAGTATCGGGAAGTTCTCACAAACTCCAGGATCACCCCTCCCTGCCAACTCCATGTTGCTCCCAGGGAGGCGGGAAGAGTCTCTTCCCACCTCTCTGTTGCTCCCCAACGTGCATCGTGAATACGTGGCGTTTCTTGTCACCGCCAGTACCCGAGGCTGCTTTGTATTTGTCTTGGAATATTGATTCTTCTTGTCAAGACATGAGTGTAGTAATCGTTTTGCATGGCTATGTAAAAAATTGTGATACAACGTGTACTCAACTCGTCTTTGTGATTTTTTCTTCAGTCCAAAAGGAAGACAAAATAGTATCATGACGTTTGCAATTGTTCGAAAGGTCTGCTTTTGATAACTCATACTCAGTAATCACCCTTGTTTTTCCCGCTCCCAGGCCCTCCAATTTTATTGAGCAATCCACACGCGCGCGCAAATTCCTTTGCCATGTGGTTTTGCCAGCCAGCTGTCGGAATGTGCTTTGAAGTTACATTTCAGCCTGGCCTGGCTGGCATGAATGGATGTCGAGTTTCAATCAATACCTACTGTTGTTTTATTCTTGTATTTGAACATGTCGTTTCACCTGACAACACACGGAGATCGGGAAGGTGTAGGGCTATAGGGAAGAGGTTTTTGTTGTGTGTTGCAACCTAATCCGGGCAATTAACCCCAGAGGGCAATTACCCCCCCCCCCCCCCGAATACTGGTTAATGGTAAGGTTAGAGTAAAGATTAGGGTTAGGTTTAGGGTGAGGAGTTTGGGTTATGGTTAGGATTAGGGCCAGGGGAAGGGTCCGGGGTAATTGCCCAGGAAGAAAAGAGGGACGCGCTTTTGTTCTTGGTCAAATCGATTTTCCTAGGTGATGCTGTGGAGCTAGAAAGGAACAAAAAAAGCAATTATGATGTCTGGCGTACTTCCGGGACGTCTTATTTTTCTTGCACTCTAAAATTTCCTATTGTTTGGCGTTATCAATGTCGTTAATTGTTGTATAGTTACCCTCTTTCGCATTATAAACTTAAAGTCCATAGAACATTCATGCGCATTAAGATCACACTCGAAAAGCTATACTGGTGGATAGTTTGAACACAGCAAAATGAAATAACGAATATCCCGCAGATTTTCCAAAATTATGCGTCATGTGGGTCAATTCATTTTCTTTTCTTTCTTTTTTTTTTATTTGTCTTCTTGTCGATGTGGGGGGTAGATTCAGGATATATTACTTTTCCTTTTCCCCTTTCGGCCCGATGCGATTACTCCTGGTGCTGACATTCTTTCTGCTCGTCTTCCGATTACAAGTTATACTGTTGTTGTAAATAAATGCGCATGGAGCCCCAGCTGTATCGAAAAAAAAAAAATAAAGCTATCTAAAGTTGACCTTCAAATACAAGTAAAATCTGAATCAATTTAATGGTACGGGTTCGCGGTTTCAATCCCCTCGAAGCCCGATATTTGCCTTTCAGCAAGACACTTTATCCACAAAAGGCCAGGGCTCCACACTTACTTTTATTTCGGTGGCCCGAAAGGAAAAACAAACAAGCAAAACTACCGGTCCTACTAAACATAGAAAAATAAATATCAAGTATTATATTGAAGTAATACATGTATACCCACGTCTAAAGAAATGAATAGAAAATTTAGTCATCTTATACCGTTATTCTGAGTTCTAAGATTTCGCAAATAGGCTTATAGATTATAATAAAAGTTGATGCCTATTAAAGAGGTCAAAATTGCGTTTGAAATGAGAAAGTGGGAGCATTTGCAGACATTGTAAACATCCAACATTTGTTTTAGCATCGTAAAGAGGGAAAAGTTACCGTTATTTTACGATTTCTGATGGAAATCCAAGCAATCATCCAACATTTACAAGTATTTTAACACCTTCCGGACATGAAAGCAAACATCCGCTCTTTATTTTATCATCTATGAGCCGACTGATACCGTTAATCATTTCCAAACGTACAAACAACAATCTGTTACTTATTTTAGCATCGTACGGAGCAGAATATTACCGTTATTCATCTCCAAATTCAAAAGCAAACACCCGACATTCATTTTATGATCGAAGGAGCCGAATGTCACTGCTGTCCACTTTCGAAAGTGAAATGAATCATCTGACATAATTATTTCAGCATCGCACGGAGCCGAATGTTATACTGTTTTTCACATTCAAACGTCAAGGCAGACATCCGACATTTACTTTAACATCAAACGCAACTGAGGTGTTATTGTTATTCATTTCGAAATGTTAAATAGCAAATGTCTGATATTTATTTTAGCATCTTTTTAATAATTATGGAGCAGAATGTCGATACTGCTTTTCACTTCCGAACGTTCAAGCAATCATCTGACATTTATTTTGGCATCTTCGGAAGCCGAATGTTATTGAGCACTATTTACTTTCGAACGTAAAAGCGAACATTCGGCATTTCATCGTCGAATATATACGGAGCTGAATATCATTGTTATTCATTTCCGAACGTCAAAGGGATCATTCGACATACATTTTAGTATCTTCCGGAGCTGAATGTTATTGCCATTTTACTTTCGAACGTAAAAGCGAACATCCAGTAATTATTTCATCATCGTACTGAGTTGAATACTATTGTTATTCATTTCCGAACGCCAAAGCAAACATTCAACATTTATTTTAGCATCTTCCGGAGCTGATCATTATTGCTATTTACTTTCGAACATAAAAGCAAACATCCGACAGTTATTTAGCATCGTATGGAGCAAAATATTACTTGTATTCACTTCCGAGCGTAAAAACAATTATCGGACAATTATTTCAGCATCTTCTGGAGCCGAATGTTGTTGCTATTCACTTTCGAAAGTAAAAGCAAATATCCAACATTCATCTCATCGTTGTACGAAGTTGATTATTATTGTTATTCATTTCCGAACGCCAAAGGGATAATTCGACATTTACTTTAGCATCTTCCGGAGCTGAGTATTATTGTTATTTACTTTCGAACGTAAAAGTAAATTTCCGGCATTTATTCTATCATCGTACGTAGTTGAATATCATTATCATTTATATTCGACCGTCAAAGCAAACATTCGACATTTATTTCAGCATCTTCCGGAGCCGTATTTTATCCTTATTCATTTCCGAACGCAAAATCAAATATCTGACATTAATTTCAGCACCGTACGGAGCTGAATCTTACCATTATTCATTTCCAAAAGTATCAGCAAACATCCGACATTTATTTTTGTATAATACGGAGTCGAATATTACCGTTATTTATTTCCAAAATTAAGAGCAAACATCTGACATTTATTCTAGCAGCTTACGGAGCCGATAGTTACCGCTGTTCATTTTCAAAACTAAAGGCAAACATCCGGCTTTTTTGGTGGCCCGGCGTGCGTTTTTGGTGACGCCGGTCGCAAATTAACAATTCGCGAAATCGTGATTCGATTCGCGAAAAGACTCCGCTAAATCGCTACACTCGGCAGGGGCTACGTCGTCCTTTCACTAGGTCTCGTTACAAAACCAAAATCTCGCGTGAATTCTTGCGTTACCTATCGTTAATTTTAACGATACATCGTTAATTTGCGAAAGGGATCGTTACTCATCGTTACTCATCGTTACTCATCGTTACTACAAACGTTAATTTTCCCGATCGTTACTTTGCGTTACTAACGATTCAGGTGAAAGCGCTTGCGTTAATGAAACGTTAATGTTGATTAACGCAAAGTTTATTTTGGTATATACTGTAGTTACCGGTACTGATGCGTGTAAGTGCTGCATGTGGGGTTTTGTAAAAGGCAGGTTTCATTATGAGGCAAGGATGGTATGCCTATCAATTGTGATTTCAAAGTAATTTTTGTGATGGTATATGCCATGTTCGTTATACAATGTACATTGTTTCCTTGTATATGGCACACCTCATTTTCTGTGAAAAGTGGTCAGAGAACTGGGTGACTTTAGTGCTTCAAGAGCAGTGAAGTGTGGGATACCAAGGAGCTATTCAAAGCTCCTTGGTGATACTGTTTATGTCGAATATTTCGTGACATATTTAATTTTTGCGAATTTTGTGAGTCCGATGCTATTAGCAAAATTAGAAAAGCAAAAATATTGACTCTGATCCCGATGTGAATGTGATGTACGTGTGTACACTTTTTCCGCTCAGTATAGGACTCCACGATCACGAATTCAACCACTCGCGAAATCGTCGGGAATTCCCGATTCGAGAAAATTTAGACTCGCGAAATATATGGCGTATACAGTAGATACATTGTACATTGTACATGTGTTTGGGCCTGATGAACAGCTCGTCTGTACTATGCCTGCCATGTGCTGTGCAGTGAATGATTGCTCAGCCGTCATGCATTTAAACTGCTTGAGTGTTACAAACAAGTCTGTAGGTCCTACAGTTGTACCAAGGAGGTTTTATACATGGAGTTCCAACTGGCTGTAGTTTATTCAAACAGTTGTCAGATTTCTATTGATGAACAAAAGAATTCCACAGGTGCACTTGTGCCTTTGATGATCGATGTTCCAAGCCGCCGTCTTGCTGAGCAATCTGAAGATTCATTTTGAACGTTATCATAATGTTGGCCATATTTTGCTTATCTGTTTATTAAATGAAATGAAATTTCACTTGATAATAAAGCATGTAAAACAAAAGTCAATTCCGTTCAGAAATTTGCACAAAAGTGTAAATCAGAGAGCATCTGTATTATGTGAAAATGTTTAAAACTGTACCATTCTGGAAAGCTGGTTTTATCACTTTTCGACTTATTTCCCCAAATGAAACTAACATGTAATAATCTTCAAGTATAATTCTTTATTGATAGATATATCAGATTAGTGCCCGCGTATGCCCAGTCGAGCAATTTTCATTTTCATTTCATCATTTTTTCCTCAATTTCTGTTCGCGCATCCTCGTGTCTGTACCGTGTAGCTTTTATAAGAAGGGATAGCGAAAAGTAATTATCATCACAAAGACATATCTTCCTTTGAAAGTAGCTGGTGATTATGCAATGAGACACGAGTCAATTGTCTTCGTATTGGCGCGGCAGATTCTGTTTGGCACATGCTTCAAATATTTTTGAGCGGCGGCTTCGAACATAGATCAAAGGGAATAACTCTGTTGTTAATCCATCTCTTCAACCTCCTTGGTCCTACTGTATGTACAACATGTACCTTATGTGTACATGTACATTGTACTGTATGTTGCATTGTGTGTGTGCTACATGTATAAAAAGCAATTACCAAGACATACATTGTATACCAGTAATCATAGATTGTGAAGACATGTATGAAAGACTTTGTATGCCTGTGTACCTTATGGCAGTTTTAGACAGAGGATGCATGTAAACCACATCAGTTTACCAATCTACCAGTTCACCTCTCTGACGCTGAGGCTACTGTACATCTATTCCAAAGAGGGAAAAACAAATTGCGTGACTGAAATTACGTTTCTCGCCTCTTTAAGTCCCTTCTTCATATCTTTTTCCCAAAGTAAAACGAGGTAGGGCTGGTATCATTATTGTTATTATTATTATTTTGGTTTTTTTTGGTAAAAATTGTTAGCATTTCATTTCTCCATATTGAGCTACAGTGTACAGTGCAACTATAGTTGTATGCTGGGAGTCCAGATGAGTACATTGCACAATGTGTCACTTCAGTTCATCATGACTAGTCAGTTTTTATGAAAGTCGTAGATAACGTAGCTTGATGCTTCCATATGAGATTCAATTCAATACAGGTTTTATCAAAATCATATCTTGCAGCCAATGGCTGAATTGTACATGTTTACAATTAGAATCATTCATACAAGTTGATATTACAATTCTCTAAAATAACAATAATTCAAACCTATGATAAAAGCAAATAAATCTAACTTGGTAAAGATAAAAGGTAGGAACTAAACTAAAAGGTTCATGTAAAAATTATATAAATTATTATATAAAGGTGATATATAATTACTACACACAGAATTGTTAATATATATGATAATCTGAAATTCATGGAAAAACAAAAATTTATTTGAGGAATTTGTTAAATATGTAGGGCTGTACAGTCTGTACACAGATAAAAAAAATTGGATACAGAATGTAACAAATTGATTTATCCGATATAACTTATTTTCACTAGGTGTACAAAATAGTAATGAATAGCTATTATAACATAAATAAATGACCGAGTCTATTAGAATATGAGTATCACGTACTGTAAAATGAGGAATGTTCACGTGCATTTTAGTTTCACGAATTTCACGAGTGCCAAGATTCACGAAATTAAAATGCATGTGAAAGTTCTTGTCTACACTATATGCATTGAATGCCAGTGGCAGTTCGCGAAAATTTCATGGCGCATAAAAGGCAGTCGGCTCCAATTCGCGAATATATCATGTTTTACAGTATTCGTAAATTCTGTGTGACATTTGAGTCCATCCATTGGGTTTGGTCAACAAATTGCATGATGTCCATGTAATGGAGGTACGGCAGGTTGCCAACCTTGGGTGAGAGTGGATATTATAACATCTGTTGTTGCCAAAAAGGGGGGGGGGGGGGTTGAGGATGGTGCACCCCTGATGCTACATACATGTTGTAGTGCTCCACAGCTACATTTATATTTTCAACAATGAAAATGAAAAGAAAAATGATTGAATGATTACGACTACATCCTCTTGGTAGAAGGCATTCACAAGATAAATTACATGTAGGGCTATCAAATTCGGCAACATCAACTGCACTTTCATTGACAAAAGTGTGACCAGGAAATGCCGTAGGAAGTTATCATGCATAAGGAGAGACCGTTGCCAATATGTAGGATGTTGTTAACCACTGAATAGCTTTTTAGGCACTGACTTCAAGTGAGATATATGTAGAGAATGGCTAGGCAGTTGGTTAACGAACCCTACACTGTGTTATGCCAGTCTGACACTGGGTATAGTCACACTGTGAGCCCAGATCACGATTTCCCACGACCTGACAATGCACACATACACACAAACACACACTCCCCTTACTCCCAAGGGCTACACACACATAGCAGTCTTTGACACAGACATTCCTCTTGATGGAGCAGTGTGTATGTGTGTGTATGTGTGTGTGTGTGCTTTTGTGAGTGTTGTGTGGAGCTCAGGGTTCAGTATGGTTGCACAGCCACCCTTCCACATATCCCCCCCCCCCCTTAGTTCTGCTAGCCGGAGCTCCATGTGTGTTGCTTTTTTGCAAGGGTATTGACACAAGACCCACAAAGTAGTAATGGCCTGTACCAGGCATTTACTGAGTTCTGTGGTATGCATTTGGTCTCTCTCTTTCCTGCTCTGAGTGCATGCAGCGAGCTGTCACAGCAGTATACATTCTACAAGTCTAATTATTATCAGCAGTAGCAGCAAAAACAAAAGGAATATGTACCATGTTTAATGCAGGCTTTGCCATCTCTTGGAATCCCCTTTTCAGCAACTACAGTACAATGTGTTGTATTGTATTGTATAATCTTATGATCAGTAGACTGCTTTGTTTAGTTGGTTTCTAGGGAATTCCCTGTGCACACCCAATCTATATGGCGATGTATGTACAATGTATGTTCAGGTAGTTTTGAGTAGAGGGAATTCCCTCGAGCAAGTGCACTCCCTACAAGAGAGCCATTTTTATAAAACGGGGAAGCCCAATAAGGAGTTTACTGTATATCATGATTCGCTGTGTGTGCTTATAGAGGAATTGGATTGATTAGACCACAAATAGGCCTAATATAGTTTGTACATACATTTGTAACAAGATATCATCCTGTGATACTGGTATATGACCCACTAGAAAAATTTGTGATCTTACAAAATTGCGAATGGGGCACATTTGGAAATATGAAATAGACAGAGAAGAAGAAAAGCATTTATTATTGATGCAGCATTCTGAAATTGTAGTACAAGACAGTACAATACATGGACAACATGTATATCAGATGTCATTTCCTTTGTTGCAGAGATCATTACTATGTAGAGCTGCGTTTGAGATTGATTTGGAAATCTTTCAAGGAATTGAGATTTGTATTTGAATGAGATTGGGTTTATTCTGATTTCATACACCATTTTAGTGATGTGGATAGCTGAAATGAGATTGTGTGATGATACTATTGATGCATGTGTTGTTACTAGTCTTGGGGCTTATTGTTAATTCATATAATGTATATTATTAACATAATGAGAATTGTACAATAACACTGTTACTGAGAGGAAATCATCAATATGTGTTGTTGTTTGCCATAGTTATAGGGTACTATTTTGGACCAGTATACAAACTGTAGGCCTAAATATCATACTTGCCCCAGTGTGCTTTCTGATGTAAGAGATACAAACTTTACCTACAGTATGGTGTCCACCCACTGGGGATTCATTATTTGGACAGGCTTTTCAAAATTCCATTCATCATACATTGTCTTTTGACAGCTTGAAATACCTACAGTTTTAACACTTTGGGCTGTCATTTTTTTTTTTCTTTTTTATCATCAGGTACCTTGTTGTAAGAAATGCAGGTTATGATGTGATCACAATATCTTGACCAATCTACAAACTGTATTTGCTCCCCTGGCACAGTTATGACTGCATTCAACAGCCAAAAGTCCGAGCAACATTAATTGATTCTAGAACTAGGATTGCAGTATCTGTAGATCCTATCCCAACATTTTTACTGTTACTTTAATTTGGTATGTGATGTTACTTCTGGCAAGGAGTACATGAAAGGGAGTGCTGCTTGAATTCCTGTCTACCAACAGGGAGGGTAGGAATTTGACCTCCCCCATGTCTGGTCAAGTCAACATAGGTATACATGTACACACCCTGCTGTGTGAGCAGGATCTTTGAAACCAAAACTTGGTTCATGCTGGGCTTTGACCTTGGATGTGTACATCATGGTCCTTGTACAGTTTTAAGGTTCCAAACAGGGAGGTGGGAAGAGACCCACCTCCCTTTTCCAAAACACTTGTTTGTATTAATATACAGATAAAACCGTGCTTAATCAATGGCTAACCATTGTTTTGATTCTGAATCAGATCTTCACTCTGTATAATGGTTATTAAGGACCTTGAATAGCTCTCCCTCTTTCATGGGTAAAAAAAAAAAAAGAACAAAAAAAGAGAAACTTTTCACATGCATTGATGGAATGAAATGAAAAACGAATAAGATTTCACCTGCGTGTATTGCGATGCATCAAATAACCAGTTGGTAATAGAAACTGCAATTCAGATTTTATATTAGTATTGATAAGTGATAGCTAGTCATAGAGACTCCACCTGCCGTGGTATAAATTACAGATAGTTTGATGTGACTACAGAGTAGGCCTATTCTCTTTTTCTTAGTGACACAGTCTGAAAAGAAAATAGCACCTTGGAGTCACCAAACGGTGATTCAGGTTTTTACTGGAGCACATCAGGATGTGGTTCATATCATTTACATGTATATGTGTATTAAGGTTACATTAAAAAAAAAAAGAAAAAACTTTTTAAAAACATTTAAGGAGAACGAGGTGGAAAATTTGCTTACTTTATACCATTTTATTTCAATGTACATTGTGCCAACATCCATATTTGTCATGTAATTTTATAGGCCCTACATCATGTTTATAGTTACTTGAAAGTTGCCACTCAAAGTCTGTGCTATGTAGTGAGTACATTATAAACATTAAATCCAGAAGTGTACAAAATCCAAAGATTCATATGTTCCCGCAATCAAACTGCAAGACAGGAATGGAGAGTTTTGTGTACAATGTATTTGCCACAAAATTTCACCACACAGTTATGACAGTCATAATGTGGCTAATTGCTTACAGTAAGCAGACTCATTGTAATGTATTAGACTGAAATGTATAGTATCAGGGTTTTCCATAATTATGCAGCTTTGCAAAACCATGACATTACATTTTAATGAAATTGCACCCTTTTTTTGTGTGTGCAAAATGCTGACACTACACATTCTGGTCACTATGGAAGTGAAGGAGTAACTATTTTGTGTCACTCGGGGCTTCCTGACCAATCTATGGGCCACACATTTCTTCTTTTAAAAAAAAAAAAAATAAAGGATAGGATATTGATGCTATTGATCATATTTTACCAGCCTTTTACCTTAAAGACAGACAGAACTTGTGTGAATTATTTGAGTGCATAGGGACACATGCACTATTTGTTTATTGCACTGATAAGTAGTGTTAATTATTATTATTACTATTAACAATACTCACATTTTGTGTTTAGTGTATACTGTATATGCCAAATATTTTGCAAATTTTGCGAGTCGGGTGCTATTCGCTAAATTAAAGACACGCGAAAATATTGACTCTGATCTCGATGTGGATGTGACGTACCTACATTTCTCTGTTCAGTAGAGGACTCCGCGGTTGCAAATTTAACCACTCGCGAAATCATTGGGAATTCCCGATTCGCGAAAATTTAGACTCGCAAAATATGTAGCATATACAGCAGCTTGTCATCATATCTACTCCAACACATTGAATTCAAGGTGTGATAAATTTTGATGCAGCATTGAGAATTTGTATTCCATCAGAACTGGAGGTATTTGTGGGAAATGACGAGAGTCTAGTATCTGGGCCATCCATTGCGATAAAAGCATCACAACACATCTGCTTTGATCAGCAGTCGCAGTTATGATGAAGTTGATATCCTTGTACGACAGGTACAGTGTATAGTGTGCATTTTCACTTTACTTTCAAAGTCATTAGCAATAGATCATTCTGAATTTTGAAGTGGGGGTGTGCAGAAAGATCCAGGCACTCGGTAATAAAAATAAACCTCCTTGTGTATTCAAACATTGTGGCCTGATTTCACAGAGGTAGTTTGAATTTAGCCCACGTATTATGCAAATTTTGTCTGTGTATTAAATGTATATGACAAATTGTGCATGGTAACAGGCGTCCAATAATGAATGTGAGGTGATATGCACATGTGAAAAGTACTTAATAGTGCTCGTTTTTGGTTCTTGAATTAAATTAAAACCATGGATTTGATTTAAACCACCTTTGTGAATTTGGGCCTATGATTCTACTAAGCATATACACAGACACATACAAGGTACAGTTGTACATACCAACTCAAATAGTGACATTAATAGACTACACACAGATGTTCATATGTGTGAGACTGCTTCAGTAAACCATTAGTTATTCTTTTTGCGTGTATTTTTTATGCCTCCGCCACGAAGTGGTGCCGGAGGCATTATGTTTTCGGGTTGTCCGTCCGTCCGTCTTTCCGTCCGTCCGTCCGTCCGTCCTTCCGTCCGTCCGTCCGTCCGTAATGAATTTTGTGGACAGGGTAACTACCAAAACCTTTTGAGGTATCCTAATGAAACTTGGCATGTATGTGTATTAGGGGGTGAAGTTGTGCCTATCAACTTTTGGGTGCACATGCTCAAGGTCAAAGGTCAAAAGGTCAAGGTCAAATGCTTAAAATTTTACTATTTCCCCCATATCTATGCAATGCCTGAAGATATTTTCTTGAAACTTAGTGTATACATGTACTACCCAATTAAGATTCTCTGGTGAAAGTTTGGGGTCATGAGGTCAAAAGGTCAATGGTCAAAAGGTCAAGCAAAATGTTAAAATTTCACTTTTTTCTCTGTATCTTGGAAATTGTTCAAGGTATCTTCATGGAACATAGTATATATGCATCTACTGACTGGCAGTGGTTATCTAGGGAATTTAGGGTTCATGGGGTCAAAGGTCAGGGGTCAAAGGTCAAGGGGAATACTTCAAAATTTTACTATTTTCCTTATATTTATGCAATGCCAGCAGGATTTTTTTTTTTAACTTGATGTATGCATGTATAACCCAATAGAGATTCTCTGGGATTTTTTTTTTTTTGCCAAGAAGGTCAAAGGTCAAAAGGTCAAAGATCAAGTGAAAGTGCTGAACTTACTTCTTTCTCCATATCTCGGAAGTGGCTCAAGTTATCTTGAAACTTAGTACATGCTGAATTTATGTATGTTCTGCCTGACAGTGATTCTCTTATAAATCAAAGGCCAGATGAAAATGATAACAATTTACTGTTCAATACAGAAATTGCGCTTTTTCTCCAAACCTTGAAAATTACTCAGTGCATAAACTTATGAAATGGTCAAAGTCAAGTTAAAGTTCTTAAATCCCCAAATACATGCTCTCCTATTCATCCAATTAAACATAGGTCAAGGAAGGTAAACATTCAATACATTTGTGACAAACATGTCATTTTAATATTTTGCCAATTTTGTGAAAATGTAATCACACATTGTCCACATGTACTATAGACCTATTAGGAGAATCATGCATCATGGCGGAGGCATACCAGTCGCCATAGCGACATTTCTAGTTCTTTGATAAGGATGTATAGAAGGTGACATTTTTAACTGTGTATTCTTCATGATACTACTGCTCGAATAGTGAGATCTCTGCCAGTTGTCAGTAAGAAGCACTTAACTGTTAACAGTTCATCTCCTTTTTTTACTACTTTCATATCTTCTTTGCAGGATTAATATTTTGTCGGAAGTCTCTTTTCAGAAATAAAAATGTTGTTTGCCAGAATTTGAGCCACCATCCGTCCGTGCTAAATCGATAGGGTTGTTTGCGGATGACAGCCGCTAATTGCCCTTGCCTGGTGACCCCGCCGTCTTTCCATTCACCAGCTTGCGCAGACTGCAACAATAAACCCTGCTCCACTGCGAGGGCCGTGTGGTAACTTTCCTTTTTGGTGACACCAAGAAACGTGAAGTCGTGAAATCGCCGTTTTGCCCGCTGACAGCTAATTCTTGCTGACTGTTTTTCCAATTACGTGATGTCCTCAGTGGTATGGCAAAAGGACGAGTTTGGACACAAAGACTACATTGCATGAAGACATGGCGAGGTGCAGACAAAGTGAAACTATGAGAGAGTGTATCCATTTCCTCTGCAGATTCAATCACTTTTGTTTCTCACATCTCCCACACCATATTGTAAATGCATGCTCATGTTCGAGACTTCAAAATATTTTCCTTGGATGATGGGCAATTTAGCAGTCTGACCATCCGCGCAAAAAAAGTATTTCCGGCCGAAGAGGCTCCCATTAAAGATGGAAGTCTGCATTATTTAAAGAGGCCATGGTTATGCAATGCTATTTATATTGCTTTGACAATGACTCTTTCTTGATGTGATCTCAATTATGTCAGCCTCTTTGAGAAAAAAATATTTGTCGGTTCACCCCTGACTTCAAGGCCTCTGTCTCAAGGTGATTCCTGTTATTGGGGGACCCCAGTTAGTAAAGGGAAAGTCCACTCGATGTTCAAGATGACATTGGTAAAGCATGTAAAATCAGCAAAACAGAAACAAAACAAAACAAAACCAAGCTAAAGCAGTAAAGAGTTCAGCAAATCTGCATGAAATAAGACAAGTTTTAAAATTTTGACAATTTTTACATCTTTACAGAAAAAGCAATTTGTCATAAGCACAAGGTATAAATAAAAAAAAAAATCATATGATTGCATGATATATTTTTACTTTTTACCTCAGCCGGTTTGATTTTTTTGGAGGATGATAGAGAAGCTTATGGATAATTGCTGAGGCACAGCTGTTTTTTTTTTTTTTTTTTCCAAACAGTTGCTAACAAATAGTGTTTTCCAGGTTTTTGTTGTTAGAAAAGGAAAATTGTACATATCTTTGTGAAGACTCTGACGATCAGTGACTCCTAATTACTTGAACGTACTGTATACTCCCTATATTTTGCAAGTCTCTCTTTTTTTTTTTTTGCAAATTGGGACTTCACAACAATTCTGCAAGTAGTTAATTTTGTGATCGTGGAGTACACTGCTGAATGGAGAAATATATAAATTATGTAGGCACGTCCATCCTTGTCTGAATGAAAGTTAATATTTTTCGTGTGTTTCTAAATTCATGAATAACACCCAACTCGCAAGTAAAATATGTTGCGAAACTAAAAGCCTTGCAAAATATTTGGCATAGTCACTACTCTTAGGTTACACAGAATTACTTGCAGTTTTCCACACATCTTAACAAATCTTTCTGCCAGTTAAGTCATCAGCGTGCAATATACGTTGTATGTACTGTGCTATATTACTGTAGTCCATATTGATTTTCAAATGGTATATTTAGGCCTATGCCTCTGTAGTGAATGTGGAAAGCTGGCATTGATCTTTGCCCTGGTTATTGTACATGTAGTTGTGAGTTCAGACTGTAAAATGAATTGTACAATTTGCAGCCTTGTGGCAAACCAAATTACAGTTATATCAGAACTGCAGGTATGCATTATCCAAGAAAACTGCTTGAAAGTCAAGGTTACAACTGCCAGCAGCTGCCTCATACATCTTTAAGAATTTGTTTCTAGAGAGAGAAAAAAAGCTTTCCTTTTTTGTTTGTCCCTCACACTCTACAGTATTGAAATACTCTAGGCCTATCTACTTGCTTATGAGTGATTAAAGAATATAGTAAATTTTGCGTCAGTTTGAAATTTGGAATTCTAGGAATATGGATCATGAGCCATTCAGAATAAATTTGACATTGTGTTTCAAATAATCTATTACTGAAACTTGACTTGTTTTTCTTCTCTTAAAGTGTATAACATATATGCTTCATTGCAATATTCACCCAAGTTGGCTGTGGAAAATTAAATACACATAGATGAAATTAGAAGTTTTTTTTTTTCTGTTTTATGAATGAGTATTTGTGATAATTAGTAGTATTTGTTGCTGTTTGTTAAATCTAGAAATTAATCATCAGTCATGATTTAAAAATATTTGGAGATTATAAATGAAAGAAAAAAATAATAATTTGTCATTTTTTCTCAGCCACTAACTTTCCCAGTGGTACATACATGTATGTACATGCCCCATGTATTCTAATGTGAGTGTGATCACAACTCAAACATTCATGTGTTACACTTGTATGAGTCCCACTTGTTTGTGTGTTTGTGCCTGAAGGACGGTGGGATACTCTCAGTTTTTGTTTTTTTTTTTCATTCACTTTACTTTGTGATTCACAAAATGTGGCTAATTATATCCGTGCCAAATGATTAGCGTATTTGACTGTGACATTTTCAGTGCGTGGGGAGAAAGATCCAGTGTGAGATCCAGTGTGAATGAGGATAGACGATTGAACGCAGCCATAATGATATGAATAACACAGAGTAAAGGCAGGCGGCTGGCAGGGGTGGTCTTTGTGGAAATGTCACAGGGGCCTTGTTGCAGCAAGCCCCAGCTCTCTCCGACACCCTTTATTTCTGGTGGTGAGGACGGTAAATGCCATGGATCTACTGTACGTGTTCTGCTTTACCCTTTTACACTATCGCAGTGACTCTTCATCAGTTATTACAAAGATTTACCATACACACACTTATTTCATCTTTCTTTCCTTTTTTCAAGTGGAGAATTACCTTGTGTTTGTGCATTCTCCTTGGTTGTTTTAGGCTATTGCATATCTTTCCTTGAATGATCGACAGAGTTGAAATTGAATTTTGAGACAGGCTTTGCATTCTTATGGCATATCCATGGCCTGTGATACTGTTTAATAATCATGATGACTAGTCATAGCATTTATTTGTGATAATTGAATATAAATTGCTGAGGTGTGGTTGTGGAAAGAAGGATATTTTTAGATTGTTTATATACATTTGTTCCCACGTAATTGCTCAAGGACCTTGGGTTATATCATAGAAACACACACACATACTCACTCTGTCTCTACTGTATCTCCCTATATCTCTCGCACACTCTCCGCGGAAATAAGATTGAAATGTATCTTACATGATAAAGAAAGTATTATATAAGCTACATGTGTAGCATACCACTAGCTAGGGTTTACTCAATGACTGTGTTTAACCCGTTGAGGATGGACTGATTTTGCTATATCACTCATTTCCCATAGACACATGCCCGAGTATACCGAGGACTAGTCTTCAATGGATTAACAGTAAGACAGGCATTATGCATTAAAGATTGCTTCAAAAAACTTTTCTGAATACCAGCTAAAAGAAATGTTATGGTGTTATTTTAGGGGATGGGAATTTGTGGCCAGATAGATTTATACAAGTAGGCCCCATTTCCCCAAAGACAGACTTGTACTGATTACTTAAATTACATATGGAACAGCAGAAACCAATCACTTTAAAAGTGGATATTTTCGCGCGACTAATTTTTTTGCGCTTGGCCTTGTAAGAAGACTTTCGCGTGTTTTTAATTCCTCGGAATCAAGACATCAAGTACTTGAACATATTGCACGCAAAAATATTCACATGCTTTTATTTTTCGCGCTAGCTTCTAGTTGCGCAAAATGCGCTAAAATTTTAACACCGCTAAAATTTCCACTTTAAAAGTAGTTGGTGCTGTGGTGATTGCCACTTTTTGCAAATTCCTGTAATGGGGAGAGGGGGGGGGGGTGGTGTTAATGCTTGTTCCAAAAGAAGGACATGTGTGGAAAAATTATATATTTAGTTATATAATTTTTGGAATTCTGGAAGTAAATGTTCCAGATATCATGTAGAATATGTAAGTCGACATTAAGAGATATATAAACTCTGAATTTGACTGTTTTGCTGTGCAAAACACAAACAAACAAACAAAACGGTATTCTTGTAGTATGATAGAGATTAACACTAGGTCAGCGTTCCAGTAATCATGCAATATTTTGTTATTATTTTTTTTTTCAAATTTGTCTACTTCATAGATGAGTGTCATGTGAATAGTTTTCTTTTTAATATATTAAATGATACACAGAAATTGCATCCTCTGCAAATCATACACACCTGAAGTTCTCTGAAATGGACCCAGTAGAATTTTCTTAAAGTATGAACAGGACCATTTCAAGACAATGAAGGATGACTAAGTTAATTTTTAAAAGACATTTTTAGTGCTCTTTGAACAGAAATGTCATCCAACATGACAGTATCATTTTCCCAAGCACATGCATTATGTAATCAATCTTTATATGATACATGCTTCATGTTCACGATTTTATATATATTTTACAATACAAGTGCCTTTAATTACCTTTTCTAAATATAACACACTGGGTATGCCTGGTGAATTATTGATAATGATTCTTCATGTATTGACATTGAGATCTGATTCATACCTTTAAAATTGTCACCTCCAGACAATTTCCTGTTTGGCAAGCACATATTCTTTTTTCTCTCTCTCTTTTGGTGAGATGAGGATGAATCAACATTGTGCCAAAGTGTTGAACTTTTTTCCCCCTCTTCTTGACCCCCCCCCCAATTTTTTCTTTTCTTTTCTTTTCTTTTTGTATGTGTGGGAGGGAGGTGACAGAGAATCAGGATAGTTTGGTTCTGGAAGGCATGTCTATGTTTTTTTCCCCCTTGTTGAATAAGACTCTCAGCAGAATATGTCTTTGATGCAAACATGTATTAGTTGTGAAGAAAGTCATTAGTGGGCACGGAAGTCAGAGAATACAAGGGGGTAATACATGATTATGAGTGACAGCCTTTCAAAAATGCTCCTCTGTCTTGCCTCACCATGTTTGCCGTGTGCAGTGTTCACTCATGCAAAATAATGCATATATATGCTTTGCTTTTCACACCCAGATGGCATGTCAAATGTGTTTTAAACTCATATTCTTTGAGAACAGTTGTTTCAAGTTCAAATATTTGATATTTTGTTGATGATTATTGCACTGTCAGTGTGTGGCAGTGCATATATATATGTATATATATATATATATATATATATATATATATATATATATATATAGAATGCAACAAAAATACAAAATCACCAGAATACTGGTGAGTGAAATCAGTCCAATGGTTTAGATGTAAAGGTTTCATGGATATTAAAGGAACGATGCAGCAATATATTTCAATGTCTCGTGCCTCATATTGTACATTCCTTCTATGATTTATATGGTAGTAAAACATTTGAATTAGAATATTGTGTATTTCATTAATTTCTTTCTTTTTTTGGGGGGGGGGGGCTATGTGGGAGATGGGAATGGAAAGTGGATTTGTCCATTCTTGTTTTGTTTTGAAGGGAAGCATGAGGCTGGTGATTGTTTGAACAGTTACAATAACATGTAAACATGATAAAAATATCTTTATATTAATTGCTGGTTAAGGATTAGTCTTCTATTCCCACCTTTTATTCAAAATTTCATTTAAGAGTGAACGAGTAACATCATTTTATTATTATTCTAATATTATTATTTCTTTTTTTGCTCTGCAGTTAATTTGTGCAAATTCCATTTCATTTCCATTTGTGCAGCCATTGAGCCAGATGCCACGCAGCCACAACCCCTACCTGGACCGAGACCACTGCGTGCTGTGTCACCAGGAGCGCCCTGACCTGCCCGGCAACCGCATCCCTCCAGGGTCTGGTGACGAGAAGGAGAACAACAGGCAGCCACACTCCACACATGTAAGCACTGTCTCTGTAGCTGTAGTTATTAACAAAGGATCAGCAGATGGTGTGATGCAGTGTAGTGATAATGACGCATAGTGTAAGTTAATCCTCTATTATAAAAGGAATTGAGAGGTTCATTCATTCCATTGAGTGGTAAAAGGAAAGGGGAAAACGGTGTGGATGTGCGAAATAGATGAAATCCATAACAGGACAGTCACTGCAAGAGTAATATTTTAGATATGAACCTCACATTGACTTATGTAAAATTGTCATTCACCCAAGGAGAAGTTGGCAATCGGCATAACAAATGATGAAGGCAGTGGCCAGTATGTACTGCGAGGGTGAGGGTGTTCACTGTAAACCAGTATGTGCATGCATGAAATAGCGTAATTTAGTCCCATTATCTTCTACATGGACTACACTCTGTTCAAGAGCAGATCATGTAGAAAAGTAGAATTACACTGTACTTGTTTCCATTCAGCTCGATTCATACAAATGAATCCACAAACTGCGACCCAGTCATGAAGGGGTGCTTTTAAAATATGTTGTTGTCTGTACATACCGGGTATTATGATAATGACACAGCCAACTACTATTTTTTACTTCTCGTACAGATTAGCATGACAGCTAACATATACATTATGTATCTTGATACAAATAGTAGCTGACCACAGGTGCTCACTATCAGCAACTGAGGCATATGTTGTATCATCTTTTTATCATTACAAACTAATGAAAACCTTTTTCAACAAATCTGGATGGGGCTGACTAATAGGAAGTGAATATCCAGTGCATTGCAGTGCTTTAATGTGTATCTAGTCTGATATGGAATGGCTGCAGGTCTCTAATAGTGAACAAGAAAAGATATTCAAAGATTTTATTAATTACAAACACTAATTAGATGTCTGTTAAGGATGATATGATGTCAGATAACAGAGAAAAGAATCGCAGAGGCAAAGCATTAATCACAGAAGTGACCTACTGGCACTTTGCAAGACTGGAGTCTGAAGTTGAAGACTAGCTATGAGGGTTTTGACAGTCGTGAGAGCAAGCCATGCAGGAAGCTGCAGCTTGTTTGGCCAGAGAGTAACAGGAAAATTGGGGGATCATTTGAAAACGTGCCCTTTTTGTTGCCTGTGATGCCCTTCCCCCCTCCCACATCCAGATTGGACGCAGATGTTTGAAGATCATGCATCACCTCTAATCAGTGCTATAATGTGTTCGGGTAGTGTTCCGCCATCATCCATATTGATGACTTGCTCTTGATTAGCATTTCTGAAAACACACAAAGTTAGAAGTATCAAGAAGCCCTTGTACAAGTCACCGTATGTGCTTAAAAATTCTGAGCTAAGAATAGCAGTTACTGGCATCTAATGCTCAGAAACATGCATCTTATACATACACTGTAGTACACTAGACAATGTTGACATGATGCATTTTGTAGATGAGTTAAAGTGACCCGCAGTGTAATGCTGGTTGTCAAGCCAGGCATTGTTTCTAGGGACTGCATAAGATGAATGATCTTAACAGTAAGCGAAAGCAAACAGGGTTGTATCTTGGTATATCTCAAGAAAGAAAACTTTCTCACATGGTAGACTTTAGTATAAGTTTTCATGGTAAGCATGACAATTTCACATGATGCCAAATTAAAATCAATTCTGAATGGAATTGGCCCATTAGGGCATTTTAGAAATCATGGATAAAAGTATTGCTAATAACTTTAGATACCATGGCATCAGCAAGACATTGTACCTTTAAATGTCACAGTATTTGTTGGTTGTGTAATAAATTTACATTGTATAGCCAGTCCATAGAAATTGAGGATTAATCATTGAGTGAAAATTTTTTAAAAATCAGTTTCACAAGACTCATCATTTTAAACACTTGTTTATTTATATGACATGTGTATTCGGAGTAAATATTTAAGTGCAGTCATTCATAATTGATTTGAAGTGAAAACTAAATGTGAAATAAGACTTGATGTTTCTCATTTCACAGATGCCGTTGTGGTTGTGTCCAAGCTGTCAGAGGACTGTACAACAGGGTGATGCTGGTACTAAGAGCTTTGATCCTTCAACCTTAGGGGTGAGCACTTGACCCTCTCTTCTGTATTTCTTATCCCATAAAGCCAGCCCCTCAAATCACGTTTGAATGAATTATTGCTTCCTCTTCTTATTCTGTTTCTTTTTGTCGAGCCCACCGGAGATGCGGGGAGACTAAAAGGATCGCCTGCGGCGTCCGTCCCGTCCGTCCGTCTTTCGTCCGTCTGTAACGCTGCAAAAACTTAAATAACTCTCTGCTGAGGACTTTAATTTCAATCAAACTTAGAGGGAAGAGTGGTTATACAAAGTTACACATTTTACAAAACACGAAGGTCACCCCAATGTCAAAGGTCACAGGCAGGGGTTGACCAATGAACTTTAGGGCCTAATGTTAAGTTTTTACGGTGCATTTCGATTATGGCTCATAATTTTTTATGTATATGTCCATTTGTTACCAAACTTGGATGGTAGATGTCCCTTGGGAGTTGAAGGTCACTACAAGGTCAAAGGTCACAGACAGGGGTCAACGGACTTTTAGGGCCCAATGTTAAGTTTTTAGGGTGCGTTTCGATTATGGCTCATAACTTTTGATGTATATGTCTGTTTGTTACCAAACTTGGATGGTAGATGTCTCATGGGAAGTTGAAGGTCACTACAAGGTCAAAGGTCACAGACAGGGGTCAACAAACTTTTAGGGCCCAATGTTAAGTTGTTAGGGCGCGTTTCAATTATGGCTCATAACTTTTGATCCATATATACGTTTGTGACCAAACTTGTCTGGTTAATGTCCCTTGGGGAGTTGAAGGTCACCACAAGGTCAAAGGTCATAGGCGGGGGTCAATGAACTTGCGGGATTTAGAAAAACATTAATTTTTTCTGCGCGAATGGGCAAGACACATTTTGGCACTTGCCTTGTTTTTTCAATTAATCATGTAGTGTTTCAGAAGGTAAAGTGACAAAATTATCTTTAGTATGAGCCCTGTGTTGTGCATATGATTGTTACAGTTGCAGGATTTTAGAAGAGTGTAATGTTTTCTAAATGTAAACTGGCTTTTCAGTGGCATTATTAAGAAGATTCCAAGTTCTTATTTCCCTCTCTAATGAGCAAAATTGTGTAAATTTCTGTCTGAATTTGTGCATAATTAATGAATTTGATCACTTCCATCTACTGTGTAGGCTGTTATTTTTGCAAGGGGTTAATTTTCGCGAATTTCGCGAATCACAGGTGGAGAGCAAATTTAACAACACACGAAAATGTCACCATACTCTAATTTAGGTAGTATATAGTATGTTTATGAAGACCTCTGTGTCAATTCGCGAGAACAACATCTCGTGAAAATGTCTGTGACCTCCTCACTCGCGAAAATATCTGTACGCACAAATAACCATGTATACAGTATTCTCCTCCAATAGCTGTGAAATACAGGTGCCATTTTAACAATGACAAGGTGATATTTTCTGCAGTATCAGCGAACTCCCCCCCAATCCTTAACGGGTTACTATATATGTTGAATATTTCACAAAGCTTTTATTTTTGCAAATTCAAAAACATGCACAAATATCAGCTCTGAGCCCGACATAAATGTGGCATACATTACTTCTCCATTCAGGTTGTACTCCACAATTGCTAATTAACCACGCGCTTAAGTGTTGGGAAGTCCCGATTTGCGAAAAATCCGACTCACAAGAAACATTGCACATACAGTAATGGTATTGACTCCAAAGGTCACTGAATTTCACAGAACTCATGCTTGAATATTGATGCAAATTTCAATTATGTCTTCCCATAATGGTTGATACCATCTGTAATTGCTTCAGTGCAAGGGTGCAAAGTACATCAATACAAATACTTGGTATAATCAAGGAGGTTTTATACAATGGAGCTCCAACTGGCTGTGATTATTCAAACAGTTGTCAGATTTCTATTGATGTACAAAGGAATTCCACAGGTGCACTTGTGCCTTTGATGATCAATGTTCCTTGCCGCCGTCTTGCTCAACATTCTGAAGATTAATTTTGAACGTTATCATAATTTGGCCATATTTTGCTTATCTATTTATTAAATGAAATGAAATTTCAATTAATGATAAAGCATGTAAAACAAAAGACATTTCCGTCCAGAAATTTGTGCAGAAGTGTAAATCTGAACTGTATCGTGAAAATGTTTAAAACTGTACCATCCTGGAAAGCTGGTTTTATCACTTTTCCGCTTAGTTTCCACAAATGAAATTAATATGGAATAATCTTCAAATATAATTCTTTATTGATAGATATCAGATTAGTGCCCGCATATGCCCAGTCGAGTAATTTTCATCTTCATTTCAGCATTTTTTGCTCAATTTCTATTCGCGCATCCTCATGTCTGTACCACCTACCTTTTATAAGAAGGGATAGCGAAAAGTAATTACCATCACAAAGAAATATCTTCCTTTGTAAGTGGCTAGTGATTATGCAATGAGACACGAGTCAATTGTCTTCCTATCTGCGCAGCAGATCCTGTTTTGCACATGCTTCAAATATTTTTGAGCGGCTGCTTCGAACATCTAGCAAAGGAAATAAGATGGTTGTGACTCCATTCTCTAGAACCTCCCTGGTATAATTACTGGCATGATCAATCATGTTTCTGGACATGCCACCATGTGTAAATTCTCCCCAAATCATGTCATGTGAAATAGTGAATGGTTTGAGAAAAGCTTGTGCTGTATTTTCCTTCAAACTGTCATGAAGTTTGGTCAGTGATATGTGATTCTATATCCTGAATTCCTCATTCTTTCCTGTGCAGTTATAACACACCCTTAAATAGCTCTGTGGTGGGAATTATTTCCTCTAGTGGCAGACAAATGGTCACTTTGACCTTGTATTGAGTGTGTGGTTGTATATTTTGTGTGTGCATTTGTATGTATATTTATAAGTATGAAGAGACCTTGAATTTTATGGTGCTTTAAATCAATATTGCCAAAGCTATCCAACAGTGATATCCACATAAGGGTGACTTTATGGATTTACTTAACCTGTTGAGGACGGTTTGATTTTGCTACAACACGTATTTCCCATAGACACTTGCCCGAGGATACTGGGGGGGGGGGGGGGGGGGGGCTCGTCCTCAACGGGTTAAATATCAGAGACTGAAAGTTTTTCTTTCCAGATTTTTTTTGTTCCCCATCACTGTTTAAGTAGCAGCTCTTGAACATAGAATGTATGATGAGTTGTGATGAAATGTAATTTGCAAATTGTTGTTCTTGGCTGATTTTAAAGTAAACAAGACCAGGCCATCATATATGTTGTAGCTTATGGTACTTGAGTGGTAAGTGTTTAGTAGCATAATGATGTAAAGCGTCACTAACACTGGCTCTATGTTTACTTCTATGAAGGAATCTGGCTTTATGAGCACATTTATATGAAAAAAGTGATTCTATACAGCTCTGTGGTAGACAGTATTAGGAAGATGTGACTCTTTTTACATTGATTATCCTAAAACGTATTGTGTGTCCATATGATGCTAAGACAAGTTTATGTGGAAGGAAATCATTTGCTTGGACATTATTAGCTGTACACTTGAAAGAATTCTTGGAATATTATAAAGGCATTCATATTTCCAAAGTGTCCTGACTGTACATCAATGCAGTAGCGCAATTCACAGCAGGACTTGTGCATAGCTCATTATTATATAGTCCCAGAAGTAGACTTTATCCACACACAGAGCAGTGACTTGGGTTGGTATTGTACATTCTGAATAAATACAATGTAGTTGATTGGGCTGATGTATTACATTCTGCTCTTTTGATTCAAATTTGAACTGAATTTAAATAGGAGGAGGATATTAAGTTATTAAGAATCCTAATCAATAAATCATCATCTAGCAGTGTAATTTGTAAGACTGAATGTTAATATCATGATGTGATAATGTGGTGTTTCCTGTTTTTGAATTTGTTCACTTCACAGGAGCTTCTGCTACCACCTGCACTCCCACTGTACCCCGGTCTCCAGAATTTTGATGTGACATTTAGTACGTCCCCTGGGGCAGGGGACTCGGTGTCCTCAGTGGTGACCAGCAAGGGGGGAAGTGGGGCTGGGAGTGGGGGAGGAGGAGGAGGAGGAGGCAGTGCTGTTGCAGGGGGCATTGGTGATGGACCGTGCCAGTGCGAGCCGTGCCGGGAGCGGAGGGAGATTGCAGCGGAGCAGGAGCATTCGCGCCAGCAGCTTGGGGAGTGTTGGACAGAGCTGAGTCATTTGGTTCGGTGTGTGTACTGGGAGGCCGGTACCTCCCTCACAGGTAAGGGACACAAAGCTTCACGTCATTGCATTCCATCCATTGTTCCCATTGCAATTCATGCATGATGGTGATTCCAGCTACAAGTGATGGATAGATCATTGTAGTCCATATTGTATGGGATTTCTCAATTATGTTATTTGTGTAACAGCCCCCAAATATACACGCAGCATAATGAAAGACTGCAGTAAACTACTCCAATCAAGATTTTCAAATGTGTGTGGAAAGGATGTCAAGAAAGTTGTGTCAAAACAGAAAGTAGGATGTGGTAGTTGTTATGCCTTTCTATTTAGTGCCAGGCTTGTGGCAAGAAACTTCTGGTATTTGTTATACACCTGTGAGAACTGGATGGAACAGCTGTGAAATATCACCTGGATGAGAAAGAGCTATTGTTACCCACATCAGACATCTGAGCTGTGGTTTTGCAAAATCGGTTCCCCTTATTTTAAGTGCCAGCTGCGAGAAGAGGGCATATTTCTTATAATGTTCCCCTTTGTACGAAAGCCTATGGGATTTCCATGTTTAAAGAGAGAGGGGAATATAGCATCCGGGCACTTGAGCACTGGATGATGAATGTTTGTGGTTGATGAGAGTTTCTTGACAGTGGGCAATTTCTATATGTTAACACGTTAAAAAGGAGACAATCAGGGCAGCTGCCTTGCGTGTGTAAGCATGTGTGTGACTGTGTGCACTGTACATGCCGTGGCTTGCCTAAACTGTGTATGTGTGCATGCATGGTATGGATGTAGCGCAGTGGTGTAGAGCTCGAACTGGTACTGAGTGGAAATGTGTTATGTGGAATATGTAAAAAGTTAACATGGCACTAAATTCTATTACTGCTCAAGACATTTGAAATTGGTATGATATGGACTGGCTACATTCGGGCAGTACGACATTAATTGCCCTCATAGAATCGTAATATCGTAAATGTTGTATCTCCCTCAAGGCCAGCCCATGTTACATTAATATCGCCTTCAAATTCTTTTCATGGTAGGCAGATAAACTGCATGTAAATTTGTGTAACACTTTGAAAAATTGAAGAAAAGGGTTCCTTCTGTATTTTTTGTTTCTTTTTGTTTTTATGTATTGTTTTACTACTGTAACATTGCATATTGTTGTAGTGTTCCCATCAAGAAAAGACAGCACACAGAATTAACCAAAACTGAAAAAAAATCTTGAATTGTGCAATATTCCTCACACTTTTTCAGAGTGTTTGCTAATCTCGGTTAGGGGAAACTTACTCGTTACAGAGCTACTCAAGTGGATGAGATGTTTATGTCTTCATGTCATCATTAATGTGGTGGATGAATTATTATATAACTGATATTGGAAACCTGAATCCAATGTGTAGGTGAGGAGAGCACCACCAAGCTGAGTCTTCCACGCATGAAGGAGCTGGTGCACCGGCTGTGCGCCCACGACCCACACCTCCTCTACCTCTGCCTGGAAGCCGAGGTGGAGGACTTCATCAAGGAGATGCGGGAGCGTCTCCTCAAGCAGCTGGAAGGGGGCTTCCGCACCCCGCCCCTGGCCAAGCAGTTCATCACCATGCTCCTGGAGGAGTATGCGGCCCTATGTTCGGCTGCCCAGACCCTCCTGGCTATTCTCGAGGAACTGGTGAGTGGCATTGAGCTAGCAGTCGTATTACGAAGCTCCTATGACCCCTATACATGATAGGGAGGACTGTGATATGGTCAATTAGGTGGTAGATTCATTCATCCATCTTACAGATCCTTAGTTTGAATCTTGGCCAAGCCTGCATCCTGTCCAAGGATGCATTATGAACTCCAGCCCTTGTGACCTAGGTGTGTAAGTGGATATCTTACAATACCGAGGTGATGATAATAGTTAAGTATTCATCATTTTCTACTACAAGGAGCCCATTTCTGTTTGAAAGTATCTCCTCAGTTTAATTATCTTTTTGTCACCCTTTAATATCACAAAACAATTTAAGCCTTGTTATGATGTGGTTATGTACTTAGCTGTGTCGTGCTTCTTGATGTGAATGCAATCGTATAACCTTACAGGAGAAGGAGCACCTGCGCAAGTTTAACCTAACATGGCCACTCCACAACAAGCACCTGTTTCACTCGCTCATCTACATGGAGCCTGGTCTCCATGACAACCTGGGCACGCTCATCAAGCAGCTGAGGGCCATGGCCAATCAGAAGGAGCCGTACTTGGAGGAGAGCTATGCTAGCCTCCTGCAGAGGTGAGTAGAAAAGGGGGACAAAGGGGCTCTGAATGATTGCCCAGTGCAGGTGTTGAGTAGGGTTATGTTTCTGACTTGGCAGGCTTCAGAAGGTAGCAAGGTTGGCAGGGCATGTTATTGCTATGTAGTATCGTACATGAACTGTGAATGAAGCATCCTCTTCAAGAAGCATCACCTTTGCTTGTCCAAGCAAAATTCGGTGCTTTCAATTTTCCCATGGCCAGTCTCATCAAACTGACATCACTGATAGATTTTTGTTTTTTTCTTTTTTTTCTCTCCTGAAAACAGCATATCTCTATCTGGAATTAGAAACAGATAAAGTTGTTGGTCAAAAATGCAATGTGAACATCGTATACGCCATATTTCATGGTGGCTGTATTTTTATGAATTTCACGAGTTGAGTGTATTCTTAAAATAACAACATGCCAAAATATTACAATCCTTAACACAAATGCACTGTTTATCATCTCCAATATGGGAAATAACTCTTTTCCCTTATTGAAAAGGGACAATGCTAAGTTAGTCTTTTCTGTGGTTCATGATTTCGATTAGCATATTTTGAAATTATGATTATGGAAGTCCTGATTCACAAAGTATATGATGTATATGGTAAGCTGTAGCAGGCTCGTGCACTGAATGTGTCTGCTGATGATGGCTCTTCCACTTATTTCTCTCCGACTCTTCTTGCAATAGGTATCTTCAGTTTGACAATGATATGTCGGTGGTGGGCGTAGTGTGGAGGGACTGCCAACAGCTCATCGAGGATTATACCGACGAACAGGTGCGCTATCTCAGTTCTTTCACCCTTTTCCCATAGCGTTATTAAAGGGATGGTATAATATTGATACAGATGAGGATTAAGCTTTTAACGTTTGCGACATACTAAGAAACCACTTATGAAATGTTAAAGAGCATACACTTCTAAGAGGAATTCAAAGTTTATTTGATGAAAATTGGTCTTGAAATGGCTGAGATATCCAAAAACAAGGTAAAACAAAGGGATCCTTGCAAAAGCTTGGTCCCATCTTTTATAAGGATCACTTTGTTTTGGATATATCTGGCATTTCAAAACCAATTTTCATCAAATAAAATTCCTCTAAGAATTACATGCTTTTTATATTTTATGAGAAGTTTTCTCATTATCTCACAAAAAGTTGGAAACCTGAAGCTCCATCTCGACCAAAACTATACCATCCCTTTAATATGATATAGGAAAGGCTTATCAATATTGGAATTACTCTCTGCCCAATGAGGGAACAAAAACATTCCTTTGTCTGTCCGACCTGGACGTTCGTCTCATGTAGGAAGAAAAAGCCTATTCAGTGTGTTTTTGTGATACCAGGCCCAGGTATGCTACAAGTAAAGTTGCTGTGCTAATTGAACATGGGGTACAATCTCTCAAGGTCAAAGATCAAAGGTCACTGAATCTCTGGCTAGAAATTACATTATTCAGCTGCAACTTCAGTTATGAACTTTCATTGGTTATATGATTTGTTAAGAAAAAGGTACAAATAGATTACATACATAGATTGTTAGAGACTTGGGTCAAAGTCAATGGTTACTGTACTTTTGCCACAATAGGTCATTTCCAGCCTTTTTTCAGCCGGAAACATTCATTGATGATATAATTTGGTGGGCAGGGTAGAGAAAAATAGATGGTTATTTGAAGTAAAGGTCACAATGAGTAAAGTCAAAGGCTATTGCGCTTTGGTCATTTGTGCATGTTAATGAAAGACCATACTTGGTGATATAATAGTATATTGAACAAATGAGTATGCAGAGGCATACCAGTTGACTGTACAGCCATCAATTTGCTCTGGTTAGTGAGAAATCTTTTGATTCCTTTCCAAACAACATGTACATTCATATCTTTATGACAGCTTAGTTATCAACATTGTTGCCTTTCAGTAATCTCTCTCCTTATTGTCCTGATATCAGTGACATTTTGCCGTATTTCATAGCTGTCCGCTCTGAACATAGACATACATCTAGGCACTACATGATATGGGGAACTCTGTAAAAAAGAATATTCCAAGATTTTGCTGATTAAAAACTACCCTTTGTGGCACTCCTCTCTGCATAAGTATTACTTAGATGGGAAATGTCAGAAGTTGGACTTGAAACTTTTAACAAATTTCTTACTTTGCATGTATAGCTGAATTGTACAGCAAAGTGTACCAAAGCGATGATGTCACATTCTTTTGTTATAGCTTTGGTTGGAACCAGTTGTGAGCATGGTTAGCAACAATAGTGCTCACAGATATTTGGGCCAGGTGAGATTGTTAAGAACCAATTCCCAAGGTGATGAATGGCTATGACATCACACTTTGGTACTCGCTCAAGGTTCATGTATTAGTCCATTATTTCAGTGTTTGTATTGCCTGCAATGCTTTGTTAGTATGTAGTGTGCCAAGTAGGCTATGCTTATGTGATGCAAATTTTACTCATTGTAGAATGATTTGAGCATGCAAGTATAAGATATTGCAAGTTTCAGAGGACTGAGTGCTAGACATCGAAGAATGGTTTGTCTCTTATATCTGTATGTCTGGCATATTACTGTAATTTTATATGACTTCAGTTTATTGATTTATTCTTTTTTTGCTCAAACAGGAATTGTATAAAGGGAAGGATGCACTGAACCGTTCGTGGGATGTGGGTGTGTCGTCATCCAAATCGTGCCCGCTCTTCTCCGATGCCTCTAAGGCTGCAAACAGCAGGAGCATGTTTCACAGTCACTCAGCTCTGATTGGTCACATGGGAAATGGAGGCAGCTCGCACGACGCCACGATGAACCACAAGGGCTCGACCAAGAAAAAGTGAGTTTGCCATCAGGAAGTGAAATTGAATGGATTGATAGAAGTCGGTGTCCACTACCTGGACTCCTTTAGGTTTTGGGGCATAAGATCCTTCAATTTGACACTCTGATGATACCTCCTAAGCATTTTGTCTTCAAAATTTGGTACTTATTAAACAAAAGAAACTATTAAGGTATGTCATTTTAAAACTAAGGGAAAAAAGTTTGATAATATATGCCAGACTGCTATCTGTCCAGTGGCAACCAATTTCAACACCATGATACCTATGTAAACTCCATCTAAACAGTTTTACAGCCCTCCGAGTTATTGTTACATTCTATGATGATGGGCCATTAAAAAAATAATGTGCATTGGTCATGGTGCCCAACTCGTAACTTCTGTGTATCACCAGGTATCTATAAAATGATTGAAGTGTGGAAAACCCTCAATGCTTTGTGTTCAGACTCTGAAGAGACAGGCTTTTATACATCCTTGTTGAAAACCACTCTAAACATTCAAATTAATCAATTCTTGCATCGAGTTGTTTTTATTGCAATTCATTGACCCATTGCCCTACATCGATGTAAATCAGCACCGATTAATCAGTGTTTTAGTAGTAGCCACGATGAAGAACTCGTAGGCATACATACTGGGGCTGGATTTGAACCAACAATCTTCTGGTAACCGGACAGGTGTCGTATCCATTGGATCATTGATTTGAATCAAGCCAAGTATGCATTCCCATGCTTTTTTTATCATGGCTACTATGAAAACACTGATTAATCGGTGCTTATTTACGTTGATGCAGGATCCTCTCAACATGTTGTGCTATGTTGGGTCATGGGTAAACAGTCAAAAGTTTGTGCAGTCAGAGCTAACTGTTCTCTCTCTCCTCTCAACAAGGTGCCTATGTGATGAGTGCAGCCTGAATCGCATAACGTCCAGCCTCTTCACCCCTGAACTCTACGAGGAGATTGGCCTCAAGCGGCTGACTGAGGCTGCTCCCGGTGGTCAGCTGTCGACCCTGGACACGTTTTTCCAGTCCATTAATCCCCCCGACCTGTCTTCCACAACCTCCTCCGAGTGCTCCTCCCAGGAGGATAGCGAGGAAGTCATCCCCATCTTCTCTCGGAACGATCTCATCTCGTCGGGGTGAGTTAAGCCATCTCCGATTCAGTGGATTTACACATGAAGGAGCCAAAATACGCCAAATCACCCCTATCAAATGGAGTGTAACATTTATGATGAGCTTACTGCTTCATGCAATGTGTGAGGAAATTACTTTAGGTGTTATTTTTTAACTCATTTATCGTTATCAATTTTGTGATTGTGTGTTTTTTTATCAGTGGAAATGAAAGAGACCAGCATTACACATACAACGTTTGAAAAAAGAATTCCTATGAGCAGATAAAGATGTACAATTTGTGTATCCTGAAACAAGAAATGCTATGCTGCAGAGAGGTTACTGAGTGTCATTTTGATGATAAACTTCATTGCCCATATGTATTGAACAAAATTACGGCAAGTGGCAAATTGTTGGAGATGTATACAACTCGCCATTCTCTTTAGGGTGTTGAAAGAGCAGATAAGAGAGTATTTGTATCACCTTGTTTACTCGCGATACAGCTTCTGTTCTCCGCGGAGCGAAGACTCGGATGACTCCGACGACCTCGACTCAGAGTCGTCCCCTTCACCGTCCCACGAGAACGCCTTCGAGGAGGAGGAAGATGAGGAGGATGGGGAGAGACGGCATGGCCAGAACCAGTCAAGAGGGAGGGGCAGACCAGACTGCCGGGCAGCTTCTCCGGGGCAAGTCGGCGAGAGGCAGACTAGTGGTGGGGACTTGAAAAAGGTGAGCCACCTGCCTTGTCCTCCACAGTATTGATCAAAGTTTCCATGCCATGCAACATGGTCTGGTTGTGTGTTAAAGACTTAATAGACCCCGTGCAGTTGGGATTCCATGGAATGGAAAGGCTGGCCCTACTTGGATATATTTGAGAATCCCCATAATGAATTGTGTACAGCTTTATCACTAATCTCTATATCAATACACACACAGCCAAAGAATCTCGACTTGAGTCGACCATTAACGATGAATGTATGCTTTGATACACATATTCGCTGTGCGGTGTTGTTCTTGGGTTTTGAATGCTCCCTGATGGGCATCGAATGAATCGGGCCACCCATGAATCCCCATGCTACTCGGGTCTTTAATGCCAGTTTGACTATTCATTCAAAATTTTGGGGGAATTTTCATCTAGGGACCAGTGCTTCTCTGTATTTCAAGCTTTTGAGTGTCACTTTTTTCCTGCCAGAGAATTTCTCTCATACAACTCCAGAATTCATGACCAAGTGAGACAGTCACAAACAGATGGTTGAAGATGAAAGATATGATTATTCTGTAGTTGTGGCACTATCTGAGGAATTTTTATGTCCAAGAACATTAACTTTTGGTCCCTTACATGATTGCAGACACATTTAGCCACCCAGTTGGGATTTCAGTCCGTGTTAAAAAATTTTATACTTTTGGAAATAATCATAACAGATTTATCATGTTAATGAACATGTTAATGGAAATTGATAAACGTGGTCCCTCTAGAGTGACTGCAGTTTTGACCATATTGTGTCTCTGTAGCCTTTTCAAAATTAGTATCACTACATATTTAGAACTTAACATTCAGGTAACCAGTCAATACAAATCTGGCCTTCCATATCAGTGAAAAGATGTTTTGTTTTTTTCTTGTTCATCATTCATGCAAGAGGTTGTGGATTCTTCCTGCAGTAAAACCTGTGCAAGGGTGTGTTTTTATGCTAGCCAAAGGATTTCTCACATCTGTAGATAAACCTTCACAATTTCAAAGAAAGGTATCATTGAATACAGTAAGGTCTATATTTGTTTATACTTCATTCAAGGGTTGTTTGCTCTTTTTCTTTTTGCAGGACTCTTACATTTCCAATAGTCGACCCTGTGAATGTCATGCCTGTACTGCCAACCTCAGTTCTCATCTCCCTGCTACAACCACAATGACGGCCAATATTGGGGACAAGAATACCCTGCCCAACAAGCCCTCGTACCTCTTCTATCCAAACCTCCCAAACCACCAACCACTGGACCTCAGTCATCACGGCATCACTGCCAAGCACCCTCTCATCCACCCACACCTCTATAACCTGGCTTCCCAGAAGCCCACCAAGATTCCCAACCACTCCCAGCAAGCATTCCAGCTCAACCTGGATACCACGGACGGCCTCCAGGCCTACAGTGACTGGAACAGTGCCTACGAGAGTGCCAAGATGGTCCTACACTCCCACTCACACTCCCACGCCCACTACAGCCATGAGGATGCGCCTGACCTCGTCCAGAGTGTCAAGGCCACACTCCAGTCCAAGCAAGCATCAGTACACCAAGCGCATCACGAGGCGGAGAGCAAGGCAGCTAAGGAGGAGAAAGGCAAGAAGCACGGTCACGACTCCAGTGGGGTAGTGGGCAGCATCTCTTCACTACCCCTCAGCGAGTGGACAAAGCAGCACCGGCTGCCTCACGGCCAACAACTGCACAATGATGGCATCGGGAAAGGGAAGATCCTTGGGCAGGCGCAGGAGCTGTGTGCCAAGCACAATCTCCCCACAGTGCCCAAGATACCAAACAACAATCGGTTCTTCCCACCCTTACTGCAGGAGACCGATGCGATAGCTGCAGGCACGCTCACTTCGGAGGCGCTGGCCCAGCAGTTCAGCCAGGGCGTACTGACACAACAGGGGTTGGTGACGTCAAACATGTTGGCAGCTCCAGGGGCGGGGCTGCAGCTGCAGAATGCTGGCATTCATATGGCTGATGTGCACCACCTCCAACAGCAGCAGCAGCAACAGGTACCCAGTGGGGGAAAGAAGAAGAAGAGTCTAAGCGGGGAGGAAGCACTCCCTGCGGAGCCAATCATCAGGGTACCCGGTGAGTTCATGTCATGCATCTCATAGGGCGATACTGAGACCAGAATGGATGTATGATTACTAGGAAATAACAACTAAAGGATAGGTTATTCGCCTAGAATATAAAGTGCAGTCTTCTGTTCACAGATGTCCCATTTTCATGTGCACAGAGTCTGTTGCTGAACATGATGAAACTTAGCATGTATATCTGCAAACATTTTTTTACTGATGTTTGTTGGTTCTTTTGATGTCATCCAGATTACCTGAGTGAGCAGCAGCTTCAGCCGTGTTCCCACCACAACCCCATCTCTCACTCCTCAAGCATGCTGGGCTCAGGTGCAGGGTTGTGTAACAGCTCCATGCAGACTGCCAACAGCACCCCAACCTCGGCTAGTGTGTGCAGGTAAGATATTCTCCCCTCTGTTTCCTGCCCCCATCCAAAAGAAACTTCATTTTGTGTTTGATGGTACTAAAAACCTTCTGTGGAGATCTTTGTTCAAATAAATGCCTATAAGAGTGGGGTGGTCAGTTTTCTAGTCAGTTTACTATTAACAAATTTCAAATTTTTTTGAGCAATTTGCTTCGCTAAAATGACCAGAGCTCAATCTAGTTTGACTAGAACTGTCTGCTCAAGTTTCATGGTTTGCATGTTATTCAGAGTAGAACTCTTTACAGTCTTACTTCAGGTATGACCAGTAGAGAGGAGTCATATTTTTCTCCAAAGTGATGTATATTAGTCATGAGGAAATCTTCACTTTCAGTTTAACTAAAAAATAGTTAGTTTTGTGTTTTCCTCTGTTGAGGTAGAAAGTGCTTAAGCAGACCTTGTTTGCCAAACCTCTGCAGAACTGATGATGTATCTCACTGGGCTTACATGGGCTGCCCCAGGATTTGAAACAATGAATTCAGATGAAATATTTTGATCCCATCCTTCGTGCCCTTTCCCACCCACAGCAGTGAGCCGGACTACGAGACTCCAAACTACACCCAAGAGGAGGACATCCACGATGACAAAGACTCCAACGCCTCCAGCACCACCAGAGAACGAGAGTCCAAGCACTGTGAATGCTGCTACTGTGAATTCTTCGGGCAAGGGGTAGGTTGCATCTTTGGTCATTGCCCACTATCAAATGTTCTACCGAAGTAAAAATGGTGTAAGGCAATTGTATTGATGAATTGTTTGGCCATTCTTGTGTGCCCATTGGTAAACCCATGAAGGATACCAGACCTCTTCAGTTGTAGCTGTCCCTTTTTTTTTACGGTGATGGTGAGGGGAATGGGATAATAATAATAATAATAATTAGACAAATTTGTATAGCGCAGCTACTATGTAAATATACTCTACTGCGCTGTGATGTAACAGAGCTCCTGTCACTGATTAGACACACGAAAATAAATAACAAATTAATCAAAGGCTTAGACACACGAAAATAAATAACAAATTAATCAAAGGCAGGGATGGGGAGGGGTAGGGGCAGAAATAGTAATGGAAGTAAATTGACTTGTCTGACACTGCACCCCTCTTGTCCTCAAACAACTGTGTAATAGTCTGAACTCGGCTGGTATATGTTGTCATATCTTTCTCAAGGCTCACCAGACCTGTGTAAATGTGTCATCAGAATCAAATGGTTCACTGGTATGCTTCTTGACTCCGCCATTCTTCAATGTATTGTCACCAAATTGTCCCCAAAGTCGAATGTTCTAGTTCATGGCTATTCATCTTCACTGCATAAATTTCCATTCAGTCCAAGATGGAAATCACATTGCACAGCCATGTGTCTTAGTCAGCGTTAGTGTCTGTGTGATACTTGTTGGTTTCGTCATATTTCCGGCAACATGGCTCAACCTACTGTAGTGGTCCCTTACAGGGAAGTCTTAAACAGATGTCAACGGAGAGAAAGAAATTTGTGGCTTACCGGAAAACTGGAAATATTTGCTGAATGAAACGATTTTGAGCCGATGACCTTTTTTATGGAATGAAACCTTTGCAAATTGCCACTGGTATTCAATGCATTGTGTAGGAAAAACCTTTCACATGCATTTTACTTTCGTGAATCTTTCCTCGCAAAATTTGCTAGAGTTTCGCACATGTGAACATTTGTGGTTTTACAGTATATTGTCAGAAGCCCACTTGTCCGTGCAATTCTTAGTGTCATAAAACATACAAGCATTGGAATAAAATAGTGTTTCTCATTGCAAATGAATCATGTCACATATTATGCCTTGTTTTAAGGAGTAATTATCAGCACATCAGATAACTCAATGAAACTTACTTTTGGAAGATCCGGATCATGTATGTCATGCTGTATATCAGAGAGTTGTTACTGACACATCCTTTAATGCTCTGCCCTCTTGCAGCCCCAACCTGCACCGACGAGTCGGAACTACACTGAAATCAGGGACAGACTCCGGCTGAGGCTGAGGGAGAGAAAGGTAATGAGTCATGAGGCACCATCTCATGGATAATTTGCAATCTGTGGTGCCATGAAACTTGAAGTTTTGTGTTCAGTAACCAATGGGTTCTCAATTGACACGTAACTCTTTTCTTCCTTGAGTGTTCATGTAAGGAGTAATAGACATTTTAATCATGAGGGCAGGTCTCAATGGAAGTGCAGTGTGCATTCATAAGCAAATGAGAGTTTGAAGAGTCTTTAAGATTTGACTGATAGTATAAAATTTGATGTCACCTTAGCCCACAGCTCATAGCATATCGTTAAAGAGCGGCCCATTAGATATGTGAAAGTGCTTCTTTTAAGGCTTCGTGCATCAACTATTTAAAGGGGATGGCTAGTAACTGATCAGTGGGAATCAGTGGAAATGCTTTGAGATGATTGTTCCAATCCTTATGGGATTCATTCAAGAGTCCATTGTATATCTATTGTTGTGTGAAAATTATTTGCTTCAGAACGGTCTCATATTCAAGTAATGTGCAGATTAATGCTCCGTCACTGACCAGGGACGCTAACCTGGAAGCATTAAACTGCACATTACTTGAATATGAGACCATTCTGAAGCAAATCATTTTCACACAACATTAGATATACAATGAACTCTTGAATGAATCCCATAAGGATTGGAACAATCATCTCCCAGCATTTCCACTGATTCCCACTGATCAGTTACTAGCCTTCCCCTTTAAGGGCTATTCAGACATCACAAACATTGATATTTTTAACAAGGCTTCAATATCTATGCAGGTTTCCTGTATACAGACGCTCAAACAGGAAAAGGCAACTGAAAAATATGCCTCGACTCCTTTTGTGTAGAGAGTAGATTTATGATATCTATTGTACGGTAAAACGAGGAATGTTCGCATGCATTTTAATTTCGCAAGAGCCAAAATTCGCGAAATTGAAATGGACACAAAAGTTCTTGTCTACCATACATTCATTGAATGCCAGTGGCAATTCACGAAAATTCATGCTGCAAAAAAGGACGTCAGCTCCAACTCGTAAAAATATTATGCTGCGAATATATCGTGTTTTACGGTATTTATGTGAATATCTTCTTTGGTAAAAGATAGGTTAACAGCCTGACAAGAAATACTCTATTGTTGTAAAATACAAAAGTACAGAAGTTATGTCATACTTTCTCACCAATTTTTCCACATAGCAACCCAAGGACCATTCACCCTCTCACGAACCCGCCAGGCCTCCACCGGCCACGGAACTGCTGCAGAACGACGACCGCACTGTGGAGGATTTGCTCTCGTTCATTGAGGGCGCCAAAAAGAGCAAGAGTAACTCCAAGGCGGCCAAACGGCAGAGGCAGAGACAGAGAAAGGTAAGTTACAGGCGACCATGGACAAATACCCATTTAGTATGGAATTCTACTTAATATCGTGAGACGAGTCTTACAGTTTTCACATGCGCATACATCAGGAAGAGTGTCGTGTTGATGTAGAGACTTTGTGAGTGTCATGGAATTCTGCGCTGACCACTCTCCACTGGTTATACTGCCAATGTAACGCTGTACATCTGGAATGACTTAATGTGCCAGGGTGATTGGGATAAACCTGTTTTGCCTTTTGTTCTAACATGTGTGTGTATGGGATGCACCACATCACCATGCTATTTGATGGGTGTGAAGTGGGAATATGTACAACATGCTCAGCTACACTGGATTGGTTAGACGTGATTGATAAGACTTGATTAATATTCAAGCACTTGCCCAATTTGATTCCCTGAATAACTTGCATGAAAAATACATGTACATTACATCATGCGATATGAACTCTCATGTCTGTAAATTTTAAATGTCTCTCTTTGTCACAGGCTGAGGAGAAAGCTAAGCATGTGCCAGACAATGGTCACAAAAACCCAGTTCATGTTCCAGTGTCTCTCCACCACCACCACCACCATCACCATCACCACCATGTAGAGGTGACGAGAGAGAAGCAGCTGGATGCTGTACATCACAACACCAACTGCAAACTACAACAGCAGCAGCAACAACAGACAGAGGCACCGTCACCACTTCCGCAACACCAAGCAGCGAAGCAGGCTGCACCTCACCAACCTGTGGTAGCATCTCTCCACCAGCCAACAGCCTCGTCATCAACCACACCAACCACATCCTTGGCATTGCCAAGACCATCAGCTGCATCCTCCAAGACCAAACCAGCCCCATCTGCACCATCACTGGAAAGTCAGGGTAAAGCCAAAACAGACAATTCCAAGAAAAAAGTGAAAGGTACAGGTTTGACCGCGCCCCAGTCGTCGAGCGACGCCGGCATGCCCTCAAATGCAGGCACAAGGAATTTGGAGAGCAAGTCCAAAGGAAAGCAGAATGGGGCAGGAAAGCAAGGACCATCGTTAGTCCAGGCGGTTGATTTATCGATGGCTGTGGACCGGGCGAAGGAGGAGCAGGAAAGGATCCAGAACCTTGAGTGTACCAAGTCCCAAGTGAGACGTGACAAGAGCAACGGAGCCAAGCAAGTTGGGCAGCAGGAGCCACATAAGTCCCTGCCACAGCCCCAGCAGCAGAAGCAGCAGCAGGTACAGAGGGAGAAGGGTGACAAGTCCACCAAAGTTGAGGAGAGCAGTGCGTGGAAGACTGTTGCTGCCCAGGAAAAGCGTCTCAACGGCAGTGCTGGCGACAATCACCGTTCCAACGTTGTCAGCACTAAAAATAGTAATGGTAAAAACAAGCAGAATGGCATCGGCGTTGCCAGGAGTGACGACCCTCAACAGAGGAAGGCCAACGCCGGCAAATCTCTGCAGGGGCAAGGTTCCCAGAATGGCACAAACATGCACAACCAGAAGACGGGACATGCCACCGTTGCCAAGAGGGCGAGCACTGGCACCCTGTCCAACACCACCAGGGAGCAGGTGCAGCAGAAGGGGGATGCAATACAGGCAAAGTCCGTGGGCAAGAAACTTGAAAATAACCATCACACCAAGCTGGACATGCAGCCATCACAGAATGGAAGCAGCCAGGAACCACTGACCAATGGGACTGCTGTATCCAATGGCAACGGCACCACTAGCAAGAGGAGGAAGAAGAAGAAGAACTCCTCGGACAACCCCAATGCATCCATCGGTGAGTATTCATCTCACCTCAAAATACAGGAAAGGCAAAATGAAATTATCAGTCGGTTAAGAGCGCTAGAATCCTTAATCTTCACTTCACTGTCCTGGAAGGTTATGACAAACTTGAATATTCTTCGGTCAAAATCCAATGAAGTCACTAGTAATATCAATTCACGCAAGCATATCATGTCCTCTTGTAAGATTCCTAAATGGGAGGGATACCTCAAACTTTCTTTGGCTGTAAGAATTCATTGTAAAGGAATTGTTTGAGTGACTTGATTTTTAGTGACTTTATTGTGTATCGTATGACCTTGGCGTTGTTTGACACTGGCAGGCGGTCATGTTTTCTGTCTTGTTGAAGTATAATATGCTACCCCAAGTATTCAGACTTCCGTGGGTTGACTTCTCACATGTCAAGTCCTCAAAGACCAAGATAAAACCAAATTGTCATGATATGCTACTCCTGAACCAGAAGGAAGCAAAACCCTGCATGAAATCTGTGGATGTTACACGCTTCCGCCTCACAACCCAGATGTAATGTAACAAGCATTTGTGCCTCTTCTTTCAACAGATGAGATCTTTCTTCCGAAAGAGAATGTGGACATGAACGAAATGGATGAGACTGAGAGAGAATTGGAGGCATTCAAGAGGTGAGAATTCCCAGAATTCATCATTGATATTTTGCCCTAAAAATAAAACAAGTTTCTAAAACCAAGAATATTTTCTTGCAAATTTAGCCAACCTGTTTGCCAGTTTTCTGAGTAACAAATTGATCTGGACCCTGTCTTTTACGTGAGCATTTGCTTTGTGGAAGTATTCAATTATGAAGACATCCTGCACGAGAGCTGCCAAGTCCGTCTGATTATACAGGAGGCTTCCTGAAAAGACAAAAACAAAAGAGACAATCTCTTTACATTTTGACAAAGACTATAAAGTCTCCCTGACTTAAGAGGTATTTTTAAGATACTTGTTGTAACACAGAAGTGTCTCCCCGGTTGCATCTGTGAATCTCACTCAATTTGATGTATGAATAGAGGCTGTCGTGCTTCATGAGGCCGACTGTTACTGGATGCTAAAAGATCTTGTCCCAAAGTCATATCAGATCAAGATGTGGAAAGTTCTGTGGAAATGTGCCAGATTTTTTTTTTCTTTTTACACTGAAAAAACTTAGCATTCATGCCAGAAAATGATTTGGAGGCTGGCCATATTGAATTTCAAGTGTGGAAGTTATTCCTTGGATGATTTTGAACTATTATTGTTGACACTTTACAAAATGCCACAATACAGCCCAGCTTGCACCCTCTGCAAGAGTCAATTTCGTTAATCAGAGGATGAAAACATTCCTGGGTCCTGTTTCATAAAGCTGTTCGTAAAGTTACGAACAACTTACGAGCGACTGGTGATCAGTTCTGATGTGCTATACTTATCAGAATTTCGATAATTCACCACAAGAACTGATCACCAGTCACTCGTAAGTCGTTCGTAACTTTACGAACAACTTTATGAAACAGGGCCCAGGGCAATAATGGGTCAACAAGTATCTCTTATGTTGTGTGCTGCTGCTGAAGCAGTCTTTTTGGATCGACATTCTCAAAAGGTAATGTTGTGAGTAATCTGCATGTTAGGGAGATAACCAAACTGAGAAATATGTTTATCTTTTTTCACCTCTTTTTCTTCATTCTTTGCCAATCAGATTCTGCTTGGCCTCCACTCCCCAGCAGCACAAAGAGAAAGTGGTCTTCAACGTCAAGGACCTAGCTCTGAAGAAGAGCAGCCTACAGGCCCACTGAGCCCAGCCCCCGAGTGTTACCATTCCACGTCCACCGTGACACAAAGAACTCTAAACTCCCTATAACATACACAACACTTGCATATGATTTGGGTTCTTATCTGATTAGATGTGACTTTTGTGTCTGCTCATACAAATCGAAAGATTACAGGCCTCAAGAAATTAATACAAAGCTGCCTAATTGCCTGGATGTTGCTATCAACAGTGTTAGAAGTCTGACTAGGATGTTTATCACTGTCAAGATGAATGTAAGCACCGTTTGTCTCTATGAATTACTTGCGCATGGCCAAAGAGATTAGTTTGCAATGACATTTAAAACTGAGGAACAACACCAAAAAATTGACAATAGTGCAGTTATACACTGTTGGTGGAGCACTTTGGTGAAATACTGTGGTAATTGTAAGTGTAACATGACTTTTGTGATAAAAAAGAGTTTAACAGAAGGGAACTGTAGTGATTTTTCAACAGGTAACCTTTCAGTCTCCTAGCTGTAAGCCAGATAGACATGTCCCACAACCATCACAGTCCAGAGGATTGCGAATGGGTGTGCCCCGTGTTTGAGTTGTGTGAAGGTGCCGAAAAAATTACCATAAGGGTGAAGCTGTCACTGACAGACAGAGCCTGCGATTGATACATGAAATTGATGATGATGAGTTGACGATAATGACAGGGTAGGAATGGAGAAACAGGAAAATATGAGAGGATGCTTGTGGGAATGATGACAGTTTCACTGAAAGGGAGAAGAATTAAAAGGAATGACATCACCGATAAGGACAAATCTTGATACTCACACTCACAAGACCAGGTTTGAGTGCTCAATGGGACTTAATATTTTGCAGTAGGGAAAATTGATGTTCCATTTGAATGTTGAGTGTATGTGAATACACATGTGCACTGAACTTTGTGACAACTGGATTTCTTTTTTTTTTAAATTCCTTTTATCCCCCTTTACGTAACAGTGCTTGAAGCCAATGCATTCAAGTTGTGCTTTGATTAGAATACTTGCACCTTTTTTTTTTTGGCTGAAAAAAAAATGGAGGGAAGTTTGGAAGAACTCAAACCATCGGTAAGCAGAGCTTGTGAATGTTGCCAAGGTGTGGTGTGCTGCCTGTTAGGCGAAGAAAAAAAGAAATAAAGAATATACTGCATATAGCATCTCATGTGATGTGGCATCTGGAACTTGGGCTGCACTAAACCATATAGTGATGTATGCAACAGTTTGAAGTAATTTTGCAGTTACTGGTTACAAAACGCAGTACACGGCTGCTTGCGTTGTCGTATGGGGTGATAGACCTTTCATTGTCACTGCTTTTCAAATATCTGATCGACCTACTTTTACTGTCACAGAAGTAGTGCAGAAAAAGGAGGGATGACCAGCAGGAATTCATTGACTTGAAGATTTAGGTCGGTAAGGCTTCTCCAAGAACAGGGCAAGGTAAATGTCTATAATCTCCCTAGATTTACAATAAACAGACAGGACTTCATAGAAGAAAAGTGATGGATTTGCATCGGACTGTACAGTTTGATCAGTGATGTGAGGTTGTCTTTTGCAAAGATGGCAGTGTGTGTTTGTGGGATGTATGCAACTTTATTCATGCGGGCTTGATTTTGAATTTGAAGTTTTCGCAGTGGCTTACAATCTGGCATCACTCAGTAATGAGACTGAGGAATTCGTTTGGTATTTATTTTTTTTTTTTTTCATGAAAAGTGCATGATTTTTTTGAGAATTTAAATATGTGATGAGAGTGAAGTAATGGAAGAAAAAAAAAAACCCTTAACTTTGGAAGCAATTTTTAAAAACAGTTATTCTTATTTTGTGAAGTGGGGTGGATTTTAAAAGGAAATGGTCGAAAAAAAGAAAAAGTATAAAATGTTTGCATCTTATTATTTAATGAAAAATTTGAACATGTAGAGTATGAAGCAATGATTGCATTGTGTTGGAGTACTTCAGAAGTGTTATGGTCGGACTTGTCTTTTTCTGACAGCTGTCATTTTGTGCTATGCAGGAAGTTGAAGAGAACAGAGGATTGTTACCAGTGGCATGGACAATTTTGCCATTTTGGGCGTGGTCGAAGTGTGTTAACATTTATATATTTTTCTGTTACTTGTTGCGTGAAGAAAATGCAAGGATTGTATCTGTGAAGCGATGGAAAGGCGGATCGTGTTGATTCTCCTGGGTCATAGAGAGGTCAGGGAATCGCCGAGACGAGTTCTGCTCCAATTTTTTCTGTCCCTCGATAAATTTGTAGTGTGGTTTAGAAAATACAGAAACTGAACGGAAAAAGGAAAAAAAAAAGCGTTTATTACTGATGCGGAAAAAATTCCAGTGCATATTAGCCATTTTCATGATATGTAAACAAATGCTAACAAAAAATAAAACATTGATATTGCAATGATGATCCACATTGTTTTCAGACTCTTTTGTGTTTTGCCAAAGAATCGGTAGTGCTGAGAGTAGCATGAAATCAGATGTCTTCTGCTGCTCAAGAGAGAAGATAATATGATGTGACACCAATAATCATACATATTTGGATGTGGCAAATATATATACAATAAGACATATATCATGTATACTATAAAAGTGGATAATTTTTGTGGTACTAATTCTTCGCACTCGGCCATGTAAGATGAGTTTTGTACTTTTAAATTCTGTGGAATCAAGACATCAATCACTGGAACATGGCAAGCAAAAATATCTGCATGCTTTTATTTTCATGCTAGTTTCTGGTTATGCAAAATGCGCAAAAATTTCAACACCGCGAAAATTTCCACTTTTACAGTACTGTAAAAGTAGAATTTTTCGTGTATTTCGCACAACCAGAATCTAGCGCGAAAATAAAAGCATGCCAATATTTTTGCTTCCCATATATTCCAATGGCTGCAGTCTTGATTCCATGAAATTAAAAACACGCAAAACTCTTCTTACCCAACTAAGCACGAAAAATTAGTCGCGCAAAAATATCCACTTTTACAGTAGTCTTTTTCAGTGTTAAATTTATTGACCTTTTGACCCTTGACCTTGTCTGACTTTACCAATACTCGAACTTTGTTAATGTCTATTTCAGCCCTAGCAGGCCTCTATTCTCTGTTCTAACCATTCAAAATATTCTGAGAAACCATGAACAAAATGTATTGCGAAGGAAAGCTAGAGTATGGAGGTTTTCATAATTTTGAGACTGGGTAAAGCCAGTTGTTTGAAACGGTGTGACAAAAAAGTTTTCAGGCTCAGTTTGAATGTCGTGAAGAAATATCTTAATACATGTATGACAATGTCCACACAAGTGAAAACAAAGCGAATAATGATGCAGGTATGTCCGTTTCAAATATCTCTCTAAAAATTTAATAGGAATAAATCTGAGGTATTAATCATGAACATTGTAAAACTTTTGTACATGAACAGATGAATATAAATCAAAACATCTAATATGTTTAAAATGTTAATAATTTACAAAACTTGGTTCATATAAATGCTCTACTCACATGAAAACAATACATCAAGTGAACCTGCCACACAGCAATAACATTACAGGTTTACACACGTCATGTTTGCTATTCCAGGCCAAAATGCATGAAAAAGTCAAAATAAGGTTGTGTTGGGAACATTGATAAGTTGAATATGCCCTAAATTTAAATAGATTTGCCTAAAGTTATACTGTATCTCTCCTACAAGAATTACTCTATGAGATATATTCTCTTGATTTGACATACATTGACAAATTTAAAATTATTGCAATAGGGTATTTCAGGGTAAGATTTTCTCATGCACTACGTACAGCAGCTTCAGGCTGTCTTGACAAAAGCTGGTAACATCACAAATAACAAACTTACAAAGTTACAACTGTAGGTCCTCTTAGAGTATGGTACAGAGATGTTAATAGTGGTACAGTGCACTCCTGCTACAACGAACATGGTTATAAAGAAATTCAGATTACAATGAAGTGAAAATTAAGACCACAACAGTATCTACTCTTTGTTTTTTATCGGTTTATTTGTTCGGTTATAGCAAAATTTTAATATAACAAAAGAAAACTGCCGGTCCCGAAGACTTCGTTTTAACGCGAGTGCACTGTACCAAGAGACAGAGAACGAGTAGACGAGACTGAGATAGATCATGATCTAGAGAGGAGGGAGGGAGGTGAGAGAATAGAGCATATTAATGTGCACATCTATCATGGCAAAGAAGCTCTGCAGAAATCTCTTGGAAATATGAACATGAACATCAAAAGAAGCCCCCCCCCCCCCCCACACACACACACACACACACACAGACTACCACCACTGCTCAAACTTCTATTTCAGTATTTGTAAATTTTTCTTCTTTTTTCTTGTTTTCTTGGGTAAAGTACTCAAATCAATTTTGCACAAAGTCAGATGCAATATGAACATGCTAGAAATATGCAGAACACAGCATGTGGCAAGTAAACTGTTAACCAGTCAAACCATTGAGTATGACAGAGATTTGATGTAATTTGTGATATGCACCAAGAACACAATTTGGCGTAACAATAGACAACATCACATCATACCATGGTAGTACAGAGAACAAGTATATAAACAACACTGCAAAAAGCTAGTATCTTTTCTTGGTTGATTTTGTGTCCAAAATCTGTTTGAGTCCCTGATTTTCCTAAAGGTTTTCTCCCAGACACCTCTATTTGTGAAAACTGTGCTGATAATTGTATCCATGCACAATGCCTATCATTTAAAAAATCAGTGTACGATGAACAAATGATTATTCCTATAGAAAAGCTTACAGTCAGAGACATAATACCTATGATATAATCTCAAATTAGATTCAGCTGCACAAAATTACATTATGTCAATAAATTGCCAATTAGATTAATATACACTCAATAGATCGATGCTATGTGTTCCTTTTGGTCCTTTTTCCTTTGTATTAAAAATCTTCCAGAACATGCAAATATTGCCTTTAATGAAAATGTTTCTCATAATGCTATCAGGTTTTTCTTTCATTTAAGCAGTACTCAGTGGCTTTAAGACAAACCTCTAGTGGGCTTTTACCTCAATTAATTTCCAACCTCTTAGTCTCAGCATTCAGTGTGGAAAGTTCTTTCATCATATCAGATGTCATAATTGGTTGCTGGACCTCCCTGAAAAATTACTGGCAAGACAGTCGATTATGGAAGAAACATCAATTTTTTTTTTTTTTTTTTTTACAGCAACATTAGTAGCGGTGATACTGGAAGCCCACACTCCACAGGAGGATCTAGACTGATGAAGCAATTCCTCGTGGATGATCAGAAGTTCCTCCCTCTTTGGATGTAGATGTCAGTGAAAGGTCTTTCTTGGCGCACTGTGATCAATCCCATAGCTGCATACTCTACAGACAAGACAGGAAAGATCAGAACAATTGCATAATAATGTGCATTTGGTGTATCGTGACTCAGAAGAAATTTTACGTGTCTGGGAACGATGACATTTTCCAACAATTTTGTTGTAAATACAAGTCTTTTATAGCATTCACAAGCAATATCATACTCAGTACTAGCATGCAGGGAAACTAAAGCTCTCATGAAATTTCAGACAATGTTAACACTTCCCATACATGCTCATCATGCCCTCTGTAATATGACTAGTGATGGAAGGAAAACTTGTTCTTTATCTTGGGCATGGTTTCCAAAAACTACTTGGGCTGAAGTCAAAGCTTTCCCTCTTTTATCCCTTTAAATTCGACTTATACAATATCTCAACCAAACAATGAACCTTGTTCAATTTGACTGAGAACTGTGCAATCTATACCTTTCCTTCAAGACCTAATCAGGTCTTCAAGCATGGCTGCATGCATGAATGCATTTCATTATGCTGAATAAAACTCACATGTGTATCAGATTTAATGACAAGTACAGCTTCTGTTTTGGTACTTTATTAACAAGGGTGTATCAATTTTCACCATCCACCTTCCTAAAACAAAACTTAAAACCAAGAGTCCACAGATATAACTATAATAACAAATTAGTGCAATTTCATTTGTTTCTGTTTTAACACTTCAAATGTCTTGGGCATTCATCCTATATACATGATATGTTGATTTTGTGAACTTCTTTGTTGATCTTTTTGAAAAATGATCTCTAGACTTACCAAGGCACACAGCAAAGATCTTTGCAGCCACAGAACAATATGTCGTTATGGGAACCAGATCCTTGAACGTGATTTGACCGTATTCTGCTGTCAGTTCTCCGATCCCCCTGAAAGACAGCAATTAAAAATCATGACACATTTTTCAAAATATGCCAATCCAATTACTGTATATGCCAAATATTTCACAAATTTCAAGAGTTAGGTGCTATTCACGAAATTAAAGACATGCGAAAATAATGACTCTGATCCCGATATGAATGTGATGCACACATACACATTTCTCTGTCAGTATAGTACGAAAGAGGCTATCGGCTCCAATTTGCGAAAATTTCATGCCGTGAATATATCAGGTTTTACAGCCTACAAAGATAATAATTTTAGAAACCTAAATTCTTACTTTGATGCATCAAAAGTTCGTTATAACTATGTTCATTACAACAAAATGCACTATAATTCTAATACAGTGGACTCCCGTCCTCGGGACCAACAGTTTTCTTTTGTTACATTGAAATTTCGTCACAACCAAACAAATAAACAATAAGAAGCATATAGCAGATAATGTTGGAGCTGAATTTTTACCTCGTTGTGACCAGAACCTCGTCATAACCATGTTCATTATAATGGGAGTGCACTATATTGAAATTTCATTATAGGTGAACAAATGAGGTATGTATATATATTATACAGATACATAGATAATGATTTTGGGACCTGAATTCTTACTTTGATGCATCAAAATTTCCATATAACTATGTTCATTATAACAAAACGCATTGTAATTCCAACACTGTGATGTCCAACAAACCTTAGCACACTATCATGTGGGATGATCTCCTCAACTCTTCTCTTCTCTTTCCTCCTCTTCCTCCCCTCCTCGTCCTCCGAGGTGCTGGTCTCCGTCACAGTGGGTGCCCCCAGTCCCTCCAAGGGTTCCACGGCGACTAGCTCCTCCTCTGGCAACAATGGAAGCTCACCAAGGTCAAGCAACTCCTCTGGAATGGCCTCTTCCACTTCTTTGATGCTGTCCCCCGTGGGGCGGAGTTGGCCTCTGTTGCAGAGGGGATCCAACCCAGTCATAAATTAAAAAGCTCAATCTTTGAATGGAACTGCAACACTCACAAATTAATGCAAGATCGTGTGGAAATTTCTCAAACTACAAAGTTTAACTGAAGTGTGCCAGTTCTGAAATTCAAGTGACAAGTCACGTTCTGCATCATAAAATTTCAGTTTGAACTGTATTTAGAGCAACTGCAAATACTGGTATTTAAGAAAATACTGGATTTTTTCTTTGATTCCTCATACTGTGCTGCATTTCATCCATGCAGTTTGAGGTGTGCATCCAACTGTCACTACATATCACTCAAACCCTTTCACTTTCCATTGCTGCTACTTCATGCAGGATGATTTACTGCGTAATATGTGAAATTGTAGAATCATACTCTGATCATATACTTCCCAAATTCCTATCTCAAAACATTTGCCAAAAATATCTCACAAATCTATTGCTGTGTTATATTACAATCATGATAGCTGACTTGGACAACACACGTAAGAGTGGAGGTATTTGCCACACAATTCCAGAGTGCATCATGCTCCTCATAGATTGTTGGATCAATTATTTGACCTTTCATACTTAACTGTCAAATAAAATTTGACGAAATTCTACAAATTCTATCAAAACAAATCAAACAAGAGAGCTAAGGCAGCTTCTACATGAGTTTGGAGGCATGAGGTAGACCATTTAGGCATATACCTTGCTGTCAATGGTTTGAGTTCTTTTTCCCATGTATAAAAGACAAGATAACAATGTAAACTACATCATTCGTTGGTAAACATTTACAAGATAAGAGTTGGGAAAGTCTTTCCTCTGGGGATTCTAACCTCTGGAGAGATGTGTCGGAGTGAAAACTCTTCTGTCTTGAGCTATCCCTTGATTCCGACAGCCGGCTGGTGTCTGCATGTAAAAACGAGGTATAGAGGCATCAGTTTATGATTCGTGTAAGTTATTTTACAAATGTTAGCCGATACAAAAAGTCTAATAATCACATAGCTTTGTGTCTATAAAGTTGCTTTAAAGGCATAATTACATCAATTGTTTATCAATTACTTTCATATTAGCTGTCTCAACACAAAGACATATGACGTTCCTTTATATTGTACTCTCTGCTTACTTGCACAAGGTTGGCAAGTACATTTCACCAAATGTATACATAGATGTACTTGCTCTTGAAAACCCTGGAGAGCTCCATGTAATATCTAAAAGACAAAAGGTTTGCCCTTTGCCCCAGGGAAGGTGTGTATGTACACAGAATGGTCTCTCTGCCAGAGTTTGAAGTATGGACTGTAAAGGTGTGTGAAGCAGTGATGCTCAACAAAATGACTCACCTTGCAACTTAACTATTGTTTGTTTCAATTAATTTACATGTTATTTTACATCAAAAGTATATTGGACTACATATGCTAATTGCGCCTCACTATCAGGGTTGGATTGTAAACATGAAGAACCCCACCTGATATGACAAAGGACTGGGGTGTTTCCTCCAGCTTAGCCCGTGGTTGGCTGGTTTCCAGGGAGATGTCTCTCAGACGCTCTGGACTAGCCGAGATCTCATGACGCAAGATCTTAGGGAAGCAAAACAATGACAAATTCATATAGATTAGAGAAAAGTATGTGCACTAAATTGAGCAAGATATAGTTGTATATTGTATATAGTTGTATCGTATATTTTCATGAGTGCTTAATTTTTCCTTGGAAGGTGAGTCTTTGAGTCTAGTGGATTGTGCTGTGAGCCTTCAGTGAGAAGGTGCAAGGTTTAAAGTCCTACTGTCGCCATCACATTTTTATAACTAAGACTTTTAATCTGCAATACTTCTTTCTTCTATCTATAGGTAGGAAGCTGAATATTAATGATGTTGGATTTATTAGCATGTTGCTACCATAAAGTTCCAGCCTAAGTGGCTGTATAGTTGTACAGAGCAATGAGCACCCTTGTAGAGTGGAAAGGCTTTGTATAACTAATGGCAACTCTTATGATCGTGATGAGAAGGCACTCACTTACCATAGAACATCTGTACAATGTCTATACAGTGCACTCCCTTTTAATACAACAAAGTCCTCGGGACCAGAGGTCTTCTGTCATTATATCAAGATTCCATTATAGCCGAACAGTAAAGTATATAAAGGTATATAGAGGATAATTTTGCAACCAGATCTTTTACTTTGATGTAATGAGAATTTCGTTATAACTGTGTTTGTTAAAACAGTAGTTGCATATGTACATTTTTAGTAAACACACACAAGAGGAAGGGTTTAATCACCTCTGGCACTGATTTGACGAGCTCCACCATTTCGTCATCCTCCTCTTCCTCCTCCTTCTTTTCCTCCTCTTTATCCTCCCCACTGGTGGTTTCTGTGGTGGATCCGTGCTGGATGACTGGGGATCTCATGTAGGCCGTACTCCAGGCCGGAGCGTCCAAGTCCTCTGTCTCTGGGTCTGCGATGGCCTGCCGTAGCTGGGCACGAGACTTCCACAACTGATGCAGTGTGGGATTTCGCTTCAGTGCTGAATGATTAAAAAAAAACAAATCTTGGACAGTATTGCTTTCTGCTGATGTATATCAACTGGTCTTTAACAGGAGCTGACATTCCATGGATTGTGTTTGGATTCATTAAACATGGAAAGTAAAAGGCCACTCGAATGCTAATGAGCAAGCTACCATGGGATCAATGGCTTAAGTCCCCTTCAATGGATTATGCAATGAGGGTAAAATGTCTCACTAGAGGGTGTAACTGTTGCTGCCAGCTGACTCATATCTGGGACCTCAAGCATGAGATACTGGGGTCTTATATCTAGCTGAGCTGTCATTGCTCACTTTCTACTGACATACACTATTGTGGGCTATGGATTACTTAGATACTTGATCATATTGCTGCTTGGCTCGATTACAGATTATTTTTAACATTACCAGCCTTAACTTCTGAATCAGCATATTGTTCTTGTTTATCATAAAAAGAATGAGAAATCTACTAAAACTATAGCAACAGTTGATGATTGGTTGATGTAAAATCTCAACTTAGTTTCAACGTAAGACTGCCAGAAGACACGATATAGGCGTACAAGCATTTCATGTTTTTTTTTTTCCTTCTGATTTTTCAATACCAAACCAGGGGTTATTAGCCAATTCAAGTCAAACCACACCATAAATCATTAAAAACGTAGATGAGAAAGAAGGCACTGCTTACCCTTTCTTGCTGGTTCCTCAAACAGCTCCTTAGCAGATGGATAGGTGATGGTAGCCAGAGACTGCAATATGAGATGTTCATTTATAACAAAAGTCATATCAGCTCTGTAAAGTGCACTTCCATTATAACGAACACATTTAAAATGAAATTCCAATTACAATAAAATGAAAATCCAGGTTGTAAAATTATCGGCTCTATGTTTTATCATTGTTTTTTTTGTTCGGCTATAACGAAATGAATCCACTGTATTGTTGCACATTTTAAGATTGAGAATGCTGAGGTCATGCAATTCTTTGAAGCAATCTTTATTCTGTTTTAAATTTCATCTGGTTAGTTTAATTATCATTAAAAAAAATGTTTTTAAACAGTTATGGAATTATGAAACACCCTTTGGCTAAAAGGTAGTACCTACTAAGGCTTTAATTTTTCACTTGTCATGTCATCCAGCACCTAACTGATGTCTAAGCTAATTAGTGCTGAGGACACCAACGGCAGTGAAGCAAGACTTTCTGAAAAGAATGAAAGACATATGCTCTGATGACTTATGAATACTGAAGACACATCACCAATATCATGACCATCAAACGCAAGAACTAACCTCCGTCCGATTAAGGCTGGCTGCGGTCTCCATGTTGTGGCGGATATCCTTCTTGCTGAGCTGTGTTGTGGTGTCGGCAAACACAAGGCGACGCTTGCGTCCCCTTCGATGAGCTGGACTTGGGGTGATGGAATCAATGGGTGAGAGGCGAAGGATTGGAAGCATGACCTGAAATCAAACAGGGATAAAAAACTTTAATTGCTTTCTGTTCGTCACCCTTCTTATGATAAGGCTATTGTTTGTATAGTAGGCAGATCTGCAAATCAAGAACAAATATTCATCTTGATGGGAAGTTAATACTCACAGCTCCAGCTGAGGGAGTGACCAGTCCACGATCTTCGTGCTTGTCGGGCGAAGTGGCCTTTCCTGTCTCCACTTCTTCCATTTGAACACCAGCATCTCCTACCAACTCCACCCTCTCTGGGGATGGCACGGGCTCCTCTTGAGATGGGATTGGTGACAGGATGGCCTGGTGTGCAAGGAACCCTCCGGGGGACGCTTTGGTGGTCGGGGAGAGGAGGATTTCACCCGTTTGTTCATCCAGGGCCCACAGCTGGTCATCTCTGCAGCACGATGAAGATGGTCAAGTTTGCTGAGCAACACATCACCTAACATTCAGAGCAATCTACCCCGTCTGTCGCCAGTGTACTTGAATCCACAGAAATCCATGTGCTCTCTCTCCTTCCACTACTAAGATTCCTAAATACCCCAAATGCATAAATCTAACTATGAACAACTCCTACTCGGCCACTATAAGAGCTCAGACTCTCGACTATTTAAATTATTATAGTTTCAAGTTTCACAGCAGTAGCCTTTGTACATTCAGTCAACTGTGAACAAATGGCTTGTGGCTATGAAGGTTGCAAGATTCGAAGGCCCAGTTACAGGTATCATCATTACAACTGTCATTAGCCGTCAGCATCATGAACAATATTTTCAATTATTATGATTATCATCATTAACCCATCCACGTACGGGCCTCTGTGTAATCTGTAAAATCGTGCCTGCCTAGTAAGTTGGCCATGAACTTGGGCGCGATCTTCCCTACGGCGCGATCTACACGCGAAGAGCATTCATACGTCATTGAAAAACTGCCTGTGTCATTCCCACTAGGCAGGAGGGATGATGCGTGTACACTCGTGCTAATATGCACTTACTTGACTCAATGCAGCACTAGCTTATGTGAATTTTATGAAAAGAAATAATAAACTGTGCAGGAATTATGAAAAAAATATTGTTTCTGTGTATTTCATTCATAAATCCTCTTCATTTCAAGCCATCTGTAATCACATCTTACCCACTTGCGAATAGACGTGTCCATAGTGTCCTCGAGCCCCCGAGATAGCTCTGGAACATTCCATTCAATGACGGGGTTTTTATTTTGCAACGTTATCTAATAACGCTCATGTAAGCAAGTTCTTGCTATGGCTAATCTATTTTGTAATGTATCATAGTCTATCTATGCTGAAATAACCTAATTCAAATTTGCAGAGACATAGAAAAAGATTTGTTTTACAATCGTGATACGTTCAACTACTCATTTACCCTGTGCTGAAATCCGCATGTCTGCTCCGCACATGTTATCGCTATCGCTCAAACTTCGATCGCGATGGCTTGTGTGTGTACGTGATGACGTGTGTGTGGAGAAGCATGGGGCTGAAAAAACACGCAGCTAGCTAGCTCCACGTGGTATGGTAAAAAACAAATCGGACGTTCGAAGTCGTACATTCAAGAGCTAAAACAGACAAACAGCGAATTCAAAGTCCACTGAAAAGGTCTTGACACTGTAATGTATGTTCCAAAATCATGTCTGGCTTAGTTTTGGGAGAATTTTCTACACGCACGAGATCACGAATGAGATCGGTGAACTGGCAACAACGTGTGTACTGTGAACATGCACTGTGACTGGCTTGCTTGCACATGGCAGCTAGCTGGGTGAGAGTGCGGCGGCAAGAACGCTAGGAATGCACCCGAGATGCGGTGTGCTGCAAATTCTTGGGGTGAAATTAGACTTCCTTGTTCAGCCCGTCTAGTATTTATAATTTTTAAAATAATTCTAATTCTTCATAAAATCACGATAAAAAAAGACTTCAGATATTCATATATATTTTAGAAGCGTAATATGAAATATTTTGGCTTTTTTCCAGTCCAAGAAAAAAAAAATTAATAGTTTGAATAAAAAAATAATAATAAATAATCGTTCTTGACTCAAGTCTAATTTCCTGCGCCTTCTTGCAGTTATCCCGCAGTTGCCCATGGATACGATGCATATATAATCAGTTGTTTACGGAGTCGTACCACTGTACCACCCTACTGCTCTTGTTCAAATTGAGAGGATTGTTATTTTATCGGTGGCATTTATAGTTTTATAACCTCATCCAGTAAAAAAGACAAATTCAAACATCAAATGGTGTGACAGTTTTCGTTAGAATTCCCTATCAATATCAACTTGTTGCCAGGATAGTTTTCAGATTTCACTTGCTTCATTATCGAAGCTGTTTGACATTTGAAAGAACTGCTCCATAAGAAATCACCTTTCATTTGTTATTTATTTTCACTAACAAGTATTTTGGTCACTTATATATTTTTCATTATTATTTCAATGTCATGATATTTCATGATGGTATGTGTTCTGTCTTTACATGGCAAGATGGGATCTTTTTTTTTTCATCCAGGGTCAATGAAGAAAGTGACAGGAAGGAAACCAAAAGGATAGGGAGGAAATGAAAAGGATAGAATAAAACACCTGATCAGCAGGTTCTTTATTACAACGGTGAATGCAGTACATCAGAATTTTAGTACAGTTCTAAATAATTTATCAGTTGAAAAATGAGCAAAGAAAATGGATTTCGTCGAGTTCTAAATGAAAACTAAATTAGCATCGCCATTTAGGCCTAGAATCTAGATCTAATATTTACTACAGAATAGACCTGATGCAAACTTGTTGTCAAGCTTTTGGTTGAGTTTCTTCAGAGACACGAATTTTGGGTTTGTAGCACTAGATACCCGAGTGAATACGAAAAAGAAAAAATATATAAATAATGCAGGTCTCTAGACCACTCCCGTGTACGAGCGAGCATCAGCCCCGTTTCTTGACTTCAGTGTCGCTCTCGTCATTGGCCTCGGCTAGGCTACTCGTGTCGTAGTTTTACTCGCCATCAACGTCATGCATGGTTACACGAAATAAATTGCATCTTTCCATCACCTCCACCACAGCAAAACCGTGAATATCACTCCCATCATAGTCACTCTCAGCTCACAAAACACATCAGCAAACGATACAGACATCGCAGACCTAGCTAACTAGCTCTAACGGTGATCTAAACATAGTTGTAACTACGCTACGTTAGACATAAAAATGAAACGGAGGTGAAAAACTAGTAATGAATACACGAAGATCATCAACGATGGCATTTTACCGTAGAAAAAATACACAGAACATCTTGCACCGCAAAAAAAAATCGAGGTAAACAACTACGATGAGGAAAACTAGGGTGAAAACACGATGCTTGGAAGACGAACGATGAAGACACTTTACGGTAAAAATGCTTACACGGAAACAAACGAGTGGGTACCACACAAACTACGATGTTCTCTCACACACGTAGATAAGCTACATCGTGTTCAATCCAAAAACTCAACAAACACTAGGACAAAAACTCACCTCTAAATTGTTGCAAACGAGATAGTCACTGAGAAAAATGAACAAAACACTCTCAGAAGTACGATTGTACTCTGAGAATAAAAGATATAGAATGATACGAAAGCAAAAGAGAGAAAAGAGAGAGAGAAATGGACGGGAAACCTTGAGAAGTTACCCACACTCACTAACGTAAATGGAATTCAACACACACACACGTAGTGGTACGTACACACTGTATATACACACAAGGATCAAGAGCTCGTACCGTAATCAGATATCGTCAAGCACTCTATGAGGAGATCGATATCACCGATACCGCGCGTAAGGAATCACTGCAGTTGCTGGGGCAACAAAGATGCATGCGCGCTGTAAACATGAATATTGATTAGTTTCTCAGCAGGCTCGAACCCCTGGCAGGTATTTTGGCCAATAAGAGACATTCTAAAATAGGTTTCTTTGCATAAATTATTTTTCTGAGTCCCAGTAAGGATCTCTGTGATTGGCTAAAATTATTCTACAGCTCCTGGCCAAGCCTGAGGTCTGAGGACGCCCTCTTTTGGTCATAAATAATGCATCCCACGTTTTTTGTGGGATGAGACGTGGATGGGTTAATGGTGGTAAAAGTATTTAGTATTATTTTAATTATCTACTACAACAACAACAACTACTACTACTACTACTACTACTACTACTACTACTACTACTACTACTACTACTACTACTACTATCAGTGTTAATCTTTGTTTCTAAATGAACAAGGAAAAGTAGAAATTACGCGGTGCGTAAAATATGTCCCCGCCGGAAGTAGCATTTAGTAGCAAAATGTACAATATAGGTAAAAAGATCAAGGTCAAAGGTGAAAGAAGTCAAGGGTCAAAATTCTATGTAAAAGTTTTGAAGCCCTCACCTAGTGCCATCACATAAAGCAAACGGAATCGAAATCGGGTTAGAAATGACGAAGGAGTAGCATTTTGTAGCCAATGTACAATATAGGTCAAAAATCAAGGTCAAAGGTCAAAGAAGTCAAAGGTCAAAATTCTGTGTAGAAGTTTTGAAGCCCTCACCTAGTGCCATCACATAAAGCAAACGGAATCGAAATCGGGTTAGAAATGGCGAAGGAGTAGCATTTGGTAGCAAAATGTACAATACAGGTCAAAAATCAAGGTCAAAGGTCAAAGAAGTCAAAGGTCAAAATTCTGTGTAGAAGTTTTGAAGCCCTCACCTAGTGCCATCACTTAAAGCAAACGGAATCGAAATCGGGTTACAAATGGCGAAGGAGTAGCATTTGGTAGCAAAAAAGTACAATATAGGTAAAAAATCAAGGTCAAAGGTCACAGAAGTCAAAGGTCAAAATTCCATGTAGAAGTTTTGAAGCCCTCACCTAGTGCCATCACATGAAGCAAACGGAATTGAAATCGGGTTACAAATGGCGAAGGAGTAGCATTTTGTAGCAAAAAAATACAATATAGGTCAAAAATCAAGGTCAAAGGTCAAAGAAGTCAAAGGTCAAAATTCTGTGTAGAAGTTTTGAAGCCCTCACCTAGTGCCATCATATAAAGCAAACGGAATCGAAATCGGGTTACAAATGGCGAAGGAGTAGCATTTTGAAGCAAAATGTACAATATAGGTCAAAGGTCAAGGTCAAAGGTCACAACTGAAATTCTGTATAGAAGTTTCAAAGCTCCTATGTAGTGCTATCATATAAAGCAAACAGAATCAAAATCGGGTTAGAAATGGCGAAGGAGTAGCATTTTGAACATTTTGATCACACACGGACGCACGGACACACGGACGCACGGACGGACACACGGACGGACACACGGACACACACACGTACGGAGCCCGTTTCATAGTCCCCTGCTCGAACTCGTTCGGCGGGGACAATTACGGCTCCCTTATAGATTTGTAGCAGTGAGTTTTTGACAGACCTGTCTCTGTCTTGTTTGGAGTCCTCCCTTGACTGTTCCATCATATCATCCTCCCTGTCTCTCATCTGCTGCTCCTCCATTTCAGACATGATGTCTGGGATTCTGTCAAGTGGGGGCAGATCAACTTCTGGTACCTATCAGGGACATCAATCAGGTCATGTTTCCAAGTCTAGTATCATGTTTAATTTTCAGCCTCACAGCTTGAGTAAATCTGAAGCAATATTGCCAGTATATTATGATATTTATATCCATTTGAATGCACACTTGTGCATAGCATACATTTCTCTGTCTCTCTGTATGTATGTTTACATATGCAGACAGATATGATGGTATATCTTTATAAATCCATACTATACATGAGCATATATAGAAATGCCTATTTTCATATGAAGTAGGCCCTTTTAGATGCTGCTTCATGCTACCTTGAGATATGCCCTCATTTCACGTTGAAAATGGGCATAATCTCTCTAAGAACAATGTTCTGCCCCTAGATCTCTGAAACAACTCTATTTTCATTTTGATTGATTCTGTTATCAAAATATTTAACATTTTCACATTCAAAAACAGCAACAGGCCTCTCAGTAACAAACTTCACTCTTTTACTATAAGCCATAGACTTCACAGGATTTTAAAACTTGTGAAAGGTCTGAAATTGTGACATTTGTGTGTCAGTTGCAAAACATTTTTATTTCCTCAAACTTCTTTTGGGAGCAGATGTATTCAAATTTATATATCTACTGGCCACTTTTCATTTGCTTCTTAATCTTCAAATATGTCAGCATTCTCTCTATGCAGAATAACAATAAAATAAGACAATATATGCAGAGCTTGAATCAAATACAAAAGAGAATTCATGGCGCAACATTGTATCAAATGTCATACTAATGCCTAAACAGAACTCTAGAAATATTACACACTTTTCTCAAGTTAAAACGTCCTGGTCTGAATAGTTAGCATGTCTATGATACAAGGATTACCTGAATTTCCTCCTCTTCATGTGAGGTTTCTTCTTTCAAGCTGATCTCTGCTGCACTGGATACAATGTGTGATGGGCTTTCTATCACTATAAACATATCGAGAAATAGATAAGAAATATAGAAATGAAGACATTACTCAGAGTTCAGTGAATGCTGTTTTTCTAGTGCGAGGAAAATAATCTCCTGTAAGGTATTTCTCACCACAAGCCAAATCCAGGCAAAACATAATGTGCAATTTTTATAGTCAGCCCCACAGCTTAACTTGAATTCCAATCCAGGGGTTGATTGATTTGAGGAGTCTAGACCACTTTCTCCTTGCAAAGTGCAACCAAAGATGAAGCCATAGGAGGTTTTCTTCCAACAGTTGAAAAAAAAATTAACAACACATAATCATAAACAAAAAATTATACAACATTCAAAAACTAACACCTAATGTGATGTTAAACAATGACTGAGTTTTGTAAGCAATGTTCAGAAATTATTTTGGCAAATGATTATCAATCAAACCAGACAGTACTACAGGTGAAAAAAAAAAAAGATAACAGCAACAGCCACCACAAAATATCTTTGACTTCTTAATTGATAGACCTACCAAGTTTCTCCATCTGTGAGGGGCTGAGTTCCAGTAGAGAAGTTGAGAGTTTGGCGGCACGGTAGGGACTGACAGATATCAGCTCCTGCACAGTAAGAAGGTGTCAGAATCTCACATATCGTCGCCGGTCACACGAACCGACAAATCACTCGATTTTGGGTCAAATTTTCGATTTTGAGATTTTCACTCATTTCGATAGTAGACATTCCATACTACATATTCTGAAATTCTCAGTGTGTAATTCGGTGTAATTTTTACGTAGTTATCACTTTTGTAGAAGTATGTAATTCCATTTGTGAAAATTATTTGTTTTCCCCATAGACGCGTGTGTTAAACAATCAGGCGATTCAACGGTTCGGTGACCGCGCGTACTAGTACGCGCGGTCACCGAACCGACGAATCAGTGCGCATTGACTTGTGTGTAGTTTTTGAGATTCAACAGTTCATTGACCGCGCGCACAGTGTGCGTACTATGTAATACATGCGTTGACAATGACAACGCTCAATGTACATGTACATATGGACACACATGGAAAATGACAACGTTCTTCACAGACCGAAAATACATGCATGCAGCTCTTTGACGATTTCCCGCTTATTTGTTAACAATACAATTCCAGGCCTCGATTTAACCGACGGCCACCGACGGCCATGGCCGTCGGTGCCCCTCTCGTTGGCCGCAAAGCCTTTTTTTTCCTCGATCAAAGTTACGGCCCAAAAAAATGTGCCCTTTTTCTTGTGGCTGTGGTGCCCTTTTAGAATGAAAGTTATTATTTATGACGTATAATATGCCCTTTCTCAAAGTCTACACTTTAATAAGCTTGAACAACTTTCCTGATCTCAAATATCATACCTTCAGTTCACTCGCGTCCCAATATATCTGATTCAAACTCAAAGTATCTTTCCGAGATAAGAGACGACGTGTAGAAGTCTACGTACATGTACTGTACGCCCGACCGGCTTTTACCGTCCCGACTGCCTCCGCAGGGCAGCGGCCATAGAGTTACTAGCTAGGCAGCGGCGGGCCGGAGCAAGTGGTCGCAAGCCATGCTAAAAAATGCCAGGCCTGTCAGACGGCTGCGAGCATTGCCATCTCTCTCGCTCTGTGCTGCATTCATGCCCGCATGCTCAAAGCAAAATGGCGCCGTAAGTGCTCCAAAGCGAGCGCGGCGTACTCGTTGAGAACGTACTGTATTACAGAACCTACATCGTATTGCGTATGGCCTACTGCCTAACGTCGTCTGCTGCGGAGAGATCTTATGCGTGCGTGCGCTGCTGGAGTGTAGCAGCACGGTCGATAGCATACAGCTCTATGGGGCATTCACATCACGTATGAACACCCAACATGCCCTTTCTAATGTGGCCTTGCCCCTCCAAAATCCTATTTCGAGGCCTGCAATTCGATAAAAACTTCACGAGTAGGAGCAAGAATTGAAGTCTGATGTACTACACAAATAATTGGAATTTATAGACATGAAAGTGTAGCAACCATAAGTCAAAAATGGGTTAACTTCAAACGCGATTTTCTCGAATTGTCATTATTACGCAAACCTGAGGGATTCGTCGGTTCGTGGGACCGGCGAGGATATATATGTTATCAAGATATTAAGATATTAAAGTACTGGTTCTGTTCAATCTATTTATTCTCACAGACTCACTTTTGGTCATCTCTGAGGAGTTGAACATCAACACTTCAAGAGAATGTTTCAAAGGTAGATTGGCTACACAAACAAGAAGGTATTTTCAGTCATATCTTATTTCATTTAAACATTATTTCAATTACAAAACAGAAATATTAAGTAAATCATCATATCATTATAGTCAACTGACAATGCCTTCTGCATATCTTCAAAACAACTTGATAGAAAGTGTTGTACTTGAGCAGAACTTGCTTTAACAAGCAGTATCACTTATTCAGATGGCCACTGGTTCCAACAGGGCCACTTACTGAGGTTGGACTACATTTGTCTAATGCACTTGTTAGACTGGCTTTCACCTGAAAATATTTTTTGATCACTGTCAAGAAGAAAAAAAAAAAACTTTTCTCCCCATATTGTATTGAAATACTAAATTAGATAATAAAAATCAGAGGCAAGTTATCAATACCTCAAAGTAGACACAAAAAGATTTACTATCAACTCCCTGTCAAGAGATGTAGACCCAAAATTTACCAAATGAAGAGTTTCCTTTATCATAAGATTGCTCAATTTTTCCCCTCCCTTTAAAAAACTTCACAGTACTATAAAAGCTGATATTTTCACAAATTTTGCAAGTCACTATTGGGCCGTGAATTACAGAAATGTGAAAATATCACCATGTACAGTAAAGTGGCATGCACTTACGATTACCTTGGTGTCAAATTGCGAAAACATTTCGCAAAACTATATATTTGTACGTGAAAATAACAGCTTTTACAGTATTTTGTGTCTTTGTTTGTGTTAAGTACATGTATGCATTTACACACATCATAGTAGGCAGTCTTTCAGAACTCACAATTTCTGGCAGGAGTAGTGGGTCAGGGCTGACGTCAAGTGATCCCCGCATGACCCCAAACTCTTCATCTTGAAACAGCACGGATTCTGGCATGGTGCAGAAATTACCAGACCTGATGGAATATAGCAAGGGAACCACAGAATAATTCTCTGAGTAGGACAAACAACCAAACATACTAAACTTTCTCTTAATGACATTGTTAAGCGTGAGCATATGACATCAGAAATGGAGTTAGGGAGGCTTTTGCGTAACAAATCAGAGAAATGTGCATGATCTGCATAAATATCAGTGGAATTGTGAAACACAAATTCTCACACTTATATTTTCTAATAAAGATATTAGATAGACAGAGATTAACCATTTTATAGTTCTTAATTTTCCACAATGATCTTTACTAGTTATTCACAGAAAAAATATCTGTTACCAAAAGGAATACCATTTGAAGGCAGAATAATTTGGATGGGAATATTTCTGGAAATATTAAAGAATTTGTATCAGCATACAGCAATAACTTTTGAAACAGCAATGCAAGTGAAACAAAATTAAAGCTCGCTAGAATTATTGAACCTAAATCTTGGTTAATGGGACATTTCATTTTCTTCAGTTTTGAAACTCATTCTGCATGTAAAGAAAGTAAGGCTGGTTGTGCGATATCTAAGCCAGTAACTAACCTTGCGGATTTCTTCAGCTGAATGTGAGTGGAGAGGGGATCTTCAAAGCTCCCAGTGGTCAGACGACAAGTGCGCTTGTGGAGTTCATGAACATCAACTGAAACGTCAAACATGGGATCATATCTATTTTGAGATCTTGATAGTAAAGTAAGATTGGAACCATAGTATATGTAGTGATTGTTGAATAGCAAATTGGACATACAAAAATACTTCATGCATGCTATCTCCAGGTTTACATAATTTTACAAAATATGTCAATGTGTTGTTCTGTAGGGAGAATGACGACAAAAATTTCATGAAGACACTCAGATATCTTTTCAACTGCAGAAAGATACATCAAGTGTGAGAAATGCATAGCCACCAGAGCTTATGGACCCTGACTGAACAAATATACCTGATTATACAGAACATTGTACATTGCAAATAAGTATCTGAATGCTTCTGATGCTGTGCCTTCTTTAGTTTGTGTGAACTGACCAATGAAGTAACTGAACTGCTTCTCAAAGACCCTGGCCACGCCCACCATCAGTTGTGAAGACAGGTAGAGGGAGAAACGTGGGCGGGACCCCTTGGGCCCGATGGGCGGAGCTCTGAGGGTGATGTAATTGATGATGTCTTCACTGTTGAAGGAACAGCACGTACAAATAGAAAAATGAAAACAGAAAACAGTGAAGGTTAGCATTTTAAAATGGTTTTATTGTCCCAGTTATCAGGCTTAGATATGAAATCATTAAAATTTCATCTTAAGAACACTGCACATGTTTAATCAACAAAAATTTTCCATACACAAGTTTCTCTGGAAATATCAAGTGTTCTCTTATGGTTTCCTCTTATTCTTAATTGCTATAAACCATTCACAGGGTATTGGAAAAGTTTAGCAAGTTACAGAGTCCTGGAAAATACAAAAACAGAAAATGAATTTTTAATCTCTTTAGGTATGGCTATAATTCTTTTTCCTATCTATAGCTGTAGTTTGCAGTATCACATAATAGAAAAGAAAATGAAAGTGAAAAAAAAAAAAAAACACCTCACCAGGATTTTGGAACACACACACTGCAGTAGTCCCGCTTTGTAAGAGAGACTCCCTTAGTAGCAGCAATCCTACGATGTGGGGGAAACAATGGCAGAACGGTGAAGACAAATATGAGGCAGGGATGAATGGATGGGATAAAAAAATACCACACAAACATCAAACAATCAACACAGGCTGAAACATGTCATCTAGAAAACATAATAACACAGGGACAAAAATCCAACTCCGAAAATATACATGCCACAATATCAACACAGTCAATAGTCAAACCAACATAATTCTATGTGGTCTGAAAGAACCCCCCCCCCCAAAAAAAAAAAAAAAAAAACACAACCAAACAAACAAAAAACCATACGTTCCCCTCCAAAAGAAAATCAGAATAGGCTTAAATCATAAGCGTTGCATAACAATTATTTTATTTAACAAATCATTTTTTTCTTTTTTAGATAATTACAAATTGCATCATCCTAATATTCCTACCATTCTGCTTCTTACCAAATGACACCAAACTTCCCTCCTCTCTTCTGTAGAATGTCATGTGCATAGAACATGGCTGCCTCTTCTGTTTCTTGGGTAGGCCTACCTGATTTCCGTCAGTCTGCAATGCAAAACACAGAATTGGTCCATTACATAATCCATCTTTCAGGAGCAGCCGATCAACTGATCAGACTAACCTTACAGCATGGCAGCAGGCTGCCTAGCCAAGTTCTATTCTGCTGTCGTCAGTATTGATGAGCCCGCTGACCAGCTTGAGAAACTTGGTCAACACTTTACAAGTCTAACTGTTAAGTGTTAAATCCATACCGGCATTGACCAAATTTCAATGTAATGCACCCAAATTTTTTGAGATCAAAATCAATGGTCTGCCCTAACGTCTGAAAACTGAATAAAAAATAAAAGTAACATGTTAGGCCTAATGTTACCAAATCATTTGATATCTTATTCTTAGAATCTAGCCCTAACAGTTAGTAGGCCTACCTGTACCTCATCAGTTAGCCTAATGCCTTCAGTCTAACTTTAACTATTATATTAAGCTCAATGATCACTGGAAACAGAAGTATAAAATCTAACACTAACAGGCCTACCGCCCTAACTAAAATCTAACGCTACAACTCTGATCCTGACTGCATTTGTATCTAAGGTTGACCACCCGGTGCCCGTGGCGCAGTCCCGCGGATACTAAGTAGGCCCTAACTCACTAACTGTTAGGCCTAACAAGAGTTCTGGTTAAGTCGTTACATCATTATATTGGCTCAGGATTGAATCCTTTGAATGGCTTTCTAACGGTTACAATACTTCAACTTGCTGGGAGTCATCGTAGGTAATTCAGGTAATAATGACATTGAACTAAACAAGTTAACAGGTAGGCCTAACGTTAGATCATATCTGGCTCAAGTTTGGATCCGTTGAATGGCCCCCTACTTGTAACGTTAACTTGTTAGACAGCTCTAACTTACAACTCTGACTGACTTACTTGGCGTCATCATACGCAATAATGATAGGTACTAATGTTAGGTAATTCAGGTAATTAATACCAGGTACCACTTTATTTAGTGACTTACCAGTAATGATCTACCACAGTCAGGTCACCGTTGAGTGTTTTGCAATATCGTACTTCTCTCTAGATACTGTAGGTAGCTCTTCGAATGATGGGGCTAACAACATGAAGGGGCCATCATCACAATAAACACACGATGATGTTGATCATACACGTACACGAAGCGAAGAGCTATCGCGTCTCAATAGTTAAGGATGACAAACTATCCAATCATCGGCAGGTTTACATCTACAGCCACGCCTACGAAACAACTTTGACCAATCACGAACCGACTGAAAGTTCCCGCGGTTTGTATCACCGTAAACAGAAGACAAGTGGCGGGAAAAAGTTCACTGGGCCTATTATAACATCGATAGTGCCTCGATCGGTAATTCGGTACGCGGTATAAGCCTACCAGCCGGTAGATAACAAATTATTCAAAGTTGGACGGACGATTCACAAAACTCCCATATGATTCCCGCATAATAACCTACTATAGCCTTTTGTCGGGTGGATTATTATTGTTCCATATCGCGCGCCTTTGGGACTAGTTGATTAATCTATCACAATGAGAACGGCGAATTGTACGGAGACCGCAAGGCTCACGTATTGTTTCTCCCTGTCTCTCTCAGTCCAGAATTTAGACGCACGGTGCAATGGAAGGAAAACCCGAGGAACTTTTACTTAAATGCTATACTTTTGCAGCTGAATGCTAAAATACAATAACTGTGATTTTAAATCAGAGTGCACTAGGTCTCGTTTCTTTGTTTCTTCATTTGCATATTCAAAGCAAAATTAAGACTGTTACTGAAAGCAATGCAAAATACACACAGCTGTCAAGGAGTGTGAGAAGAGAGAGCTCTCTACCGGCATCTTCACTAATTAGCTTTCTCAATTTTAAAGACAGGCCCTAAGCTTAATATTAGTCAATACACAGCAAGATAGGACCTAAGCTTAATATTAATCAATACTCAGCTTTCTGTCTGGCTGAGTCATTTGAAATATAGGGAGAAATTCCTGATTTATAAACCCTTGTTTAAGTCCATGGTACTGATGTCAGATTATTTTTTCTTTTCAGTCATTGATCCAACCAGCTCCCCCCCCCCCCCTCCATAAAAAATGATGTGGTATCTTGAATGAAAACTGGTTATTCACATTTTTAGCAGTGTTTCTGATTTCTTTTTTTAAATTCATGTATGTCAGTAGCTCTGCTAAATAATACAGATAAAAATGTGATGGACAATTCATTTCTCCACATGAAAAAAAAAAAAAAATATATATATATATACAGTATGTGTGTGTGTGTGTGTGTGTGTGTGCTTATTCCACACAAAACAGCATGAGTTTCAAGTTTGACATACCGAGCTTGGCTAGAGCAGCAGATGATGGGTGAAGTATTGATTGTAATTTCATCGATGTGGGCAGCCAGGGACTGCAAATATTTGTCAAGTCTTCATACAACTGTTTCACAAAAATATGGAGGAGAGGACTGATGGTAAAATCACTGAGGTTGGTCATGTCCCACTGAACTAACCTGATCATATCTGTATCTCAGGTTGTTATAGCAACAAGAATTTGTTCCCTAAATTTGAAGAGAGTCTGATCAAAAAGTTTGCAATCTAAGCAACATTTCTCACTACTATGATGTGCAGTTTGTCCAGTTGGAAGTTGACCAACTTGAGGGCGCTCAGAAGAAATGTTTTTATCAATCTCATCTCTTTATGATAAATCAAACAATCATTTCTAAGGCTTCCTTGCCCAAGGTTGATTGCCATCAAGCTCTACCTGACTACATATATTACTAAGAGACCTGAAATCAGGACAATTTCCTTTCCAGCATGTAACTACCATACACAGAATATTTGTACATACTATTGTAAATCAAAGCTGATGGCATCTATGCAACCCAGTTGTTCCAGCTTTTTAACTGATGTATCATCACCTCACATAAGTACTTTGGTAAGATATTTTAGACAAGACAAATGTGACAACTGAGATCTCAACAACTCATGAATATGAATGGATTCATCATTAAATACTGACCTCAATGTTACAAACAAAGTTGTCATTTTCAGTTCGATTCATATTCATGTGTGATATTCAAACATGTTTTCGTTCATTTTTTTTTACCTATCAGTTTTGTTACTTTCAAGTATTGTGGCAATCATACACAGCTAGTTGGTTGTTTCATGGCTATATCCACCCAAATGGGCAGTTACTTTGATTCTTTGTTAGTTTTCTTTTCATTGAAGTTGATTCAGGAGAAAAATAAAAAGATGAAATATTGTTTCATGTAATTTCTAATGAGTATTTTGTATGTGCAGACAGTCTACCAACGGTACTTTAATAGCAACACTACTAAGACACAATACGTGACACAATATGTACTCTGTTCTATAGCGCCTTGAGTATCTTTTTTAGGTAGAAGTGTGCGCTCTATAAGAGTCTCACTATTATTATTATTAAGAACTACAAAATACATATGTGCAGATTGATTCAATATGAACTCCAGGTTAAATATTCAGCTGTTTTTGTATTGTAAACCATGTACAGCTGTACAGGGAATGTATTTCTGTTTGGGTTATGATGTATCACTGCATATGATCACAATGATACACCTGTTTAAAAAAAAAAGACCCTCAATACATTCATTTAGAATAATACAGTACATTAAATACTTTGACAAAAGTGACCACATCATATTGATCTGATCACTCTTTTGGCAAGTATTTATACAACATTTGATGGCATACAAATTAAAAGACCACAGAGAAGATCTGAAGAGATTTATCATGTTATATTTTTTTAATGGTATGGTAATATAAAATAAAGCTTTACATATATTCAGAAAATTGCATATTATTTCTCACTATAGTACAGCTTCAATTACGCTCCAAAACCCACTTCCAAATGATTACAAAAATATTGTCTGCTCTGTTAGAAATGTGATGGACAGCACCATCACAAGAATGAACATATAAAAGTGTTGAGAAGACATTGACAGTACTGCAAGATTTTTTTTCCTTTGCTTCTTCTTGCTGTTTCATCAAGACATTGGACATGGGTTTGTTTACAAATCCTGTGGGATAGGTAGAGAAAATACTGTATTGCACATATTTTATATTGTCCAAAGTGAGATGCATAGATTGAGGTAATGCAGTTGTTCAAACACATGAGGTGTGTTTGATGAGTGAGTACATACAGTATAAACATCAATAAAGTTGGCTGCTGTTATGCCTTCTGATCATGTGTCAATAGGCTTGAGTTACCAGGAGATCACGGTGAGCCACAGAAACTAATTATTCTCTCTTGTGAGATACAGAAATGATTATATAAGTTGATTTTAAGTATGTGAATTTGTCTTGGGCAAGAAAAAAACATTGTTTCAATGATATTTTACAGTCAAACACTGCACATTTACTGACCCCCAAGAAAATTTGCAGTTACAGCAGAAAGCTGACAATACACATGTAAACAGTAAAAATACAGCCATCTAGAATTCATCTATCAATTATCCTACAATGTAGAGTTGTTATTTCTCAATCCCATTTGTAATACAAGTGGTAAAATATTGCCATATATTTTGTTGTTTAATATATGAAGAGGAAGGATGCTAACTTCAAAAATTTTGCATAGTGTTAATACCCTTGTGTTTTCAACTGATGAGTTAGTGTGTACTGTACAAAATATTTCATTTTCCCTGAACTCAAATCACATGATATCTAAAACTAGGATCTTGTTAGAAAATAATTATGAAAAGTTATGAATAATTTACTGAGGTAATTGTCTCTCCATAGACAGTCCACTGATTGGATTTGAAAGTTATGTACAGTCAACCTTGCTTAAGTCGAAGCTATTTCTTTAGTCCAAATAGATTTGATTTAGGCAAGGTTGACTGTAGAACCATTTCAATGACACTGATTTTCAGGCAGAGACTGAACCAAGTTCTGAAGGTACAATTTCAACTTCTGTACGTGAGAACATGGTAGTACAGTGGTTTATATCCGGAGCTCTTAAAGAAGATACCCTAGATTCACACCCCACCTGATGTGTATGTCCTCGGACATGATAGTTTTATCTACTTTGTCCATAATCAACAAGGTAATATAATCAGGTACCCTGCAATGGAGGAATAAAGATAACCATGTTAGGGCCAAGATAGGACTACGACCCCGTTTACAGTGCGGGGCTGGGCCGATCCGCGGCCGATCCGCGGCCGAGCCCAGCCTCAATTGCGGGGCCGAGCCCCGCAATTTTGTCCGTTTACACTGCTGGGCTCGGCCGCGCTTTTAATTCAAACCTTTCAATATTTTGTCGTAGTGGTGCTCTGTTTGTAAACAAACGCAATTTGGTATAGTCTGGTTTTCACACCCTTTGCCAACTGGATTCCATGGTGACAAAGTCGCCGTTCGGACAAAGGCCTTTGCCGAAGGAAAAATCCTTTGCAGGACAAAACCACCTTAAACTATACTAGTTTTTGATGTTGAGGGGGTTAATATCCAGAATAGCGAAATAGTACGGGCAGAGGGTTTGGAAGCCAGACTAAAATTGGCCGCGCATTTGGCCCAGTTTGCGTTTACACTGAGAAAAGGCCGGGCTCGGCCACGGCCGAGCTGCAGCCGAGACCACCTCCAGAGCGTGGCCAAATGCGCGGCCAATTTTGGCCCCGCATTTGGCCTTTTGCGCGTTTACACTGAAATGAAGGTGGGCTCGGCCGTGGCCGAGCCTCGCACTGTAAACGGGGTCTACGACACCAAGGTTCTAAGATAAAGTGTGCCGTTTGATGTAAGTTTGCTGAAAATTGTAACTTTGAGAGAACCACTGTGGTACTCTCATTCTGGAGCGCACTGTAGTAGCATCATTACAATTTCAGTTGTGGAATGAAAGCATTTACTGTTGCAAGTGTAAAAAGACACAAGTTTAGACGATACAATCATATATTGATATTTGTCTGTGACTTGTAGATTTCATTTGCTTCAATAATAAAGGCTGATGCACATTCTAAAGCTGGACTGGTGTCGAGTACGGCCCCGGTTGATTCCAGTAATCCACAGCTCTCACTCTATACCATCCATCCACAGCTGATCCTTTGCCTGTTCCTGTCCAAAAAATGATATAGTGATAATGATGCTAATGACCACACACATTTCCAATGCTTCAATACTGTATATATGCAGTCAATTTTGCAGCATTTTAATTTTAGAAATGTTGCAAGTCGACTGATATTCATGAAATTAACAACTGGTACTGCATGATTATTTTGACCCTAGAGAATGCCATTATTTTCCCTAAAATCTAAATATATCACAAATCTTACCATTCAAACAAAGTTTAAAAAGTTAGAATATTCAAAAATGTTATGGTTCGAGCACTTATATCAGCAATAATGAAATACTTTGTCTGTTAGCCTAATAGGAAAAATCTTGAAATGTAGCCATGCATGCATACTTACATTCACTATAGGGCCTATATGTTGGGACAACATTACGCTCATCAAAGACACAACTGTAGCAACACAATATGGACAATCAAGGTAGAAATACCAGGTAGAAATTACTTTAGAATCTAATTTTTGGAAGAATGCTCAATACTATACCTGTGTTCTTCTGTTCATCTGGTGAATACACATATGCAGTGAATATGAGGTCGACATCGTTTATCTGTTGATATGGCCCTTGCGAACCTTGGATGGCGTGTTCCACCTGATAGGTCAGAATGCATCGAGAGGAGATGGCGCTATCATCCCAGACGACAAGGACATCAGATGCTGTGTACCGATGCAGACGCAAACTCGTCACCTATGACAAAAAATGGTGAATTTTCATTCAACTCCAGATATCAATTTCTCAAGTGTGTGACATTTTTGTTTTGGCCTGTTTACTTATATAGACTGCAGAATGGAAGTGGCAACATTCTATTACAGGGGAATGAAACTGAAATATACATGTGGATTGAGCGAATGCAGCAATATTAGTAGAACACATCTATTTATTTATCTATTTCGATATTCTTTTAGCAGGGTAGCCCTTTCAGTTGGTTAACTGTTCTACCAAGGGGCCCTGCTCACATCAGAGAAAGTTTGAGGAAAATCAAGCACAATCCGTTCAAAAGTTATACAGATTTTAAGATTTATCACCTTTTCTGGTACTTTGTCTGGCTTTGCACAGATGTGTAGCACGGTGACTCCAGGCTTGCTAATGGACAGGTCAAGGGTCAAATTTGGTCCTGTGACCAACTTTGGATCACTGATGCGAATCGGTTCCTGTGTGGTATGGACACATCAAAACTCTATTACGACAGCTGCTATGCTTACATTAGTATAAGTTGATAATAGAAACTGGCTTGGAGATAATTGTAGGTTACCCACTGATGATGGTGTACTTTCAGTGGAGTGAAGACAGCTCACTCCTTCACCACGTATCCCTTCCAACATTCCTAAAATGTTATATAGTTATCAAATGTGCTATAAAACAGAGCAGTCATCTTGTGTAACAGCACTAAGTTGGCATTGCTCAATATCAGACTAAAGAATAATGCCTGCATGGGATAAAATGATCTCTGGTTTTAAAATCATTTCCTACATAAGCTTTTGAATAAATCATCAGTGGGGGGGGGGGGGATGCATGCTTTTCTGTCAGTTTAAAAAGCAATCACATTTCACACATCAATAAGACACTATAGAATGTATTGGCAAGGTGACCTTTAAATCTGTAAACAGCCATGAAATTAATGATTCAGTATCTCTAAAGTAAGAGGAAGATTTCAAGTTCTTCCTAGTTACCAGTCCTTCGATGCCCTTGAAGGCTTTGTGCAATTTACCTACGAGGACCATCAATACATCATGAATGCAAGTACATTTTGTATCACAAAGATACAAACCTGGTTCTGCCTGATCTTCCTGAACTGCTCTTGGGTTGGGTAGACTGGTGATTTAAATTGTGTCCAGACGCTTGCTGGATTGCCATGTGTGTTGTTTAGGATGTACTCGGTGTAAACAATGTCACCAGTACTGTCTGCAGAGTGTATGTATATGGGGGTGGAGGGAGTTCAACAAGGAATGACTGTTTAGCAATTTCATGTTTTGCCAATCCTTCATTTGTGCCTGCTTTATTCAAATGCTTCTTCATAAATTCCATATCTTGTTACCTGTTCATAAGCTCCTCCACTGAATCAATGATGAGTAATTTATTGGCTCTTTATGGTCTAAGTATGGACATTAAATACCAGACAGATAAGTATTAAAGGCCTCCAGTGAATGCCCTACATGAGATATTATACAAAACCTCATAAATGTCTTTTAAGGGAAGTCTTGTCATATTATATTTAATATGACATGTCAAAACTAGATATATCGCTATGGCGACTGATATGCCTCCGCTATAATGCATGGTTCTCCTAATAGGTCTATAGTACAATGTCTTGACAATGTGTGATGACAGTTTCACACAATTGGCAAAATATCAAAATGACAGGTTTGCCACAAATGTGCTGAATGTTCACTTTCCTAGAACTAGGTTCAATTAAATGAATGATTAAAAATGTCAGAGTGCAGGTATTTGGGGAACTGATGATTTTTACTTGACTTTTGACCCTTTTATAAGTTTATGCATTGAGCAATTTTCAAGGTATTGAGAAAAAGTATAATTTCAGTATCAAATGGGAAAATAGCATTATCTAAACCTGGCCTTTGACCTTTGACCTCACAGTTAAAAAGAGAATCACTGTTAGGTTGAACATGCATAAATATGTAAGTTTCATGATGATACCTTGACTTACTTTTGAGATATGGAGGAAAAAGTGCAATTCAAAATTTTCACTTGACCTTTGACCTTTTGACCTTTGACCTTTTGGCAAGAAACTTCCCACAGAATATATATCGGGTAATACATGCATACATCAAGTTAAAAAAAAAAACCTTCAGGCATTGCATAAACAGAGACTCCAACTCTCCCATTTTCGACGGGAGATCTCCCGCCGAAAACCCATTTTTGCAAAATCTCCCGTTCTCCCGCTATGATTTAATTTCTCACGCCCTGGCTCTGTGTCTCCCGTTGGAAAGGATTTCTTACTTATTGCTATCGTATGTTGAAACTAGAAATGTCACTATGGCGACTGATGCCTCCGCCATAATGCATGATTCTCCCAATAGGTGTATAGTACAATGTCTTCACAATGTGTGATGACAGTTTCACATAACTGGCAAAATATCGGACAGGTTTGTCAGAAATATCTAGAATGCTCACTTTCCATGAACTGGGTTTGCTATAATTGTCTATTAAGGAGTGCAGGTACACATATTTGAGGAATTGAACATTTTTACTTGACTTCTGACCGACCTTATTATAAGTTTATGCATTGAGTATAATTTTGAAGGTATGAAGAAAGAGTGCAATTACAGTACATATATATATTTTTTTTCATTCAAACCTGACCTTTGACCCTTAACCTTTGACCTTTGACCTTCTGGCTAGAAATTTCCAAGAGAATCTCCATTAAAGGGATCGTACAGCATTGGTTGAGACCTAATTTCAAGTTTCTAACTTTTTCGGTGAGATAATGAGAAACCTCTTATGAAATATGAAAGAGCATGTAATTCTACGAGGAATTCAACGTTTATTTGATAAAAATTGGTTTTAAAATGGCTGAGATATCCAAAAAAGGGTGATTCTTATAAAGTGTGGGACCCACACTTTATTACGATCGCTTTGTTTTACTTTGTTTTTGGATGTTTCAGTCATTCCAAACTCGGATTTTCATCAAATAAACTTTGAATTCCTTTTGAAATGGTATGCTCTGTACTTTATCATAAGTGTTTTCTTGGTATCTCGCAAAAAGTTAAAAGCCCAATTTTCATCTCCACCAATACTGTACTGTCCCTTTAACCCTAACTAGGCCGGGGGGGGGGCCTCCGAGGCCCCCCCCGACGTTCCGCGCGATTATTGCTAACGCGAAAAGCTATCGCCGCGACGTGTCATGACTTTTTTCTTTCAAATCTCCCGCATCTTTTGACACCAAATTTGCGATGCCCAAGCACGCGGTTTCGAAGTTGCGCATAAATATGTATGTGCATGTCAGACCAAAAATTGCTCAAAAACGTGAATTTGTGTACAATTTCAATGCAAACTGTGCTTACAGGCAAATTTCACAAAAGCATGATTATTTGGAGGTTTTATTGATTAAAATCAATTATTAATATATTTTCTTGTTCGGAACAATGTTGCAAACAAGTTTCATCGAAAAAACAATGAAAAACATAAAGTCGAAAAAACAAAGAAATACATAAGAAATTCAATAAACAATAAAATACTTAAGAAATTTTTTCTGATGGCACAATTTTTTTCTCTTATATTTGCTCAGGACACTAAAAAGAATATATACACAAAAAATGTGCCCATTTTGAGCTTTATTTAGTGATTTATAAAAAATTGTCTGATTTCATGCATCATCATGCATAAATTAGCATAATTTAGCATAAATGATAATTTTTTTTTACATTTAACTTCATGGTACTTTAGATTACATCATAGGCAATGTGTGTGCCAATTTTCGTCGCGATCGCGCGGTCGACAGCCGAGATCTGGAGGGGGGGCCTGGGAGGCCCCCCCCGGCTCTATGATCTTCCTAAATAGCCCGGCCTAGTTAGGGTTAAGTAATACATGTACATATATTAAATTTTAAAACTAATAATGCAATCATTGCATATAATAGTATATGAGGGAAATAGTAACATTTTTAGGAGTTGATCTTGACCTTTGACCCCCTGACTATTGACCCATGACCCCTAAATTCCCTAGATAATCCCTGCCAGTCAGTACATACATATGTACCAAGTTCCATGAAGATACATTGAACCATTTGCGAGAAAAGTGATATTGCAACATTTTCACCTAACCTTTGACCTTTTGACTTTTGACCTTATGACATGAAACTCTCTCTGGAGAATCTTTACGCAGTAGTACATGTCTACACTAAGTTTCAAGAAAATAACTACTGGCATTGCATAGATATGGGGGGAAATAGCAACATTTTTAGCATTTGACCTTGACCTTTTGACCTTTGACCTCTTGCCAATGTCACTAAAATCTACTCAACTAATTGTCCCATCATACATCATCCTTGGACCGAGTTTGGTGAAAGCTGCTTCATCCAGTTTTGAGTTATCACGCAAACATTTTAGGATTTGACCTTGATCTTTGACCTCTGTCCGATTTCACTGAAAAACTAATCAAGTAATTGTCCCATCATACATCATCCTCCAACAAAAGTTTGGTGAAATTTTCTCCATCCAGTCTTGAGTTATCGCGTAAACGGATACAATTTCATGATTTGACCTTGACCTTTGACCTTTAGCCGATTTCACCCAAAATCTAATCAAATCATTGCCCCATCATACTTCATACTTGGACCAAGTTTGGTAAAATTCCAGTAAACATTACTCAAGTTATCGCGTAAACGAAAGTGGACGGACGGACGGACAGACAACCCGAAAACATAATGCCTCCGGCACCACTTCGTGGCGGAGGCATAAAAATAAGCCTTAGATAACACTAGAGAGCATCTAGAACCTGGGAATTTCGCGCTTCGCACACATCAACTTGGAATCTCCTGTTTGCTAGCGGTTTCAGGCGGGAGAATCTCCAGATCAGTAGGTGCTTTGGGTTGGAGTCTCTGCATAAATATAAAAAAAGTAGTGATATTTTGAGGAGTTGACCTTGACCTTTGACCCCCTGACCTTTAAACCATGACCCCCAACTTCCATAGATAATCACTGCCCATTGGAACAAGCATATATACTAAGTTCCATGAAGATACCTTGAACCATTTTCGAGATATGGAGAAAAACATGAATTTTCAACCTTTTTTTCACAAAATAACCTGTGACCTTTGACCTTCGACCCTGTGACCCTAAAATCCAAATAAAGTATTATACCCCCAGGATATACCCTCATACCAAGTTTGATGTAAAACCACCACACGGTTCTTGAGATATCGACAAAAACAAAATGGGACGGACGTATGTACGGACGGACGACCCGAAAACATAATGCCTCAATCCGGCCACTTCGTTGGCGGAGGCATAAAAAAAAAATTGGTCACGAAGCAAGGCCAGCATCGCACACACAAACAGACCCTGTTGAATTTACTTTTTCATGTATAAAGACGGAACAAGCGAGGGCACCATCACCAAAAACAATAGGCGTCTTCGTTTTACCATAACACACCTTCATGCCAAATTTGAAGATGATCTAAGAAGAACTGCAGCCAGTAGAGTGCTCACAAAAAAATCTCTGCGGCGGACGGGGCACAACGAGGCCAAATCCATAGTATCCTCTGAACTCTGTTCGGGGGATACAATGAGTGGATGACCTATATGTCAACACTCAGCATACTTTCACACCCCATGATAGCATACTATGCAAATGATATGCAAATGAGTCCATTATGCCCATTGCATATGGATATGAAAGATTGAAACTACTGAAAAATGTGAAATACATACACTTTGTATGACTACGAACATTTTCGCTGTGTGTACAGCTATAATTGTCATCTACAGAAACATTCAAATCCAAACTTCAAAACTTTACCTATTCCTCTCACACTGAGGACTATAATTGCAGTCTATAATGTTCAAAACAATTGTATTCTTTATCTGGTATGTGTTTGTTGTTGTTTGCCATTTTCTTCTCTGTTGTCATGTTTGAACATGTGTTATATCTATCTTTTCATTTATGAAGCGCCATGAGCACTAAAAAGCGGACCTGCGCGCTATACAAGTAGCCACTATTATCATTATTATTATCATTGTTACTTCTACTACTATTACTACTACTTCTACTACTACTACTACTACTACTACTACTACTACCACTACTACTACTACTAATACTAATTGAACTCTGCAATACATCTTGTAAAACTATGTCTGCTGATTCTTTAACTCCTTTACATGTATCAGTGTTTTTTGTGAGTGAATATATGCTACTGTCATACATTGTACCAATGTGCGAATAATGTGCACAGCTATTAATATTTACCAGGTACCATATTTTTTCCTTTCATTGATTTCACATTTTTCACAGAGGAAGACATTCAAAACTACAGAAGCACTCTGAGAGCGCAGACCTCCGCCAAGCATGCAGCTCATTTCAACCACTGATCTTGTTCTTCCATAGAAGTGATTTCCACCCATACATACTTATAGCATTGTGTGCTGAAAGTCGCTCAATTTCCCAATATAGAAGCCTTTGTTACGTCATAAACCCTCAGCTGCACGGCGCGCCTCGCCCTAGCAGAAACTAGAGCACGCACTTTAGTGCGCGCATGCAAACCTCAAATACGCGCAGCCTGAACTCCCAAGTTCATTGACCCTACCTGCCAAAATATCACAAATCCTTCATAAATCCCTCCAAAATTCTCAGATCACTACCAAAATTTTAATAATCTGTTACTTGTATCAATCTAAACCTTTCTTGCAAGTTTCATCCAAATTTGTTACCTACTTTTTGAGTTATTTTGCACACAGACAAACTAACTAACAAACAAACAAACAGATAAACAAACAAACAAACCAACGGTCACGAAAACATAACCTTCCCCTTGACGGAGGTAATAACACAGTAACAGCAGATTTGTGACAGAAAAAATTTACTTTGTCTGCAGATTATCCTATCATTGTTTTGATAGCAGAAATTCTAAAGAATTTGATAGGGTTGGGATTTTAGGTGGTATGGAATTGTTAAATGGTATTGTTAAATTCAAGTATCAGAATGGCTAATCACTTTCGACATCCAGCTGAATCCCTGCTTGGCAAACTGCTTGGCACACTCTCTTATTGCCAAAAACTAGCATTAGACTAACATTAAAACATATGAGTGGGACTGCAAGGACAGCAGCAATTCTGCTTAACCCACCACCTAGGCTTCAGTTTCTGTACCCGTTCACATGGGTGAACCAACATTTAAGAATTTTTAGCTGGCAGAAATGTATCAATACATTGCTTTGAAAGTGGTTGCTATACAGAATCAGAGCGTATGTGAGTTTTGTCCTGGCAGCTCATATTACAGGATATAACAGTAGTTGTTGAATTCATGTTCATGGAATACAGCAGTGAACACAGAAATGTACACATGCACGTTACATGATCAGGAGTTGATATTTTCACATGTTGTTAGATTTGCGAATAGTACCCAGATCGCAAAATTCCCACAAATAACCCCAGGAAAACAGGTACGGTATGAAGTCTCATTAATAAAGATTGTCTTTGATGCGTTTGAGGTGACAAAAAATGATGTCAAGTATCAAAACTAAATGCAATCGTAATATTTGCTTTGTGTTTGCTCTGTGTTGTGGGCTGCTCAGGTACAGCCCTGTCGCGATTTATACAGCGACTGGGCTGTGTATAGTTAGTGTACAGTGTATTTACATAATATGCACAGCCCTGTACATTACATAATATGTGTATGCACAGGCCTGTCACATCATTATCACAGCAAGTCATGACTGTGTATAGTTAGTGTACAGTGTATTTACATAATATGCACAGCCCTGTACAGCGTACGTATTTACATAATATGTGTATGCACAGGCCTGTCACATCATTATCACAGCAAGTCATGACTGGTACTCTTAGTGGTCTCAGTCTGGTGGCCCCTGGCTGGGCCACCTGCCTTGGGCCAGCACTTAGGCTCCTGGCCTCGGCCCGGCCCTGGGCCCCTGTGCCACTGGGCCTGGGCCCACTTGGGCTATGGGCCCCTGGGCCTGGGCCCACTGGGGCTCTGGGCCCCTGGTTCCGGGCTAAGGCCCGTGGCCTTGGGTCCGGCCTTAGGCCCCGCCTTTGGCCCGGCTGTACTTTGTACATGGTCTATGTGAAATCAGGCTTGTTTGTAACTGTATAATTACAAATAATTACAAATAATCACAAATGATCAACAGGTCCATACTACATATAGGACTATATGAATTTATGAATATATGATTATATGAATATATGAATATATACAATGTATGTGAATATATATATATATTATGTATGAATATATAAATGTGATCAGCCATTCTGTTACAGTGTCAGATCTGCAGTCATTCATATAGAGCAAATTTTATGCATGTATAAATGGCATAAATGTGTACAGTATGCTACTTGATTGAACCAGCCAATGGCGAAAGATCACACCATTGAACAATACTTGAAAGACATGTACAGTTCAATGACTCAGTGCTTGTTATTATGAACTCTGTAGAGGTATGCAGCCCTCTTCAGATGGAAAACATACAGTTGGCTATCAAACAGAGCTTGCAAAACCATCAACAATTTATTGAGTTGGATTTGTGTGTGTGTGTGTGTGTGTGTGTGTGTGTGTGTGTGTGTGTGTGTGTGCGTGTGTGTGCGTGTGTGTGTGATAGAGCTATTTGGCTTGTTTCCTTTGCATGCATCATCACAAATTCCCGAAGTCTGAATAAAGTGAAACCAAGACCTTCATATAGATGTGCTGCATTGTAAGGTGCTGGATCAGAGCACTACCATAAGATTGACACCATGGCGGGAATTGTGCTAACAGTGTACTATCCTTCCTGTGCATTTATGTTAAAGTGTACCAATACCCTGAAAATCACATTTTAAAAAATAACCTGTGACCTTTGACCTTCGACCCCGTGACCCTAAAATCCAAACAAAGTATTATCCCCCCAGGATATACCCTCATACCAAGTTTGATGTAAAACCACCACACAGTTCTTGAGATATCGTACGTACGTACGTACGTACGGACGTACGTATGTACGTACGTACCGACGACCCGAAAATATAATGCCTCCGGCCACTTCGTTGGCGGAGGCATAAAAAGCCAGTGGTAACAGATCTCACTCAAACTGGAAAGTGACAGATTTAAAAAGCATTTGAACACTGCATAACAGATTCACTGGAAGCTTATAGGACTATAAATGAAATATCACTAAAAAAAACAACAAACAATTGTACAGTTAGGCAATAGTAAGCAAATAATCAACGTTGGTGAAGGTGACAGGACAAACTATCACTTCCGAGGCGATCTGGATGTAGCTTTCTTTCTGAAGCGCAGCTGAGGAAAGATAGCGTACACATTCAGATCGCCGAGGAAGTGATAGTTTGTCTCATTGCCTGAAACTAAAAGTTGATTATTTGCTTTATATTCCACATCTAGGGCCCTAGATATTCCTGTTTTATTCCACATCTGAATCCATTTTAGCTGCCTTAGGGTATCCTCAGGGCATAGGCTACGTTGTTTACTTTAGACGTATGCGCATAGATGAAAAAACAACAAATTTACTCCACGCCCCGCGCGTGGCACCGAAATAAAAGTGTGTTGCACTGTGGTCTATCATTTGAGCCAGGTCAAATGATAGACCACAGAGCAACGCACTTTTATTTCGCACATACTCAAAATTGTAAGTTATATCACGCGTTAGGACTGTGTGGACTAAGAGATCAGCGAAACAAAATGACTATCATCATAGAGTGTAACAAACTTTTATTCTCAGGTAATGTGATGGGCAAAACTACGCTTTATCACGAGATCAGCTCTTGACCAATGCTATAGCAAGATTCTCAGTATGTGGAATATAATACCACCTACACTAGTTAGAGTTGTCTGTACAAGGTTAGTTGAGTATAACTTTCCCTATCCAAAGCATAAGTACTCCTTGAATGATATTTCCAAAGGCGGGCAAAACGCTTGTTTATAAGCATGAAATTTCTCATTTTGTGTCTCAAATCTACGAATTTGGGGAACTGAACTACATTGGCCAAATCTGTTGATTGCTGTATTTGCCTCTGAAAACAGTACTTTTCCATTGTGTAACACCATGAACCGAGATAACAGCAAAAGTGAAAAAGCTGCAATCTGCAGAAGTGATATGGATCACTGCAGTATCACAAGCTTTATAGATGTGTACTATGAAGATACTTGCTCTTTCCAATTGCGCTGCCCTTTTCTTTCGCTCCATAGCAAAATGAACAACAAACAAAATCTGACTGTCCATTATAACTCAAAGAAAGCACTCTTAAAGGGAAGGTAAACCCAAAGAGCAATGTGGATTGAGTGAAAGCAGCAACATTAGTAGAACACATCAGTGAAAGTTTGAGAAAAATCGGACAATCGATGCAAAAGTTATGAATTTTTAAAGTTTTGGTGTTGGAACCGCTGGATGAGGAGACTACTAGAGGATATGACGTATGAGTGGACAACAATACAAAGAAAATATAAAGGAAATTCAACAAAAATTCACTTTTCTAAAATTATGAAAGAGCAGTGGACAAACCGCTTTCAGAAAGCAGGGGGAATAATTGCTACCCTTAACATATGTCAATATCAAGTTTATGGAATTTGTAATTTTCATGAAAAAGGGATTTTTGTAGTATTTTCTTTATATTTTCTTGATATTGTAGTCCACTCATATGTCATAACCTCTAGTAGTCTCCTCATCCAGCGGTTCCATTACCAAAACTTTAAAAATTCATAACTTTTGCATCGATTGTCCGATTTTCTTCAAACTTTCACTGATGTGCTCTACTAATGTTGCTGCTTTCACTCAATCCACATTGTTCTTGGGGTTTATCTTCCCTTTAAGGCCTTGCTGGATACATGCCTCACTGGCTTACCTATAGTATTCGAGAAAATAGGCGACTTAATCCCAGTAATTTGAAGCTGAACACTGTCCCTGCCTGTCACATTAGTAGTGTCTGCACTGTTAAATATCAGGATTGCTGCTTGCCAACTACGGAATGAGAAGAGCATACAGACTGAATATATACACACACACATACACAAATTAACAAATACATAATTTTGAGTGATTTTGGTTGAATGTCAATATGGGATATAGTAATGCAGGAAGAAGGAAATATGCTATTTCATTGCCAAGAGGACAAACATCTATATGAACATGAGCATGAATATTGTACTGGCTCAGAAGAAAAGAGAGATTTGCAAAGTTTCATAAGCATCATGAAATAATACTGAGAATTTGGGCAAATTCATTCTAGACACAGATATCCTAGAAGCTCCAAGGCATGTAACACATCACGTTGACTCACTGAATTTGTTTAGTATTGCCTTGATGCTTGTGCCATATTGATAACATTGTGAATTCCCCAACTTTTAACCAAATCACATTGCTGCCATTATATCATGAATGTTGTCATAGAAACATGTCTTTCAGGCAAACAAAAGATATGACAATGCTGCAATAAACAGAAACTGGAAAGATCTGTTGGGGATCCAGAGCAAGCAAGGGAAACTTGGGTTAGCTTCTGCACTTAAAAAAGGTCTGCTTTAAATCTATTCACTAAATAAAAATTGTGGGCAATATACTGGTATTAGGCTTTTGTACTCTTCACTTAGTTTCATGTGAGCTTTGCAGGAGTGCGGTCTGAAGTCAATACAATGTGTAGATCTTTTTGAAAATAGAATTATTCTTTCTATAAACATTATGTATCATGATCAGTTATCTAAAGGTCAACTGGAATATTATTCCTACCTATCTGAATTAGACGTCTGTGACGGAGTATGAACAGAGCCCAGGACTCCTAAATCACTCCATACTGCATTGGCTTGAAATGGGGGAAAATGGCAAGAAATTGGGGTAAACCTATTAAATGCAACATGTCTTTCCCCAACTGAAAGCTTGATGAAAGTTCAAGCTTCCTCATGGGAAAATAAACATTCCAGTCAATACATCCTTTTCCAAATACACTAGATTACACTCAAATTCAAGATTAATTCTACAACAGACTGACAGTAACATATTCTCAATCACATGGTAATTCTTTAAAAAAAATATGTGTATTAAGAAATTGATATTGAATAGTGCTATGGGAAAAATGTGCATGAACAGTCAAAGAAGTATTGCCAGGATATGGTATAATACAGGACTGATACCTTCAAAGAGAAGTGAACCCCATGATAAAATGAAAGGCATGAGGCAGTGGTGGATCCAGGGGGAGCGCATCGCGTGCATGCCCCCCTTTAATTTTGTAAAGGCACCCCCTCTTTAAGGAATTCCTGGATCCGCCCCTGTGAGGGGGTCTTTACTAATCTATACCATCCAAACACAAAGTGATTTCTAGTATGTGGCAGAAGCAAGATCCCTGTGAGTAATCTTCTGCAACACAACACTTTAATAGGCAATGTAAACAGAAGGTTTCTGGTATTGCTGGATTGAATGTAGTAGTCTGCATGCCATCATGCAATTCAAAACCACCTTGTTCCTCTTTCATTGTATAGTTTTGATATTTGTTCATTCTGAAATTCCTACGTACAAAGTATTATACCCTGTAAGACTATTGACCGATTCTGTGACGCGCTATGTGTATTTTTGGCATGGGCGCAGCCATAGTGGGTGTATCAGCCGACCCCCCCTCCGCACTCCCCCACCCCTCTCCCTACATTAGCACGCGCGCAGAATGAAAAACTGCTTTAGCCAATAGGCGTCTCGTACTGAGTGCGCGAATGCTTGCTTAGTGCGCGAACCTTTGTTACAAGTGCGTGTAAACATGTTGCCCGGGGGTGGGGGAAAGCAGGGGGGGGGTCGGCTGATACACCCACTATGGCTGCGCCCTGTGCCTTAAAATGTCTGCTGCCCTCAACGAACCCGAATCGGTCAATAGGAAAGAAAGAGGGAGAGAGACAGAGGAAGTGAGAGATAGATAAAAAGAAAATGAGGGAGGGATAGAAACAAAAAGGACAACATTACAACTCTGTATCTTGTGTTTTTTCCCCTTGGGGAGGAGGGGGAGTATTAATGCAGCTCAAGGTGATTAGCACTTTTAAACCTAAAAGAATTACATATGATGAGCAGGGTTCTCTTCTAAATATACTCATTCCCATGACACATACAATTGAAAGAGCTCTGATAAGAACTAGTCTTGGTGGCCGCTGGTGACATTAGTTACCTAAAAGGATTATGTGAGCAGGTTTCTCTTCTAAATATACTCGTTCCCATGACATATACAACTGAGGGAGGTCTGATAGGAACTTACCTTGACGGCCGCTTGTAACATTAGTTACCAGAACCTGCCTGTCCCCAAGCAGAGAGAGTAGTCCCATCACACTAAGCACTGGCTTCTTGACCGTCTGGATGCTAGGGGGCGTGGTCTTATTCATCTGGAAGCGGGCCACCAGGGTACGCTGATCAAAGTAACTGGGGTAAAAATTGAGGAAGCCATTGTCGTTGCTGAGGAGAGTGAACAGGAAGTCTGGATGCTGCCTGATTAGTTGGTCCTGGTGCTGGACTATGATCTGGGTCAAAGGTGAGATGGAAATGGTGAGATGAATGAACACATCCCGAAAATGAAAAGAACAGTTTAAAGGAAAATTCTCTTGTAACACCTGCTGAAAGCTTATATGTCACTGAGAGCAATTTGTTTTGAAGTGGAGAAGTAAATAGCATGAGACATCTCAAAAGATTGATAAAGCATGTTCAAACATGAGTAACACGGCATCAGAATGGAGGAGCAAATTGAATCTTGGCCAAGCCCCTGCTCTGTTAGATTAGAATTGGTCTTCATCACAGTCAGCAAATGTTATCAAACTAATGACATCTTCTTCTTCTTCTTTTTTGTGGGGGGGGGGGGGGACCCACATTCTTCATAAATTTGCTCACACATTGTTTGGATACCATAATCCCATCCTCCATCATAACAATATAAATATTTTCTTGTTCAGAAAAAAAAAAAAAAAAACCTAACAACACAGCAACTCAATTGAATGACACAATGGACATGGCCAAGGTTATGAATATCCACGGTATGGTGTGAAGGCAACCTCTCTGTCTTCTGCAAGGGATATGTTAAAAAAGATAGAAAGATAGAATGTGAGACACAAAAGGTTGTTGATTTAAAGTAGAGAAGCTGCGATTTGACAGAAAGGTTATTACTGGTCTACAGGAAGAGAATATGAATGTACCTTAGCGACGATGGCCGCATACGTGGTATCAGCTCTCCACCACTCCGGCTTGCTCCACCCGACCAAAGGATCTCCCTCACTGAGATGGGATCAAAAGAAAAAACTAGAAATGTCGCTTTGGCGACTGGTATGCCTCCGCCATAATGCATGATTTTCCCAATAGGTCTAGATAGTACATGTGGACACTGTGTGATTACATTTTCACAAATTGGCAAAATATTGGAATGACAAGTTTGTCACAAATGTGTTGAATGTTCACCTTCCTTGACGTAGGTTTAATTGGATGAATAGGAGAGCATGTATCTAGGGATTTAAGGACTTTAACTTGACTTTGACCCATTCATACATTTAGGCATTGAGTAATTTTCAAGGTACAGGTGTGGAGAAAAAGTTCAATTTCTGAATTGAATAGTAAATTGTTACCATTTTCATCTGGCCCTTGACCCTAAAATTCATAAGATAATTACTTTCAGGTAGAACATGCATAATATGTACTAAGTTTCAAGGTAACTTGAGCCACTTCCGAGATATGGAGGAAAAAGTTAGTTCAGCACTTTCACTTATCTTTGACCTTTTGACCTTTGAGGCAAAAAGAGAAAAAAAAACTTTCCAGAGAATTTCTATTAGGTTACACACGCATACACCAAGTGTAAAAAAATAACCCTGCTGGCATTGCATAAATATGAGGGTAATAGTAACATTTTGAAGTCTTGCACTTGACCTTTGACCCCTGACCTTTGACCCCATGAACCCTACATTCTCTAGATAATCACTTCCAGTCAGTACATGTATATACTATGTTCCATGAAGATACCTTGAACAATTTTCCAAGGTACGGAGAAAAAAAAGAAGTTTTAATATTTTTACTTGACCTTTTGACCTTTGACCTTTGACCTCATGACCCAAACTGTCACCAGAGAATCTTAATTGGGTAATACATGTATACACTAAGTTTCAAGAAAATCTCTTCAGGCATTCAATAGATATGGTGGAAATAGTGAAATTTTATGTATTTGACCCTGACCTTTTGACCTTTGACCTTTGACCTCATGGCCCAAACTTTCACCAGAGAATCTTAATTAGGTAAAACATGTAAACACTAAGTTTCAAGAAAATATCTTCAGGCATTCAATAGATATGGTGGAAATAGTGAAATTTTATGTATTTGACCTTGACCTTTTGACCTTTGACCTTGAACATGTGCACCCAAAAGTTGATAGGCACAACTTCACCCCCTAATACACATACATGCCAAGTTTCATTAGGATACCTCAACAGGTTTCGATAGTTACCTTGTCCACAAAATTCATTACGGACGGACGGAAGGACGGACGGACGGACGGACGGAAGGACGGACGGACGGACGGACGGACGGACGGACGGACGGACGGACGGACGGACGGACGGACGGACGGACGGAAGGACGGACGGACGGACGGACGGACAACCCGAAAACATAATGCCTCCGGCACCACTTCGTGGCGGAGGCATAAAAAATCATAATCTCCTTGCTTGAGATTCAAAGAGTGAACACATCCAATTGTGCCAATGAAGAAATTTCTTTATTTTCCAGACACTGAATCGACTCTTAAAAGAAACCAAAACCAAAAGAGAAATGTGGATTGAGTGAAAGCTAAAACATTAGTAGAACACATCAATGAAAGTTTGAGGACAATCGATGCAAAATTTATGAATTTTTAAAGTTTTGCTGTTTGAACTACTGGATGAGGAGACTATGTGAGGTTGTGATGTCATGTGTTACTGACAACATAAAGAAAATATAAAGGGAATTCCCCAAAATTCACTTTTCTAGCATAATGAAAGAGCACTTGACTAACCGCTTTCAGAAAGCAAGGAGAATAATTGCTACCCTTAACATATCGTCGCCGGTCACACGAACTGACGAATCACTCGATTTTGGGTCAAATTTTCGATTTTGAGGTTTTCACTCATTTCGATAGTAGACATTCCATACTACATATTCTGAAATTCCAAGTGTGTAATTCGGTGGAATATTTACGTAGTTATCACTTTTGTAGAAGTATGTAATTCCATTCCAAACCTGAGGGATTCGTCGGTTCGTGTGACCGGCGACGATATGTCAGTATCAAATTGATGGAATGTGTAATTTTCATGAAAAAATGAACTTTTGTGGAATTCCCTTTATATTTTCTTTATATTGTTGTCCACACATACATCATAATCTCTAGTAGTCTCCTCATCCAGCAGTTCCAACACCAAAACTTTAAAAATTCATAACTTTTGCATCGATTGTTCGATTTTCATCAAACATTCACTAATGTGTTCTACTAATTTCACTAAATCCACGCTTCTCTTTGGGTTTTGGTTTCCTTTAACATGCTTTGTTCACCGACTGGCACACACACTGGAGTGCTTTCTTTGGTGATTGGCACAGATGTCTGGAAAGTAACTGTCAATAAACAGAGATACTGCATCACTATGATCTTCCTATTTAGACAGAGGCACTTTGCTATACCTCAGTGGGTTTGCTAATTTGTGATTAGGTCAAGTTTGGATGGATTACAGAATGCTGATGAAAAAGCTTGGTGAGTGAAGCTCACCCCGGTCACATACAGGGGCGACCTTCTTAGGACCACACGGCAAAATGCCTGAAACATTGTGTACACATAGCCTGCCAATGGCACTGACAGGCTCAACTGAACAACTGAGAAATGCTCCAACTGAGTCTGAAATATCATAACATGGTATTCTAATGTCATTTGCAATCTTCTGACATGACCTTTCTAGACATCTACATGAGCTTTGAAGGGAAAGAGTGTACGTTCTACGTTTGCTATAATCAATCTACATAACAATGACGGGAGAAGTGTTGATAGCACGCTATTACTCACTCATTGTAGAATGGAGTTTTCGAGTACTGTGGGTACTTCTCCAGAATCTCAGTAATCTTTGCTATTTCATCAGTAATAATAGTAGATGAATGCCCACCTCCCTGAAATGACAACAGGTAAATATTAGACATATCCCTTTCATATTGTTTGACTATTTTAAAAAAAAAAAAAAAAACAGCCTAACTAATGAACATTTAAAAACAAAATACATGGAAAGAGGACCCCACCAGAAAAAAAAAGAATATGACACAACAACATCTGGAAGTAACTGCATATGAAAGCCAAGCAAACAAACAAGCAAAAAAACAAAACAAAAACATAATGATTTGGAAATGGTACAGTTGAATTCAGTGTATTCTATCTCATTTGACATCTACTACTGAGCATGGAGTAATTTGATCAATTAAAATGGATATTTAATGATTAAGGCAACAGACTGAGGACAAACATATCCCACAATGCTTAATTAACAGTTGCAACTATAAAGCACAGATAATGTCATGGAAAGGGAGAAAAAAAAAAAAAACTTCTCTGAAGGAAAAGAAATAACAAAAATAGCACATACTCGATTAACATATGTAACAGTCCAAAGCAGAAAAGCAGCAAAAGAGGAATGCAAATGAGAAAGGTGATTATAATGTTCTTGTTAACCCTTTGAGGATGAGTCCCAAGTATACTCAGGCAGGAGTCTATGGGAAATGCGTGTTGTAGCAAAATCAACCTGTCCTCAACAGGTTAATCAAAAGAAAAATGCTAAAAGCTAACCTTGAGATGCAGTGAAATGTAGTCTAGCCTAACTCCCTTTTCCTTTGTGAAGTAGTTGATCCCATTGGCACAGTGGTCCAAGAGGGACCAGCTTTTTCTTGGGTGCCTCGGGTCAGGTTCCCTCATGCTGTCTGCTGGACCCCCAAGCTTCAGGCTGGGGTGAGCTGCAAGGAGACCCTCTGAGCAGGCATCATAGTAATTCAGAAAACCTGGCAGAGAAGTAGAAGGAAGCATTTGAAGTACATGTAATTAACAAAAGAATTCTAAACCAATTCATATTTTTAAGACATAAAAATTGCACTTGAACTAGCTCTTCCAAAATGGACATTTACCCGAGGATGTTTCTGTATCAAGTCTAGGAAATGTGCATTTTAAAAGAAGACATTAGACTGGTGAATTCCTGCAATATTTCTTTATATATTATAGTTTGTTATTGTGACATCACAAATTGATGCATATAGCTCCCACTGAGCAAAAACAGCAAACAGAATTAGCTAAATTTTAATGGGTTGTTCAATTTTCCCTCCAAATTTCACAAAGTGTTTCATATAATCTTTCTTCTGTTGCCAAATGTGCATATATTTATGGAAAACTGCCCTCCAAAACATACTGATCATACCTGTATGGGCAACATCTCACAACACACAAAACTGTATGGCCCCATTCATTAAAAAAAAAAGAGAGAGAGAGAGAAGGAGTTTCTGAGTATGTTTCAGATAATCAGAGAGGTGGGGTGGGTGACTACCTTGTGCGGTGAAGTTCAGTGTATCAAAGTCATGATGATCGGGTTCATTCCATGATTCAAAGTTCCAACTGCTGACATAATCAAGGCCATATAAATCTGATTGGAGAAGAAAAGCAAGGTGAGAACATATTTGTGATTCATGTTTCTGTCTTGTGAATGCACACAATTTTATGGCTGTCAAAGCCTGGGTGACAGAGTTTGATTTACAATGTTAATTCTTTGAATTCCATTGACAACATGAAAATGTTATATGGCAACAACATTACAGGTTGGTGGTGTTTATTAAAGAGAGTTTAATACATCTCAGCTGGATTTTCCTTTGACATAGCTACCTTTTGACATGAATAAAAAAGAGATCATGTGATATGTCAGTATCGGTTACACCTACATTATGCCTGGAATAAAGGAGCAGATTTCCTCCTGGAATGTGTTGTAGTTAACTTGTTGCAGAGAATGTTTTGATTAACACAGATATCTTATTCACTCATTGCTGACATCATTGGCATGTAATTTGTGCATCCCACAGAGAATTTTGAAAGTTTGTTTGCATATGCACTGATGAAAATAATAAAACAGAAGAATTTAAGTTTCTGAAAACAAATGCCAGAATCATGATTAAAATTGGAAGAATTTAAATAACTGAGTCAATTAAGACTATTTACATTGATACACCAATAGAAAAAAAATAATGTAGTTAACTAAAAGGTAAACTTATTAAATCAAAGAATACACAAAATAAAGATTCTCATCTCATTCTAAGCTTCAGAGATATTTTAAACGAGAGAACAGTCTCTTACCTATGTACCTCAGGGCCAAACTCTGCACCAAATCCCGCCAAGCATACACCTGTGTGGAATTCTCAAGGTCAGTGTACCAGTCGGATGGGTTTCCCATCAGCTCAAAGCCAGGCCGAAGATTATTGGAATGCAATAGCGCCACCATGTTATCCAACAGAGTGAAGTTATAGTTGACCTTTGACCCACTGACAGACCTATTCCAGAAAGTTTGGAGAAGCAGCTAAGGTCAAATTTTAAGAGAGCTATTTGGTCATTAACAGCTACACGTTGCCTACTAGAAACCGTAATCATATAAAAGGACCAAAGTAAATACAGCACAAAATATTGCAATAGCTGTTCTTAGTTACTATTTACAATGAAATTTCACAAGAGATCACTGCTTCATTGTAACATTCATGTAGATGTAGCCTGACCAGACACTGTGCTGCGCACAGGGTCTGACATGTGTTAGTGTTTCAACGTTGTAAACGACCGTCACTATTGACGGCAAAATCACATAAAATACCTTTTATTTTGTATGATTTTAAGAGTAATATAATTGCAACACTTACCTACAGCATATTTTCCTGATGGTTGAGTTGAATTCGGCGTTTTGTTGGTATCCAGACCTTATTGTTGAATTTTTCGGAGTAGATCGTGCGGTGGCATCTTTTCCTTCAAGAGCTTAAAAAATCAACAAATTACCACGCATGCGCATTCAGAAGTGGTTGCTTTTTACCAACGCCCGTGCGCCCGTGCGTTTCACGTGTTACGTAAAACTTGTAGTAGATCCGCGTGTGCTGCACCGGCAATGTTTTGACCTTTTTTAGTCGGGGTCATCCGACTATCTCATCACTTCCGCCCCGACTACCTACGTTATAGTATACGAGAGGGAATGCCATTCATATAACACGCAGATGAGGAGTGAAGCAGTAAGGACGTTTACAGACCTGATTTCAGCCACAGATTTCGGTAAGTTTTTGACGTAATTGAAAAAAAAAAATCGCATACCGATTATTGAATGATGGTCATAGATTACGATAATTCCTTATATTTTAGTTTTCCACGATAAATAAAGATATTCATGAAGGAAACAGTAAAACATAACAACGTCTGCGAAGGAATAGACGTGCAGCCGCTGTCGCTTCGCGACAGCGGCTGCGTGTAGTTAATGTAGATGTAGTTGGAGACAAGGATATCCTCCATAGGTATTTAATCTGTCCCTTTAAGAATTATCAATGTCTAGAGGTAGATCTAAGCATGAAAATTATTTTGTCTTGCATTGAACTTGAGATGACACCACAACCACATCTGTGCTATAAGGAAAAATCTGCATCTATGTTTAGAAATAATCTAAGCTGTACAATGGTTAGCCTTGATTAAACTTTGTCTTGTGAAAAATATTTTGAATTGATACTTACTCGACTTTGACGAGATCAAGCAGCCAGTGAATTCGGACTTGCTCGATGCCATTTCTTGGGACAGATCCGATAAATGCCAAGTTTTGCTTCTCATCTTCACTCAAGAAATACTTGTAGTCATCTTGATGGGGAGCTGGTGGACTGAAATTATGTTAAAAACAATTTACAGATGGCTCAAAAAAAAAAACTTCTTTTTTAAAATATGTCAGATGCCCAAGGTATGCTTATTTCCTCTAGTCCCCCTGCAATTAACTGCGACAGCCGCCACACGCAGTGTGGCGGCTGCGCCGTGCTCCCATTCACATCTTCATGTTGAACAAACGGGTGCCTTTTGCAGCGCTATATTTCCTTAATTTTTCAACAGAAACTACTAGGAATACTTAATGGGTCGATGAAACCTAAATGACTATCATCGGCGACTGTTTGATGCATTTCATTGCTTGTGATGCACAAAATGATGTCTTATAAGCAGCTCACCGATGTTCACAGAATTCACAATCACTTGCACTTAGCGCACAGAATACTTGAACGAACATAAGCGAAACTGCGGGGAAGCCGCCAGGACCGCGCCGCCAGGCGCGGTCTCCGGGGCTACCCTGCAATATGCAATACATCGATAAATCAAAAGTTAGAACTTACGAGATTGTGAACATCACAGAATTGATTAACCTTCATTGTGTTTAACATCATACGAAAATTAGCAAAATCGTGAAATAGGCCCCACCGCAGTGCGCTGCACCTGTGCGTTAGCAAGCAAGGGTAGGTCCTAGGGTTAGGGTTAGGGATAGGGTTTAGGGTTAGGTAGGGTTGTATTTATGGTTAAATTGGCCGTTAAATCAGTCGAGGGACATTAGGGAGTCCTTCCGAGAAGAAAGGGCCAGAGGACGAAAGATGCTATGCTGTGGAAATCGGCCCCACCGCTGTATCAATTTCGCGTAAACGCCATTTGGTGGGGCCGCATTCACGAGTATATACTGTGGAAGAAAGCCCCACCGCCCTGCTTACCTACCGATGAACGCCACACGGTGGGGCTGAATTCACGAGTATAAATAGGCGAGCTGCCGTAGTATTAGTACGGACACACAGTGGTGGGGCTTATTTCATGAGTATGCCCCAAAATTAGTTCAAAGCTCTTAAATCTACTTGAAATGTTAAAAAAAAACAAAAAACAAAAAAAAACACGAAAAAATAAACAAACATGGGCTTGTAGTAGGAGCACCCCTGTGGGGAATAGCGGGGCGTACCATACACCCGCTATGGCTATAGGGCTCACACGGGTAAATAATTCCCCATAGAGACGTGTGTTAAAATTCAAATTTCAAAAAATTCTGTAGAATAGCTGGGAGAAATGAGGTGTTTCATCTTCACTAACCTGAATAAGTGAGATATTACCTTTCATCCATCAGATTGCCAGGGTGGGTTGTTCTGCTCTAATTCTGTCCAGGGGTCCGCAAAGCCAGACTACGAGTTCTTGTCACTCAAAAAATCACCTATTTTCCGTACACGTACCCAATAAAATATAGTCCCCTCAAATTCCATCAGAAAAGCTTTCATCTTCCAACCAAAATGCAGTTTGTAGAGGAATTCATACTCAATATCTACAGCTATTCAGTTTTTTGCCAAACTACATCATTGATTTTTAATTAATTTTTTTCTTCATTTATTTTGGTATCTTTGGTACGAATTTGTGAAGGGGTCTGGGACAGTCCATTTTATTTACAGGTGTGAGCCCTATAGTGGAGGTCATATTTCTTATTTGACTTTTAAACATCATAAATGTGTTTTTTATGATATTTGCCCCTACATCATATGAGAAATTACACTTTCAAGGATTATAAAGCTTCTCAAAGGGACACTTTTAGAAAATCATGCCCTTTAGGGTTTTTTTTTTTAATAAATCTTGCAGTTTTGATCAGTTCTTCATAAGATGAATACATAGATCCAAGCAGTTATCCTTGATTGTGGGTGTGTCATCATCACCTTATAGCCTACAAAGTACTTGATAAGACTTTGTTTTGTCAAACAGACTAACTTTATGTATTTTGAGCTGTTTCAGTGGTAGCCAAAACAAAGAAATACATTAAAATAACACAGTCATTCAAAGTTGTGTGATACTGATGACTGACTGCTATGTACTAAGATCTAGTGACAAGAACATAATAATGAGAAAAGAAATAGTAGCAAGGCAGAGTTGAGGAGGGGGGAGGAGAGAGGTAGAGAGAGAGGGGGGTAGGGAGGGGAAGGGGAGGGAGGAAGAGATCTGATACAATACAAGATACACAATACAAGATTAACACAGTCATTCAAAGTTGTGTGATACTGATGACTGACTGCTATGTACTAAGATCTAGTGACAAGAACATAATATTAAGAAAAGAAATAGTAGCAAGGCAGAGTTGAGGAGGGGGGGGGGAGTAGAGGAGAGAGGTAGAGAGAGAGAGGGGGGTAGGGAGGGGAAGGGGAGGGAGGAAGAGATCTGATACAATACAAGATTAACACAGTCATTCAAAGTTGTGTGATACTGATGACTGCTATTTACTAAGATCTAGTACCACAAGAACATAATATTAAGAAAAGAAATTGTAGCAAGGAAGAGTGGGGGGGGGGGGGGGAGTAGGGGAGAGAGGTAGAGGGAGGGGGGTAGGGAGCAGAAGGGGGAGGGAGGAAGAGATCTGACACAATACAAGATATACAATACAAGAAGTCAGTCAAAGTTGTGTGATACTGATGACTGCTATTTACTAAGATCTAGTACCACAAGAACATAATATTAAGAAAAGAAATTGTAGCAAGATAGAGTTGGGGGGGGGGGGTAGAGGAGAGAGGTAGAGGGAGGGGGGGGGGGGAGTAGGGAGGAGAAGGGGGAGGGAGGAAGAGAGATCTGACACAATACAAGATCAACATAAACCAGCAGAGCTTGTATGGGATGAATACTTCCCATAGACTTGCATGTATTGCGTGCATTCTCTATAGGGCTCACACGGGTAAATAATTCCCCATAGAGACGTGTGTTAAAATTCAAATTTCAAAAAATTCTGTAGAATAGCTGGGAGAAATGAGGTGTTTCATCTTCACTAACCTGAATAAGTGAGATATTACCTTTCATCCATCAGATTGCCAGGGTGGGTTGTTCTGCTCTAATTCTGTCCAGGGGTCCGCAAAGCCAGACTACGAGTTCTTGTCACTCAAAAAATCACCTATTTTCCGTACACGTACCCAATAAAATATAGTCCCCTCAAATTCCATCAGAAAAGCTTTCATCTTCCAACCAAAATGCAGTTTGTAGAGGAATTCATACTCAATATCTACAGCTATTCAGTTTTTTGCCAAACTACATCATTGATTTTTAATTAATTTTTTTCTTCATTTATTTTGGTATCTTTGGTACGAATTTGTGAAGGGGTCTGGGACAGTCCATTTTATTTACAGGTGTGAGCCCTATAGTGGAGGTCATATTTCTTATTTGACTTTTAAACATCATAAATGTGTTTTTTATGATATTTGCCCCTACATCATATGAGAAATTACACTTTCAAGGATTATAAAGCTTCTCAAAGGGACACTTTTAGAAAATCATGCCCTTTAGGGTTTTTTTTTTAATAAATCTTGCAGTTTTGATCAGTTCTTCATAAGATGAATACATAGATCCAAGCAGTTATCCTTGATTGTGGGTGTGTCATCATCACCTTATAGCCTACAAAGTACTTGATAAGACTTTGTTTTGTCAAACAGACTAACTTTATGTATTTTGAGCTGTTTCAGTGGTAGCCAAAACAAAGAAATACATTAAAATAACACAGTCATTCAAAGTTGTGTGATACTGATGACTGACTGCTATGTACTAAGATCTAGTGACAAGAACATAATAATGAGAAAAGAAATAGTAGCAAGGCAGAGTTGAGGAGGGGGGAGGAGAGAGGTAGAGAGAGAGGGGGGTAGGGAGGGGAAGGGGAGGGAGGAAGAGATCTGATACAATACAAGATACACAATACAAGATTAACACAGTCATTCAAAGTTGTGTGATACTGATGACTGACTGCTATGTACTAAGATCTAGTGACAAGAACATAATATTAAGAAAAGAAATAGTAGCAAGGCAGAGTTGAGGAGGGGGGGGGGGAGTAGAGGAGAGAGGTAGAGAGAGAGAGGGGGGTAGGGAGGGGAAGGGGAGGGAGGAAGAGATCTGATACAATACAAGATTAACACAGTCATTCAAAGTTGTGTGATACTGATGACTGCTATTTACTAAGATCTAGTACCACAAGAACATAATATTAAGAAAAGAAATTGTAGCAAGGAAGAGTGGGGGGGGGGGGGGAGTAGGGGAGAGAGGTAGAGGGAGGGGGGTAGGGAGCAGAAGGGGGAGGGAGGAAGAGATCTGACACAATACAAGATATACAATACAAGAAGTCAGTCAAAGTTGTGTGATACTGATGACTGCTATTTACTAAGATCTAGTACCACAAGAACATAATATTAAGAAAAGAAATTGTAGCAAGATAGAGTTGGGGGGGGGGGGGTAGAGGAGAGAGGTAGAGGGAGGGGGGGGGGGGGAGTAGGGAGGAGAAGGGGGAGGGAGGAAGAGAGATCTGACACAATACAAGATCAACATAAACCAGCAGAGCTTGTATGGGATGAATACTTCCCATAGACTTGCATGTATTGCGTGCATTCTCTATAGGGCTCACACGGGTAAATAATTCCCCATAGAGACGTGTGTTAAAATTCAAATTTCAAAAAATTCTGTAGAATAGCTGGGAGAAATGAGGTGTTTCATCTTCACTAACCTGAATAAGTGAGATATTACCTTTCATCCATCAGATTGCCAGGGTGGGTTGTTCTGCTCTAATTCTGTCCAGGGGTCCGCAAAGCCAGACTACGAGTTCTTGTCACTCAAAAAATCACCTATTTTCCGTACACGTACCCAATAAAATATAGTCCCCTCAAATTCCATCAGAAAAGCTTTCATCTTCCAACCAAAATGCAGTTTGTAGAGGAATTCATACTCAATATCTACAGCTATTCAGTTTTTTGCCAAACTACATCATTGATTTTTAATTAATTTTTTTCTTCATTTATTTTGGTATCTTTGGTACGAATTTGTGAAGGGGTCTGGGACAGTCCATTTTATTTACAGGTGTGAGCCCTATAGCGGGGCACATCACACACCCGCTATGGCTTCCCATAGACCCCTTATGGGAGCCTACCCATATATAAGGGGGCACATTTTCCGGCATCTGCAGTTGTTGGTGCTCGGGATTTCGTTGGATACAGTATTGTCAAGTGATAACTACAGATTTATAACCAGTGCCAACTCAACTACTACAAAGACAGAGTCGAAGGACAATACCACGGAAAGAGGTAACTATTCATTGTGGATGTGCGGTTTATTTACCGGGACTCCACGTCCACAACATTGGCGTCACGGACATCTACTTATTTCCGTGCTCCCCGTTGGGTTTCGGGAGATATTTCAGTGGATTTTTCCACCGTTCGTGTGCTTACTCCGCTGCCGCGAGGTTTTTGCCAACAGGCGTTGCGCTCCGATTCCGAACCGATACGCGAAGGGAGGAGTGATAAGCGACGGAGCCCAGGTAAAAGCAGGCCTAGTGAGAGGCTTTTGGCAGCGTCGAGTGAGCTTTTGAGCGGTTTTGAATTCACTGTGCGTGAGTTTCCGTCCTTTACTCCGTTTTTGTAACGTCGTTTTCGTTGTTTTGTCTGTGTACCGCGTGTTTGTTGCTGGCGTGTGATTTTGTAACTAGACCCTGCACTAGACCTGGCCCACCTGATCTTTTCAGGGAGCCCTAAATTACGAAACGTAAAAGAATATAAGTAGAAAAGGAAAACAAAGAACAAACAGTCTCGGTTTTGGTATTTTTGATTATAGTCTAGTTGCAGGGGTGTGTGTTTTTCTGCATTTGGTGTATCTGGTCTTGGACCTGGTTGACTGTGGTCTGTTGTTTAATTGCATGCGTGTAGTGTGCGTTTTGGTCCAAGTTCTAATTGTTCGAATTTGAGTGAGTGTGGTCTGTAGCGTCTGCTATAGTGTGTTTTTGGAATACGTTGTTCCTGTATTTTGTGGTTCTTAGTCGTATTTTAGTGTGCGTCACTATATTTCGTTTTTGATGTGTACCGTTATGGTCTAGGACTCGGTCCTACCCGCCGCCGTGCTGTGTGATTTAGTGTACGTACTACGTGGGGTGGTGGTGCAACGTTGCAGCTACGTTTTGGCTTGCTTTGCATGGCATCGTGATTTTTCGCGTTTCTCCTTGCAAAGTTTCGTTCCACGTGTTTTGCGCCGTTGATTTTGGTGGATTTACTCCCCTCGCCCCATTAATCTGTGTTAATCGTGTATTACGGTGTGTATCGTGCTTCGCTTCACGCGATTTTGTAGTACGCGGCTGTTGCGTGTGTACTCGCTGCCTTCGACCGTGGTCGTCTGGTCGTCCTGTGCTCCGTGTGTGCATTAGCACTGCTCGCTACTCTGCCTTCGCTTAGCGTGTGCAAGGGGATTCCCCTGCGGTACGCTGCACGCCTGTTGGAACTGTCCAGCATCGTGTTCTTCTCTCCGCGTCTCCTCTTCGTGTTTTCTCTCGCTGTCTCTCTTCACGTGTTGTACGCTCGGTCTCGCGGTTCTCGTGTGTTGCCGTTCGCATACGTCCTGTCATACTCGCGTTTTCCATTGCGATTGCACTGGCTCGCTGAGTTGTTTTTCTATCGTCGGTTTAGCTTTTCTATTCACTTTTCTTTCGTGTTTTCGGTATTTTTCCGTGGAGAAGTAGTGCCTCTTTGATCGTGGAAGTTTTGGCCCGTGATCATTTCGCGATAGCGGGATTGTAAGCATTCTCCCAGCGGGGGAATTTTTCCTTCTCGTAAGGAGGTACGTATAGCCGATTTAGTACATTTCCCTCTGTGTGAGGGGACATTTCCCTTCTTTTATAACGGAGAGGGGAGAATTGTGAGTGTTTCCCTTCAAGTAAAGGGTTTGTTATTCTGTATTTTGTATTGTCAATGTTCTGTTTTTGGATGTAGGCAGCATTTTTGCGTATTATTGTTGCCATAGTGCTGACGTACAGGGATTTGTTGGTAAGTACATGATTGTTTTATTTTTATACTTGCCGTGTCATAGTATTAGTTGTCCGTTCACTCTGAAGGTTTCTTCATTGCTATATCATGCTCGGATACTATTACTAGTGTTTTATTTTTATACTTGCCGTGTCATAGTATTAGTTGTCCGTTCACTCTGAAGGTTTCTTCATTGCTCGGATACTATTACTAGTGTTTTATTTTAGTTTTGCCTTAACTGGCTAGATATCAGTTTAGGTTATAAATAGGGATTTAATGTCGTGATTAATATTTTGGTAAAGTAAGGTGTGTATTGGTTATATTGATAGGTTAGTGGTAGGTATAGTGTGTGTGAGGTGTTCGTGTTTGTGGTGCGTCTCACATTGTTTTACTAGTGCGATTGGTTTGCGTGCAGGTATTATTATTATTGATAAGTTAAGTGGTAACATATAGATTGTTATTTTTAGGTTAGCAAGGGCTGCCTTGGGGTTTTCCTCGGTGAGTCCTATTTTCAGTGTGTGTGTTACTGGAGGGTATGCCTGACGTGGATGACCAGGAGGTTTTCTGGATTGCCATTCAGGGTCGCCTCCAGTTACTGCTGTTTTTTATCGAGGCGTACAAGCAGGGAATTATTACCCACTTGGAGCTGGTTCAATTCTTGGTAGACTTTTTATACCAGGAATTGTAGGTTATTTTCTTCTCACCTCCCCACGTTATTTTTAAGCAATAGGGGGTGGGGTACAGTGTTACCACTGTTAGTGTTAGGGTAATAGTGTGACTGTATAGTTTTTTCTGTACGGTGATTGACACTGTTGGGCTAACAGTGCGACTGTATAGTTCCAGTGCAGTGTTGTCATTGTTGGGTTAATAGTGTGACTGTATAGTTTTTCTTGTACAGTGTTGTCACTGTTAGATTAATAGCGTGATTGTATAGTTTTTGTGCAGTGTGCTACCGTAGGTTAATAGTGCAACAGTATAGTTTTGTATACGAGGTATATCAGAGTCTATACCTCTTGGGTGTATTAACCCATCCACGTCTCATCCCACAAAAAACGTGGGATGCATTATTTATGACCAAAAGAGGGCGTCCTCAGACCTCAGGCTTGGCCAGGAGCTGTAGAATAATTTTAGCCAATCACAGAGATCCTTACTGGGACTCAGAAAAATAATTTATGCAAAGAAACCTATTTTAGAATGTCTCTTATTGGCCAAAACACCTGCCAGGGGTTCGAGCCTGCTGAGAAACTAATCAATATTCATGTTTACAGCGCGCATGCATCTTTGTTGCCCCAGCAACTGCAGTGATTCCTTACGCGCGGTATCGGTGATATCGATCTCCTCATAGAGTGCTTGACGATATCTGATTACACGAGCTCTTGATCCTTGTGTGTATACAGTGTGTACGTACCACTACGTGTGTGTGTGTGTTGAATTCCATTTACGTTAGTGAGTGTGGGTAACTTCTCAAGGTTTCCCGTCCATTTCTCTCTCTCTTTTCTCTCTTTTGCTTTCGTATCATTCTATATCTTTTATTCTCAGAGTACAATCGTACTTCTGAGAGTGTTTTGTTCATTTTTCTAAGTGACTATCTCGTTTGCAACAATTTAGAGGTGAGTTTTTGTCCTAGTGTTTGTTGAGTTTTTGGATTGAACACGATGTAGCTTATCTACGTGTGTGAGAGAACATCGTAGTTTTTGTGGTACCCACTCGTTTGTTTCCGTGTAAGCATTTTTACCGTAAAGTGTCTTCATCGTTCGTCTTCCAAGCATCGTGTTTTTACCCTAGTTTTCCTCATCGTAGTTTTTTACCTCGATTTTTTTTTTGCGGTGCAAGATGTTCTGTGTATTTTTTCTACGGTAAAATGCCATCGTCGTGTGATCTTCGTGTATTCATTACTAGTTTTTCACCTCCGTTTCAGTTTTATGTCTAACGTAGCGTAGTTACAACTAGAACTATGTTTAGATCACCGTAAGAGCTAGTTAGCTAGGTCTGCGATGTCTGTATCGTTTGCTGATGTGTTTTGTGAGCTGAGAGTGACTATGATGGGAGTGATATTCACGGTTTTGCTGTGGTGGAGGTGATGGAAAGATGCAATTTATTTCGTGTAACCATGCATGACGTTGATGCCATGATGGCGAGTAAAACTACGACACGAGTAGCCTAGCCTAGGCCAATGACGAGAGCGACACTGAAGTCAAGAAACGGGGCTGATGCTCGCTCGTGCACGGGAGTGGTCTAGAGACCTGCATTATTTCTTTTTCGTATTCACTCGGGTATCTAGTGCTACAAACCCAAAATTCGTGTCTCTGAAGAAACTCTACCAAAAGCTTGACAACAAGTTTGCATCAGGTCTATTCTGTAGTAAATATTAGATCTAGATTCTAGGCCTAAGAAATGGCGATGCTAATTTAGTTTTCATTTAGAACTCGACAAAATCCATTTTCTTTGCTCATTTTTCAACTGATAAATTATTTAGGACTGTACTAAAATTCTGATGTACTGCATTCACCGTTGTAATAAAGAACCTGCTGATCAGGTGTTTTTATTCTATCCTTTTCATTTCCTCCCTATCCTTTTGGTTTCCTTCCTGTCACTTTCTTCATTGACCCTGGATGGAAAAAAAAATCCCATCTTGCCATGTAAAAACAGAACACATACCATCATGAAATATCATGACATTGAAATAATAATGAAAAATATATAAGTGACCAAAATACTTGTTAGTGAAAATAAATAACAAATGAAAGGTGATTTCTTATGGAGCAGTTCTTTCAAATGTCAAACAGCTTCGATAATGAAGCAAGTGAAATCTGAAAACTATCCTGGCAACAAGTTGATATTGATAGGGAATTCTAACGAAAACTGTCACATCATTTGATGTTTGAATTTGTCTTTTTTATTGGATGAGGTTATAAAACTATAAATGCCACCGATAAAATAACAATCCTCTCAATTTGAACAATCTTAGCAGTAGGGTGGTACACTGGTACGACTCCGTAAACAACTGATTATATATGCATCGTATCCATGGGCAACTGCGGGATAACTGCAAGAAGGCGCAGGAAATTAGACTTGAGTCAAGAACGATTATTTATTATTATTTTTTATTCAAACTATTAATTTTTTTTTTGGACTGGAAAAAAGCCAAAATATTTCATATTACGCTTCTAAAATATATATGAATATCTGAAGTCTTTTTATCGTGATTTTATGAAGAATTAGAATTATTTTTAAAAATATAAATACTAGACGGGCTGAACAAGGAAGTCTAATTTCACCCCAAGAATTTGCAGCACACCGCATCTCGGGTGCATTCCTAGCGTTCTTGCCGCACTCTCACCCAGCTAGCTGTGTGCCATGTGCAAGCAAGCCAGTCACAGTGCATGTTCACCGCGCACAGTACACACGTTGTAGCCAGTTCACCGATCTCATTCCTGATCTCGTGCGTGTAGAAAATTCTCCCAAAACTAAGCCAGACATGATTTTGGAACATACATTACAGTGTCAAGACCTTTTCAGTGGACTTTGAATTCACTGTTTGTCTGTTTTAGCTCTTGAATGTACGACTTCGAACGTCCGATTTGTTTTTTACCATACCACGTGGAGCTAGCTAGCTGCGTGTTTTTTCAGCCCCATGCTTCTCCACACACGTCATCACGTACATACACACAAGCCATCGCGATCGAAGTTTGAGCGATAACGATAACATGTGAGGAGCAGACATGCGGATTTCAGCACAGGGTAAATGAGTAGTTGAACGTATCACGATTGTAAAACAAATCTTTTTCTATGTCTCTGCAAATTTGAATTAGGTTATTTCAGCATAGATAGACTATGATACATTACAAAATAGATTAGCCATAGCAAGAACTTGCTTACATGAGCGTTATTAGATAACGTTTCAAAATAAAAACCCCGTCATTGAATGGAATGTTCCAGAGCTATCTCGGGGGCTCGAGGACACTATGGACACGTCTATTCGCAAGTGGGTAAGATGTGATTACAGATGGCTTGAAATGAAGAGGATTTATGAATGAAATACACAGAAACAATATTTTTTTCATAATTCCTGCACAGTTTATTATTTCTTTTCATAAAATTCACATAAACTAGTGCTGCATTGAGTCAAGTAAGTGCATATTAGCACGAGTGTACACGCATCATCCCTCCTGCCTAGTGGGAATGACACAGGCAGTTTTTCAATGACGTATGAATGCTCTTCGCGTGTAGATCGCGCCGTAGGGAAGATCGCGCCCAAGTTCATGGCCAACTTACTAGGCAGGCACGATTTTACAGATTACACAGAGGCCCGTACGTGGATGGGTTAAAGGTAACTACCCTCCTTAGAGAGGGAGAGTGTACGTTATGGCTACAGGTGAAGCACAGGGGAAGGTCCCCATTAACACTTGTAGTTATACAGATTTGTTGGCAGTGGGAGCGACCCCTGCCCAGGCGCATCATCTCCTCGAATTGAGGAGGGAGTATGGGAGGGTTACTCCCAACATGGTGGAAGCAGAAGGGGAGTATGTGAGTGGGGATTGGCTTGAGAGGCTGGACTACAGCCCAAGGGTAGAGTCAAGGGAAAGGTTAGCAGATGCTGAATCGCCCCTTCTGATACCTGAAACACCCCTCGAGTCATCCCATGTAGTCACTCATCCCTCTCGTTCCATAGATGAAGAGGGAGTAACTGGTCACGGTAGGCGTGACGAAACCTATCGCACCCGCTCTGAGGTGGGAGCTACAGTCATGAACCCCTCTAGCAGAGGGGATGAGGGATTGGCAAACTCGGGTTTGTCTGCATACCCACATGACTCTTATCCCCCACCAGGGCAGGGAAGAACAGAGACAAGGGGTGGGAGAAGACAGGGACGGAGGGATACTCCATCTAGTCATAGACCGCGGAGTAATCGCAGTCGAGGTGACATGGAACCTCCTGCGTATAACAGGCCGTGGAGTTCCCACAGTGGAGGGGATGCAGAACCTTCACGGTACAATGCCCCATATGTGGGGAACCAGAGTAGTGGGTGGTTCAGGAGGAATGGAGGAGTGAGGGAGTACAATATCCCTCAACGGGATGTGAGGGAAGAACACCCTCCTTTCCGACATCAGGCCACACAGAGGCAGTATATGGAGGAAGATAGTGAATCCTACTCCTCAGGTGTGGAACGACAAAATCCTCCGAAGCACCAGAACCCACCCAAGTCCATCACATTTAATGGTATGGGTAGTTGGCGGGCATTCTACCGCAAATTTGAAGCATTTGCTGCGGATAGGAGCTGGACCCTCCCGCAGTGTCTCAACCACTTGTGCTGGTGCCTTGAAGGCAAGGCAAGCGAGTACTTTGATTCGCTTTTAGATAGGGAGCCTAGGCTGACCTACGTTCAAGTAATTTCACGCCTTGCTGAACGCTTTGGCCAAAGTGAACCGCCAGAGGCAGTACAAGTGGAGTTTATGAGTGCTAAGCAGGGCGCGGATGAGTCCCTTGATGATTGGGCAGATAGGATGCGCGACCTATCTGCAAGGGCGTTTCCTGGGGTACAGGATAGGTGTCTATCTAGGCAGGTAGTACTGCGTCTGTGCCAGGGATGCCTGGACAGGGACGCAGGGTGTTTTGCCTTGGACAAACGCCCGTCTACCATCGAGGAGGCTGTTGAAGCTATCCGCTGGCATGCGCATTCGCGTCAAGTCGTGTATGGGAAACCAAAACACGCAAAAACCCTCACTGTATCTCCTGGGATGGTTGAGGAGTCACGTGTGCGCAAGGTGGATGTAACACCTCACTCCTCTGATCGACCAGGAGAGCCAAATTTCTCCAGGTTGGAGCAGCGTGTTGCTGACCTGGAAGGCCAAATGACCAAGCTCACCCATAGTATGAATACTGTGGGAGATAAGGTGAGTAGGTTAGCAGAGCAAGTGACATCCTTTATGCAAAAGGAGGCGCCCGTCACTCCCCCTGCAGTAACCTGCTACCACTGTGGGCAGCCTGGTCATTTCAAGAAGAATTGTCCACAGTTACCGTCACCTTCTCATGATAAGAGGGTGTCCTTCGTGAGGATAGATGAGGAGCCAAACTCCTCAGGGTCGGAGGATTAGGCCCTGCCCCGACCTGCACAACAGAGGGCCAACCGTCCGCTGATATCCAGGACAGTGCTGGAGATGAAGAGGGCAGTAGCCGGCCTGAATTTATACCAGTACTTCCTGTATTGTCACAAGAGGGCGTAAACCAGGTAGGGGATACACCCTCTGGTCAGGAAGGTAATACTTCCAGCGTTGGAGATAAATCCGTTGGAGTGAGTCCATTGGGGGAATTGGAGATTCACGCACCCATAGATGAGGTGGCTGTATGCAAGGTGAGATCACCTGCCTTGTTCGCAGTACCTGTAAGGGTAGGTAACCTTTCTCTCATGGCAGTGGTGGACACTGCAGCGGAGGTATCGATCATATCCGACAAGGTGTATGAAGGGTTACAACCTCGTCCACGGAAGATTAGGGATGTGATTATCCCTGCAGGTGGCTGTGATCTGAGGAGGCCATGTATAATTGTAGACCCCATTCGTATCAAGCTAGGGGGTTGTGACTTCTTGACAGAGGTTTGTGTGGCCCCTATTGAAGGTGAGATGCTGTTGGGGGTAGATCTCCTCCGTAAGTATAGAGTTATTCTACACCTACAACAGTCACAGGTAAAAATTGGGAGTGTTCACATTCCAATGAAACATGGTGGACCATCACCATATGGGCGAGTCTCTTGCGTGTGCGTGTTGAAGCGCACAGTCATTCCTCCAAACACCTTGAAGAGGATAACTGGTGTAATACACCAGCCAGCAAAGGAAGCAACCCCCTTTCGATATAAGGGAGTATTCTTTAGGTCTGGTTAATTCCATGAGCAAGGCCCACGAAGCTGCCTGTGAGACCTTGCGATCCACACAGAGGAGGAGGAAACGAGATTACGAGGTGCGTTCACATCGTAGGCAATTCTCGGAATCTCCCAATCTCTGTCGTGTAGAATTAAGGAACATTGCCTTAACCAGACACCAGGATAGGTTGAAGCCCTGTAGGGACAGGGATATCCCTGCATGGTGTAGGAAGGACAGTCACCTTAGGGAGGATGCTCTCTATTGTATTTGCCATGGACCCGACGGTGGTGCCTTCATGTTACAATGTGATCATTGTGATGAGTGGTACCATGGATCCTGGGTGGGAGTGACCCCACAGGAAGGGAAAGCCATGAACAAGTACAAGTGTCCCCCTTGTCAGCAAGGGAGTTGATGTGAATAGGATCCCATGCAGGGGGAGTAGTAATTGTCCTTTCTTTTCACAGGTAACCAGTGAGGTGGAAGCTTGGCAATGTGGGTTCCACAATGCCCACTTTGGGTTCACTTCCCGAGTAAGGTTTTGGCGCAAGCCAAAAGGAGGCATTGTGGAAGGTACCACTTGCCCGTCTGCTGTTGGAGACTGATTCTCCACACCTTCCTTCCAGTAGGGATTTACCCTACATGACCCCAGTCTTTTCAGGGAGGTAGCTTCCCTTGTAGCTGAGGTGTTGGGAAGGAGATCAGTGTGACTCGCCTCCTGGAGGTGACGAGGGAGGATGCCCTTGAATTGTATGGAGGTTAAGCTCCATAATGAAGGTAATTCACCTCCTGGTAGTGAAGAGGGGAAGTGCCCTCAAATTGTATGGGGGGTAACTCCATATGTATGGAGGGCAACTCCATATGTGTTCGCGGGGGTTTATTTATGTGTATACCCGCGTTGCAACCATATATGTTTTTATTATGGTTATTGGCACCCTAATCACCCATTTATTGCAGGTAGGCAGGGGTATTTTATTATGTTCAGGGACATTTGTACTTGTGCCTGCTGTACATAAAAATCGGTTATATTTTTGTAGTAAGGATTTCTATTCTAATATAACCGGTGCTTTTAATTGGAAGAGTGTTTTGTCAGTTGGCTGTTTTTATTGTTAAGTTCAGTTGTGTGTTTTAGGCTGCTGTTTTGTTTATGGCAATTGCCAAAGATTTCTAGGTTTTTGTATTCAAAACAGTTTGCCATATTGTTGCACAATAGGTGCAGTATAGATAGTATATATGCAATATAGTGTACATGACAGTTTTGGTCATGGTACATCTATAGTAGTAGTTATTATTCATCTTGCTTGGCTTTTGTTCTGATGCCAAGAGAGGTGTTCAATTTATATGTGATTGGGTGATTTGGGAGTGATTTACTTGGGTTTTGTAGGATGGGCGCTTTCCCGTCCTATGGTCCTTCCTTTTTGGTTAATCCCAGCAGGGGGGTTGAGGGTCGTAGGGTTTTTCTCCCTCCCAATATCGACGGTCCCTCGCACCCCCATTCGGTACATGAGTGACCTAGGCGGTGGTCCGCTGAATCGTCCCTGGCAGACCCCCAGGGACGGGTCAGATTGTGCATTCAGACGGGTGGGGCTCTGCGAGATCCCCGGTTGTGCGGGATTTGGGAGTTCCCATCATTAGTTTTCTTTTGGTCTGGGGCCATTTATTTCTATTATGCCCCCAGTTTTTCAAAACGGGGGGGAGTGTAGTAGGAGCACCCCTGTGGGGAATAGCGGGGCGTACCATACACCCGCTATGGCTATAGCGGGGCACATCACACACCCGCTATGGCTTCCCATAGACCCCTTATGGGAGCCTACCCATATATAAGGGGGCACATTTTCCGGCATCTGCAGTTGGTGCTCGGGATTTCGTTGGATACAGTATTGTCAAGTGATAACTACAGATTTATAACCAGTGCCAACTCAACTACTACAAAGACAGAGTCGAAGGACAATACCACGGAAAGAGGTAACTATTCATTGTGGATGTGCGGTTTATTTACCGGGACTCCACGTCCACAACAGGCTTTAACGTTACAGGCACCCACAGGCATAACGGTTACACCAACACTGACAGTTAAATGTTTTTACTCGCATACTACTAATAAAATTAACCCCTTCACTTGATAATTCTGGTTGTTTGTTTCCTTATTAAGTGAAAATAAATGAAATGAAAAATGAAAATTACTGCACTGGTTTAAGCTGGACTTGCTTGCTAGTAATTGCTTGGAGGTCTACCGTGCTCGCCGCAGACAAAACATCAATACAAATAGATGGGACTGTTATTTCAATATTTGCTTGACGCACTGTTACATATTCACACAACAAATCAGAATAATATTGCCCGTATACGCACCAAAATCCAGTGCTCTTCCAAAAGTGATGCAAAGTAGCTACATCCTGGTCGATTGATACACGGAAGATATTTTTGTCTGATAGTGCAAAACAAAACTGTATAATTAATAATGTGGAAAATGCCTGGAAGCGTCCAAGAAGCAGACAATCCATTTTCCTCTCTCTCGAATCTCAGACAGAAGAGGGCGCAATAGGTTAAACTTTGGCTGAACTTAGGATGCTGCTGTTCTTTTTGGTTGTCCTTCCAACTGCTCCAAATCTTGATGTGTGAAAGACGAAAAACTTATCATATGCAAGGGGGCCACGTTTTCAAAAGTGTGTGGGTGTGTGTGTGTGTGTGTGTGTGTGTAACAAGCAAAGAAAAAAAAAAAGAGAGAAAAAAAGCCTTCTTCAGGTGACGAGAAAAAAAGGCACTCACACTTACAAGGTTTCATTTTTTTTTCTGTTGCCACTTCCAGGGTAAAAAACTGAGGGGGCCCTAACAAAGTGGTAACTCCCTATGTATTCCTATGCATGGTGCAAAAAACAAAACAAAAACAAAAAACAATGGGGGAGGCAAGCATTGATTTATTATAGAGTTATTGATATGCTAACTTCAAGATTAATGAGAATGAAATTTCACACACAAACACAAACACAAACACAAACACAAACACACACGCACACACACACACACACACACACACACACACAAGAAACTGAAGCTGTTCATGGCACTTCCTGCTATATCTTTTGTTTTGTACATCCTGATCACACCAAAACCTGTAGTGAAAGTCTCTCAATCATTGTAAGTGTACTTCATATACATCATGGCTGATATATTCATCTTAGGGTAGACTCACATTCTACACATTGCTTACAAATCAAAACATCTCACACATGGAGAAGCTGCACAGCATCAACAGCTACTCACAAAATCATACATACATGGGACTACATTGTACAGCCTGCAGAACTTGTGATACCTGGTACTTGCCATTAAAGGACAAGTTCATCTGCATATACATGTGGATTAAGTGATTGCAGCAATATTATTAGGACACACTAGTGAAAGTTTGGGGAAAATCGGACAATCCGTTCAAAAGTTATGAATTTTTAAATATCTGTGCAGTCACTGCTGAATGAGAAGACTACTACAGTGTATGATGTCACATGCGTACAACGATATAAGGAAAATATAAAGAGAATGTCATAAAAGTAAACTTTTTTTTTTTTTTTTTAATAAAGTGCACATTTCCTCAACCTGCCACTGATGTATGTTAAGGATAATGTTGTTCCCCTTGCCTTCTGAAAGAGGCAAATCAAGCGTTCTTTTATTATGCAAAAAAAGTGAAAATATGTTGAATTTTCTTTATGTTTTCTTTACGTCGTTGTACACATGTGACATCACAAGCTATAGTAGTCTTCTCATCCAGCCTTGACTGAGCAGAAACTTCAAAAATTCATAACTTTTGAACGGGTAGTCCAATTTTCCTCAAACTCTTGCTGATGTGTTCTATTAATATTGCTGCATTCACTCAATCCACATGTCTATGAAGGTGGACTTGTCCTTTAACTTCACACACATTGCATCCAGTTGTAGACTAAAAACAGGACATACAGTATGTGTATGGGCCTACATTGTCTGGACATAACACTGATGTCTAGCGAAAGACAGAAAATCATTGAATCTCATGCACCACCAGAGAATACCACATAGCAGACACTGGCTACTTATACCATTTTTTTTTTATTATCAAAATTTAATTGCAAAACTATAAAATGTTATCTCTTTCAGGTATTACAATACTCCAGTACTCATACTGATCTTGAAGATTAACAATACCATGATAAAATACTAATATGAACACAGTATTTTGACTGACATGATTTCATGGGGAAGACGTGCAGATGTAGAGTGACCTGCCTTCAAATGATAAAAATAACACATAGTGCAAATATCAAATCAATTATCGGTAAGTGGAAAAAATATAACATCTAAGTTAATATCACACAGATGACACTTTAGGCTTAAAGTAGAATTTTTGGTCACACTGTCCTGACAAGATTCAACATCTTACATAACATTGTTCCATAAAAATTTGATCATCTACAATTGTTTTCCACATTCTTAGCTCTTCTCACACACAGTTTTATACAAATCATTTGTGTCATTGAAGAACACACTGTTTCTCTAATTTCAAGTGTAAACAGTTATTCATTTATCCTTTTTATTTTATGACCAGCTTCCTTCAAAAGACTTTTAATGTAATGTGTTTATGTAATGTTTTTTTTTCATACATTGTGCCAGACAGGAAGAGTCAAATTATCAAATACATATAAGAGACCATTGTGGTATTTTCGTTAACAAAGCACATAGGGTAAGTACGACAAAAAGTGATGTCATATCTATGTAACAATTATCTATCATTTGAACTGTCAATAAAAGTATCTGCAAGATGATGACACAGCTCTAAAACTGTCATGACTTTTTCAACATCCACCAAAATGTTGCTTGAAATATCATTGATCAGGCCTTGTTACTACACCTTTCCTGTTCTTACAGAAAAAAAAAACCTTTCCCATGCAATCGATTTCTCTTGTGTAAATACTACACACGATCTCAATGCATGGCATCAACGATTTACAAGGAAACTGCACTTTAACTCTGTGGAGTGATAAAAGTAAAGGTGGTGTCATTCGTATGGTTAGATTATGAATATTACCTGGTTTCTTAAGTAATTCACACATTGGTCCACAAAAAGCATGATTATCACCCATCAAAAACAATTCATGCAGTAAAAAACAGTGGAACACAATTTATCTGATATACTACGGAAGCCATATCTTTGCCATCTCCAGCTTATGTTGTAATTCCAACATATTAATTTTTATGCAAACACATTATTCTGAGGTAGTAACTTACATCAGTTTCCACAACACAGAAACAAACTTCCCCTCATTCTGCTCAATGATGCACACATAAAATGCATGCTATGCACAGACTTTGCATAAATTCTTAAAGGGGAGTTCTGGACCAGTTAAAAGTTTATCTGATAAGACAGTGTAAACTTTTATAAATACAACAGTGAAATGTGACGTAAGCAATGGTGTAAATTGTGAGGTAAAGGCATTATTCACAAAAATATTGGCGAATCTTCACAATTTCCTTCATTTTTATCTGATTTTAATCAAACTTACACTGTTGTCCTTCTGAAATTTTACTCTATCTTATCGGACTAATTTTTTAACAGGTACGGAATTCCCCTTTAACCCAAACATATCCTCAGTGTCCATACTTTTCTTTGCAGAGTTAAACTTAGATATCTATCAACAGATATTTACAACCAGCAGCTACAGCCATATGAAAGAATGAGATAACATATCGAAATGTGGAACAATTGAAACAAACTGGACTACAGAAGCACACACATAAAAATATCTCTTGATAAATGAATTGCTGATTGGTTCACAACAAATAGCATGATGCAGAGCAAAATTGTTATTGTTTCGTCGTAATAAATTTGTGAAATGATTTTCTAGCAAATATTATATCAGAATTTCTAATGCGTGATAACCTTCTTTCCCATGTACAAAAATAGAACACACGCACATTAAAAAAATGCTATAGCTACAAATTAAAATACAACTAATCCTGATTATACTGGTCTGTCAAATCTTTAAGGATCACCATGGCAACAAAGGAAGTAGATTATCTCCACTTTGTTCTCTTACGGCATCTAGTTATTGCAAAATGTTCCAGACACTACAAATATAGACAATGCTATGAATTATGAAATATATATACATCTACACCAAGTTTCCACCTTACAAGCAGCATCAAGATTTGATTGCACAGTTCTTAGTAGTTTTATTTTAATTCACACGGCTAACTAGCTACCTGTAGCTTAGATTATGTAACAATACTGTATACGCTATAATTTTTGCGTGCATAAATTTTCGCGAATTGCCGATGTCACACATTTTCGCGAGTGGTTAAATTCGCGATTGGGGGACCGGAGAAAATATGAAGTGGCAAAGAAAGTGTGAATTTTCACCTTACTAGCAACGAATGCTACGAATGCTAGTAAATTAGTTAGACGTGGACATGCTATATGTACGTAAACAAGCTTAGCCAGTATGGTCTGTTCGGTAAGCCGTAAAATGATCGTATCGTCAAGGCAAGGGATTCATTTTGGAAGGTAATATTTTCGCGTGTTGTTAATTTCGCGAATAGCTCCCGACTCGCGAAATTCGCGAAAATAAAACCCACGCGAAATATATAGCGTATACAGTAATCTACATGTCAGCAAATGCTAAAAATAATGTTTATCATAAAAGTAATGTTTATCATTCCAGATAGAGTGAAGAAGCAGCAGATGACACACAGATGTTGAACAATGTGAAAGTATCCACCAGACTTTTAACATGTATAGTGCTAGAACTATTTACCATTAGCACATCATTGGATATTTCCTTCCTACTAAGCAAACTCTTCTCAAAGTAGAAATACCAGGAGTGTTGTGCACCACACATAATAATTGGCAACACGCTGTACTGAAAAAGCAGCGGAAGGAATGTTTGGTCACTTATATCATGATGGAACACCATCATTTGCACAACAGTGATAAATTAGATACAATGTTTTAGATGACACAATTCAAATGGCGCTAAATGAAGTGCAGAAACCAGATAACAATATGATACAAGCTATGTGATATATGGATGACAGCAATGGCAATTCATTTGATGGTCTTTGAATCAAAGCTGTACAATTCAACTTCTTGTAGGAGGTTATTTCCTGAAAACAATACCAACAGACAGAAAAATGAGAGTGTATCTGTGAATCTGAAAAGCCTCCATGGCAGCTTTTCCTTCACTTTCCTCCTCCATATATTGCTGGCATTTTGAAACAAAGTACATTTAGCTAAACAGTTTGAAAAACAATCAGCTCATCCTACTTATTTTCAGAATAATGGCCCACAGCATTCTTTGGTATTTCATCAAATTTAGCACGGTACACTTGACCATATTATCACTCTGTCCACCTCTCATAGACAGAAGTCAATTGTAACAATAGCAGATGGTATGGCACGAATTCAAGGACTAATATCGTATACACACATACATAAACACAAGAGTTCTGTCCATAAGTTAAAGTACCAACTACACCATACAGATAAATAGAAATACAATGCATACGGCAGCATACCAATGTATATAATTTCTAAATGCAAATTCCCTCATTTTCTGCAGACTCTTGTGCAAAGTAAAAATTTCAGGTTCTTGTGCTCTCAAACAAGGGAAGAATATTTAACTCGTGCATGCATTTGAATTTCAGTTCAAATATCTACAACTAGATGCACCTACAAAAAAGCTAACTAGAGAAGCTACCAGAAACTCTACATACCTAACAAGATGTAAACACTGCCCACACAAAACATTTAATGCCCTTTACTAGCTGGAGTGCTTCCTTCAACAATTTGCACAAATTTCACAACATATACATTAGTGGTCAATGTATAGGGACATACCACAACCCCCTCCCTTCCAAAAAGAAAAGAAAAGAAAGAAAGAAAGAAAGAAAGAAAAAAACACACCCTAATAATCCTTACTGTATCAGAACAGCTTTCGTGTGCAACAACTGCACTGTAGAATGTGGCTGGTTTTGCCCGACTTGATTAGGGTCACACTTGTAGGTAAAAGCTGAATATCAATTAACAGCATAGCATGCTTTGGCCTAGTAGAGAGAAATATCATGACATACTGGGCTGAATCATTCCGCCACATGATTGTGATAAGTGACGTCGATGTGAACAATCCTACTGGCGTCTCCTTCAAATTCTTCACGAATGTAAAACACTGAAGATATACCCGTTATTCACACAACAAAGAAACTGAGCTGAACCTGAGTGCATAAAACAAATAACATCATAGAGACTCAAATAAAAAAAAAACAAATTAGTTGAAGAATATGCTTGTTAAAAGCTGACATCTAATTTAAATCAAAATATCTAAAATTTACAAGCACCTAAAAATCATGGCCAGTGAAACAAAACCTGACAATCAATTACACGTATAACTCTGCATATTAGTTCCATTCATTGGTGATGGTACAGTACAGATACATTTACTAACAATAAGACTACAAGCAGCCTATGAAGACATGTGTGCTATAGATAAACGTCATAACTACTTACATTTCAGAATATGAAGCAAAATCGTGACATTAGTCTCCCTCTTACACACCTGAAAATGCCTGACCACAGTAAAACCTGTGGAAAAGATCTGTTATTAAAAAAAAAAAACAAGACAAAAAACATTTAAAACTCCTGTAGGAGAAAGACTATTGTGTATTGCAGGTTGTTCTGCACTATGTAACACAGTGTTACTTGACACAAAATGGTAAACTCAAATCTGGATAGCGTGTAGCTCAGTTATGAAAAAAAGAAACAAAAACAAAATATTTCAGAGGTCACAATTTAAAAGCCATCTTTTCCCCTATGAAAACCCTCTCATTTTACACTAGTTCCATGACCTTCTTTGTGGCAACACTTTTTAAATGCTTATAGAGATACGGTCCATTCGAGGATAGATAGATATCCATCTGCAATGAAAAGAATATGTCCCCAGGTAAACACAATTTCACTTTGCCATAGCACGCATCCACCATAGACACTAGCCCAAGAATACCTTGGACTAGTCTTCCATAGTATCCTACACGTCATTGATTGTTTTCCTCTGTATATTGACTATCTACCAGTTTCAACCAATAAACAAATGTGCATCTGCACATAAAGGACCAGAGTGTTGGCATGAATCTTTCTTCTACACTGTGAGTGTGTTGAGAATTTAAAAACTTGCTTCATTTGCATTGAGCTGTGCACTGAATTGCATTGTACGAATCTTCATGCGCACTGATGGTAATTTTCAAGACAAGCGAGGAAAAATTTTTCAAGGTAATTTCTGTTCTAGGAGTTGCTATTTTACATCTTTTCAGAGTTGTAAGAGATTTAATGACTGAGCACCATTCATGTAAACATATGAGTGTATAATAAAGAGGAGTGCAAGAAACTACATACTGGTCGAGGGAAGCTGAACTAAAGATCGAGTTGATATTGTGCAACTCTACTTTGAGCTAAACCACTCTAGTGCTTTCACAAAGATGCAGCCATGCCACTGCAAAAGTTTCCTCCAAACATCTCACTTTCATATAAAAAGTTCCTTTCCAAAAGATGCTGAATCCATTTTCATCAAACTTGACCTTTTTCTTTTTTTAAAGGAAATGCATTTCTTTTTAGTACTCCCATGTATTAAATTCTTCAAAGTACATGTATTGACATTCCAGTGAGAAAATGGAGAAATTAGGTAATTGGAAATAAGTTTAATTCCAAAAGGTGCTAAGTCCAGCAGAGTCCACGCTTGATTGCACTCTCACCCCAGAGGATAAGGTCAGGATGGCTAGCTTCCCTAGCTAGGTAGCTTTCCAGATGACCCGCATACTACACTTGATTATTAGCTGTGAAATATTTCTTTTCAATGCATATAAATTTTGGGGTGAGATGGAGGAAATAGGGGGAGAATCACCATCCAAGAAAAATATACACGAAGTCACAGAATCTCCTCACTAAAAGAACATTTATGTGTTGCACATCACTGTACTGAAAGTTTTGCTCCAACATGTGCTGAATCTACAAAATCCCCTCTAATATCAATCCGTTCAAAAAAAATCAGTGCTTGCATGTAGATTTTTTTGAGGCACATTATCCATTATGCCATAATGGGATATACTCCTATGGGACATAAAGTGATTGCATGAAAACATTTAGAAGCTTGTGAAATAAAAATCCAGGGGTTTCTTCTTACCATCAAAAGTGGATTTTAGCACCTTCTGGAATGGAACTTTTCAAGTGGACAGCTACCCCATCTGACCAAGCCTGCCATCCCCCCTTGCTCTCCGAACCCTGACTCGGGTTCCTGCCCAATAAATGTATCACAGCAATGTGATAAGATGTGTCCATTGGGACCAAAATACAGCCCACAAGCTAAACAACAAAAAAAACACCACAAACTCATGATTGAACAGTTGGTGCTGACCCACTAACAGACAGAGACCCCGTTTTATAGAAAGATATAATCGATTGTAAATTCCCTTACCACACAGGCTGCCATAGACTTATGATAGAAATCAACAATATAATCAATCATAACTCTTCATAAAACAGGGCCAAAGAATGACAATGCCTATCTACTATTTGCCCTCATTGATGATACTGTCGATGGAGGCGTACACCCCTGAGATGCCACCAGCCACGCCCAAGATGATGAGGCAGATGTTCTTCACCCAGATGATGGGGTTCAGCTCTTTACCCCTCAACACGAGATGAATGGAACAGGGCAGAATAAATCCCAGGATTGTACTACCAATGGCACCTGTAATGCAAGCAAATAGAATGAATAAACTTTACATACCAAGGCAGTAATCCAAGATAAAGAAAAAACAACTGGGCAGCGTGGAAATATTTGTACATTTAACACTTTATCTAACATTTGTGAAAACATTTGTGAAAATTCAAATGGTTCAACAGAATATATTTGGAGATGCTTTGTGTGTGTGTGTGTGTGTGTGTGTTACACAGCTAGTTGACAGGCTCTAGTTGACTGCTCACATCACAATAATTGCTAAAATGTTTCAATGCACACTTTTGCTACAAAGGTTGTTACAACATCCTATTGAGCAATTTTGAGTAGCACATACAATAATGCCACTATCACGTGATACTGGTCCCATAGGCTCCCCATCAAACACGTAATTCCAATTTCCTCTCCCTTTAGAAATGACATTTGTATTCAGTCATCAGCTTGGATCATACCTGATAGCATCCTCGGTGTTTGTTTGTTTGTTTTGTTTTTCTTTGTTTTGTTTTGTTTTTTGTTTTTTGTTTTTTGTTTTTTTTTAAAGCAAATAGGTAACAGTCTTTTATTTGTCCAGTGGAACAAGATAATGCACATAGTGAAAAATGAGACCCTCCATTTTATCAGACAAAGCAGAGTCAAATAGAAAATCTCATTTTCTATCAAATGCAAAACCTTGTACCATCGCACCAGGACTATTCACTATCTATGTATACATCACTTGGAGACTATGCTGTACATGCACATACCAACAAACGCTCCAAAGTAGGCAATGCTATCATGAAGGAGTAAAGCTAGTCCAGCTTGGACGATCACCACCAGCGTTCTCAGAACATTCCGCTTCCAGGTGGCGACCTATCGGGCAGATCACACGATAATAAATTTTGGTAATGTACAAAGAGCTGCAATAAACACATGTTTAGGTCTACACAAACACACACTCTCTGTCTCTCTCACACGCATCAACATATACATTAAAACCACTGTCTCTTCTTGATAAAACTGATACATTTTACTCACATAATGCCACCATGCCGATAATAAATACCTACTACAATATTCCAGTTGAATCCTCTACTTAATCTACAATGTGTGACTTGAAGGTTATATATAGAGGAATAATCATATTTTGATACTTGACAAATTATCATGGCAACATCTTTTATGATGCACAAGCAGAGTGGAGCAGGGTCCAAACTTTTAGAGAGATACTTCATAATTTCATCTTAGCAGGCAGGGGAGAAGCAAAGGACTACTGAGTTAAACTACACTGTATAGGATGACATACACACCAGACCAACATAATGACATGAAAGGTTTCAGCACATTTAGAGGATGGCAGTCAGAAATCTAGCTTAAAATGAAACAATATTGTTGACAATCTTGTGAGTGCATCATCAAATGACATTTTCACAGGAGAAATATGACCACTTTGAATACCCTGCCTTGACAATGGCAGCTTACTGAAAATCGCTCATGTTGTAATGTATGTGCCATATATTTAGCGACACTAATTTTCTGCAAATCGCAACTTTATATTTAAATAATTCCATGAGTGATTAAATTTGAAATTAAGGAGTACAGTAATGAACAGAAAACTCCATACATTCATGTCACATTTATGTCAATATTTTTGTGTGTTGGTAAAGTAAAAAATAGCACCCGACTCAATGTAAATTGCAAAAATTAAAAACCCCGCAAAATATACGGCGTATACAGTAAACCATTGCAATATTTGTTTTTGACACAAATGTACAGGTGGAGATAAATTAGATTCAGAAATGATCTCGGAAAGAGAGGAGGAACTCACAGAGGCTGGTATTGTCACCGTGACGACGCACTGTTTGAACGTCTCTCGCATGAAAGCTTCTTCCTCATCCTCTGTCGGAGGGACGAGAGGTTTATTCTCATTGCTCGCATAGTAGGCCTCCTCATCGCTGTCACTTTCATTGATCAGTTCCCTGTCTAGTGATGGCCCGAGGCACTGACCTAAATTGACATGTGATTGAGAACATATGAAAGTATGTTTATGAGGATGTATTAGTAAATCATATACAGTGCACTCCCGTTACAACAAACACGGTTATAACAGAATTTGGTTACAACGAAGTAAATATTGAAGCCATAACATTATCCACTCTATGTATTTTCATTGTTTATTTGTTCGGTTACAATAAAATTTCGATATAACGAAAGAAAACTGCCAGTTCCGAGGAATTCTTTATAATGGGAGTCTACTGTACAATTAATAGGTGAGTACACAAGTTTCTAAGTACCAGGCATATCTCCAGTACCTGGTATAGGGATACAGGTTTATAACATTTGAAGAGGCTGGACAGTGCTTGTTCCAGTAAGTCAAGACGAGAGAGATATTCTACTAAAAGGTCAAGATGATAAACTATCAGCAAGACATGACATGACGCTTCAGATCTCATTAAAGGTAAGGCATTGTTCTCAAAAAGAGGTTCAGAATTCATCTTCAACCATTTGCTTGATATAGGCCTACCGTATGTCCTCCCCCCCCAAAAAAAAAAAAAAAAAGAAAAAAAAAGAAATTACAATGGGACCCTCTGCAATGATAACTTTATAAAGAGTGAATCAATCCAAATCCAAGTTCGGGGTATGAAATTATAACTTACTACCCACATCTTACAGAAAACCTTACCTGATTTGCTTCAGTGGTCACAGAGAAACGAGGATCTTTGTAGAGCATGTCATAATCCCTTTCCTCCAAGTTCTGTTCATTGTGTTCACACATTAATATGCATCCAAGTGCTTAACTTGGAAGAAACAGACCCATGACATGCTTTACAACGATAGGTACCTACAAATTTCTCCGTGACCACTTCACCAAATTAAATGGGGTCTTCTGCAAAGTATCAGTACGATGTTTGATATTCAGACTCTGAAATAGCATTCAGATAGTTTCATCAAATTGCAAGTTATCAATGTGAAAATCCAATAGCAAGTTGTTGTTTTTTTCTTTGACATATTGTATATTGAAAGGATCTACTAAGAAACTTGGCTGGCTGACTCAATTTACCAGCTGAGGACGAGTTGTTTTGGAGTATTAATATTGACATCAAATGCGTAAAATAATTTTGATGGTAGTATATTTCACACAACATTTATTCCTGAAGCACCCTCTTTCACAAGTGGGTAGGTAGAATATAACTAGTTCCTGATGACAGAATCGTGCCCTACCAGTAGTACTGAATCACATGCAGCTAACAGGTTTCATACGATTCACTCTTGGATGAGTTAGTGTGCAGTACACATGCATGTGTATTGTGTAGTTATTTGAGTTTGTTTGCAGAATACGAGGTATTCATCAATATCATATGAGCTCCCTCGTGGAGACGTAATGAGCTCCTTTATGGAGACAATATGAGCTCCCTCGTGGAGACTTAATGAGCTCCTTTGTGGAGATAATATGAGCTCCCTCGTGGAGACAATATGAGCTCCCTCGTGGAGACTTGGTATATATTTGATATTCTTGTTTATATCTCTATACGATTTATAATGTTTGTTTTATGTTAAAGGGAATGGCTAGTAACCGATCAGTGGGAATTAGTAGGAATAGTGAGGGATGATTGTTCCAATTCTTGTGGGATTCATTTAAGAGTACATTATATATCTACTGTTGTGTGAAAATTATTTGCTTCAGAACGGTCTCATATTCAAGTAATGTGCAGATTAATGCCCCGTCACTGACCAGGCACGCTAACCTGGAAACATTAAACTGCACATTACTTGAATATGAGACCATTCTGAAGCAAAAATTTTTCACACAACAATAGATATATGATGTACTCTTAAATGAATTCCACAAGGATTGGAGCAATCACCCTCCAGCATTCCCACTGATTCCCACTGTTCACTTACTAGCCTTCCCCTTTAAGTGCTGTCTGGGGCAAATTATTTGTATAGGGCCCCATTTTCTCTCTCTCTCCTTTCGTTCTTTAAAACAACAACAACAACTCTTAAGCGACGGACACTGTGCTAGCTACATGTATGCAATCGATGTAATTGATTATAAAACATCAAATAGCAACCACAATCTGGTATGTCTTGAATTTGCAAAGACAATTTAGGGTGATATTTCGCATTACATTGTTACACAACTGAAGTTGTGTTATCACAGCATTATATCCCACATTTCGTATGTATATGTCTCCATTTTGGAGCAAAATTCAAGTTTTCCTCAGTCACTATGTTTTGTCTTTAAATTGATGTGAGAGGTTGATAAATTAGGTGGTTGCTTCACAGTTCTGATTTCCCTTACAATGAACTGAGCACAGTACAGAAGGTGGAAAAATACCTTGTTGGACTTTAAATCTCATGCCAACATTCAATCAGTTGTGACTATGATGTGAAAAACAATGCAAAAATATTCACGGGGTCAAAACTACAAGACTTGTGGGTACAAAAAGAAAAGAAAAGAAAATCATAGCAGGAAGTTACTCTCGTGTGAACAGTGAGGCAAGTACATCGATGAGAACTGAATTGCAAATCAAATAGAAATGCACTGCCTAGACAAAACAAAGCATTGTGACATACACAAAAATTTACATAACACTGGCTGGCCTTGGGGGGGCAAACACTCAATACGGTACGGCCTGAGCTAGGTTCATACAACATGAGTTGAGGACTACCAGTAGTGCAATATGATACTACTGAGGGCAATATACTTTTCTAGTCTTCCTCAGCTTACCAGCCTATAGATATCTTTGTAATAGTCTACATACTGATTGACTTACTGGCAACCATCAAAGCTCCTCAGCTTTTCATGCAAACCTTGAGCTGCCAGCATTTACAATACAACTGTATACGCTGTTATTTCGGCATACAGATATTTTTGCAAATGAGGGGATCACAGACATTTTCGCGAGATGTTGTTTTCGCGAATTGATGCAGAGATCTTCACAAGTGCACTACTTTCTTAACGCACGGTGACATTTTCATGTGTTGTTAAATTCGCAGCCCATGTGTGATTCACGAAATTCATGAAAACTAAACCCTCTAGAAAATAACAGCTTATACAGTACTAGACAAGCACTCTGAGAGTGCAGACCTCTGCCAAGCAGCTAATTTTCACTACCACTATCTCCCATCCATACGTATGCATGCTGAAAATCGCCCCATTTCCCAATATAGAAGCCTTTTGTTACGTCATCAACTTCCAGCTTTGCGGTGCACCTCCCCCTAGCAGAAACTAGAGCACGCATTTTAGTACGTGTATGAAAACCTCAAAAATGTGTAGCTTGAACTCCACAGTGCATTGACCCTACCTGCAAAATTTTGAAAATCCTTCATAAAATCCACAAAAATTTCTGGATCACTACCAAAATTTAAACATCTGTTACTTGTGTCATTTTCAACCTTTCCTGCAAGTTTCATCAAAATCTGTTCACAACTTTTTGAGCTATTTTGTACATGGACAAACAAACGGTAATGAAAATATAACCTTCTCCCTTGGTGGAGCTAATAACAAAACTAAAAGTCACATGTACTGCATGTGCTCACATGACTGGATAGTGAGTCACACATGTTACGCAGGAATATGGAATTTTTTGAACAGAATGTCATAGAGGGTTATAGCATGAACATACAAGTCAAAAAGCAATATGGGTAGGGCCTATCACAGCCTGCTAATTTTGTACAGCACATTATCATAAAAACAAAAGACATCCTAATAATATGATGTAGCACATACAGGCACTTGCAAAATATACACCCAACCAGGGGCAGATCCAGGAATTCCGGGAGTTGGGGGGGGGGGGAGGGGGGGAGGGGCGATGCAAAAAAAAAAGGGGGGCGTACAGGCCCTCTTTCATTTATTTTTTCTTTTATTTCAACAAAAAATAGTGGTGGGAGTCCGTACCCTTGGTACAGACTCGACCTGCCCACTGCAAATACAACTCATGTAAGGTTCACACATTGGTTGTTCACTCAAACAATCTTCAGTGAGACATATTGCCAGTACAAACATACCAAGAAATATAATGCTAATCCTTGGCAGCTGGAATTCCTTTACTATTAGTTACTCATACTGATATGAAATGATGGTGATTAAAGGCAACTTGTGGGATCACAATGAAAAAAAAAATCAATCTTGCCACCAGCAGTATCAAGAAGATACTTGTATTAACAAGTAACAACAATATTGTTTAAGCACATAAAAATGCATGGTGCTGAGTGCTGGAAATCCAACATGGCCCTTGCTCCCTGTCACATATTACTTCTAACACAAGAAATGTCTTAAACACACAATGTTAGATGCATGTCTCTGGAAACCAATTACAAAAAGACATGACTACTACTTTAAGGAAGGCAGCCTTTACTCATTTCACCTGCAGAGTGTATACATTGTTTCTACAGGAATAGGTCTCCAACACAGCTGGCTGTGAGTGTTGAAGTAATACTATGTGGTATTAATCCTTAAAAGGACTGTTTGGATTTTTAAAAAAAGGATAGGTGCATGGAAAGTTGAGGAAAAGGAGCATCTTTAGCTAAAAATAGAAAGATTAAATGAGAACTTACCTGTTTGAAATTTGATCTTTATTTTACGAGGGAGTTGTAGGAAGAGAATACATTGAGAGAGACCCGCTTTGCGCACGCGCAGTCATTTTTCGAAGCATCAAATGTGGCTGCTGGATATTTGAAAGATTATGGAGAACTTAGCTTCACGTTTGAAAACTTTGGGAGGGAGAGGAGGGAATGTATTCTCTTCCTACAACTCCCTCGTAAAATAAAGATCAAATTTCAAACAGGTAAGTTCTCATTTAATCTTTCTATTTTACTTCTGGAGTCTCCGAAAGAGACTACATTGAGATTTTGAAGCCCAGTAGCCATATTTGTAAGAAATATAACGGAATGACTATGAATTGTCATTTACCAAAACGGTAAATTGTTTACCTTGTCTGGTCATTTCTTTAGTTGAGCAGTTGTGAGACACTTGCTCCCATCATCGAGCAAGGGTTTTCTGTAGAACTTTCTGAAAGTCTTTTCATTCGTCCAGCCTGCCTTCTCAAGGATAAACGAAACTGGCAAGTCTGCTCTGTGTGCAGCTGACGTCGCAACTGCTCTTGTTGAGTGAGCCTTATATTTTGAAGTGTCGATTCCTGCCGCTGTCATAACATCTTTGATCCACCTGGAGATGGTTTGTGACGTAACTTTCGCATGGGGTCTGCGAAAACTAATAAAGAGCCGACGCTCTTGGCCTCGAATTTCCTCAGTCCTCCGTATGTAGGCTTTGATGTAGTTGACAACGCACAATCGACGATCTGGAGGGTAGGCTCTCATGCTCAGTGTGTAGCCAGCGTTTCCCGGCCTATTTTGTTTCAGTAGCTCGCTGAAATGAAATGCAATTGATGATCCCTTGAGTATCATGTTGTCCAAATTCAGGAGCTGCAACGATTGTGCTCTCTGTGTTGAGATGAGAGCCATGAGCATGCATAGCTTTTTGGTGAGATCTCGTAGGCTCAGTGCATTTGCTGGTGACAGCTTTCTGAGATAGCAAAACACAATATTTACATCCCAAGTATCTACATAGCGAGGTCTTGGGGTTCGGAGATGGAAAACTCCCTTCATAAATCTTGATATTAAAATGTTGTTCCCAACTGTAGAGGCACCATCCTCAAGAACTAGGAATGATGCGAGCGCACTTCTTGCTGTGTTGAGTACATTGTATCCAAGACCTCCTACATGAAAAAGCTCACTAAGAAATTCTAAAACAAACTGAACACTAGAGTGAAGATGGCTTTTCTTCTTACTCTTGCAAAAGTCTTTCCACTTCTTTATGTACACACAATATTGCTTCTGGGTATAGGCTCTCCAAGAAGCGGCCAAAATGTCCACAATTTCCTTCTTTAGTCCTGTCCTTTCGAAGGGCTGCCGCATAACCTGCAACAGAGAAGATCAATTCGATCATACAAGGGATGTGGTTCATGCGTTACAGGTTGTGTTAACAGGTTCCTACTCCTTGTAATTAGCACTGCTTCACCCTTTAACATCCTTTTCAGCTTAGGAAACCATGCCTGTGTGGGCCAATTTGGCACTACCATTATGCCTTCAGCTCTATCTGTCCTATTTTTTTTGAAGACATCTTGGGATGAGACAGAATGGGGGAAAGGCATAGAATTTGAATTCTCCCCAATCCAACGTAAATGCATCTACGGCTTCTGCATTTGGATCTGGCAACCAAGTGACGTATCTCTCAAGTTGGTTGTTTAGTCTGGACGCAAAGAGATCAATGTCTGGAAGCCCAAAAACTGAAACTAGTTTGTTAAAGGCTTGCTTGTTAAGCATCCATTTCCATTTCAAGATCGTTCCATCTGCCTCCTGTTTCAATGGACGGATTTGTGGCTCCCCAACCAAGCCACTGGAGCTTTCTTTGGAATACATTGCACACACGTACAAATACATTGGGGAATGCAGGTATGATCATGATGTGAATCGAAACTACCTACCTCTTTGGGTATGCTGGTAGTTATTTCTTGCGCTGCATTGGAGGCCTGTGCTGTGGAGCCTGTTGAGGGGGGCGGCTCGCTGTGCGGGTTGGTGGCTGCTTGCTGTGACCCCACTGTGGGCGCTGACCTAAAAAAGGCCTGCTACTACCGCCGGCTGTTGGTCTGTGTGTTGAGGCAGCTGAACTTGCAGTCCAGCCAGCACTTCTGTATTGTCGCTTGGAGAAAGCTGCTCCCCTGTACGGGTGGTACGTGCTAGACTGTGGCCGCGAAATTGGGTTTCTCATCACCCCTGATGCAGCTTTCTGCTCCTCTTTGAGATCTTTCATTCTCTTTCCCAATTCATCCCCGAATAGGAATTTAGTGACGGGAGTGGAAGGTTTGCAAAGATGAGAGTAAGTGGCTGCCATGTCCGGCTTGATAAGTTCTTTCCTCAACGAATTGAGTTCAAATTGGCATTGCACAGCAACGCCAATGCGTCCTGCTGCGTGTCGGTCAGCCGAGGTGATGGGAAGGACTGTATTAGCGCGCTCAGGCCCTTCGTCAGCGACTTCTGCACACGCTGTAACTTGGCATCTCTACTGCGTGTGTGTTGCGGTAGGTTATCCCAGATTGGGCCGTTCACCTTCGGTGTAGCGAGGTAAACACAGTTGCTCGGGGCTGGGTACTTAGAAGCCGTCTCTTCCAACACTTTTTCTTCTAGAGGGTGGCTTATGAGGTAAGTAGTAGAGCTGGCTAAGTCCTCGTCTACCGGTAGCCCTGTATCACCCGGCTTGGCAAATTTTGCTGCGAGAACGGGAATTTCTTGCACGTCTGCCGCGTCTGACGCAAATTCGCCTTCTTCTCTGTTGGCTTCGCCCGTGTCACGCACGTGCGGCTCCCCGCACTGTTGAAAATCAGTTTCCATAGGAATTTCACACTGTCCGGCGCTGTGCGCCTCATCGTACGCCACAAAATGGCGCGATGCCGGTTTCGGCGGTGTGGAGTTTACACTGGGCAGCGCGTCGACCACTTTACTCAGAAGACTTTCCAGTCTCGATAGTCTGTCCTCGACATCCGAGGATTTTTTGGCCGTCTTTGGGCCCTGCTTCGCTTGCGGCACTTTACCCGCCATGTTAGTACCGGAAACCGTGACCGACTTGACTAGTTTCTTTTTCGGCTTGACTTGTTTGTCTGTCGGAGGGGAACGTTCTTCGCAAACAACATTGATGTTTCCCACTGTGCCGGGCTTAGCCGGATGATGCAGCTGTTCTTGGGGCTGTTGTGCCTCCATCACCGTAGCCACCGCGTGACTTTCGTGGAATGAGGCCGCTAGAAAAGGCTGTGCTTGCCGCCTTGCTAAGCACCGAATAATCGTTGTACGATATAGGAAGATTGCGGAATCTAAATTCCACTAACTGCTGGTTTCTAGAACCGTTAGTACCGCGAAATGCGATAAAAGATCAGAATTTTCGACTGCGATAAGGGAACTACGTTCGAATACTCGTGCGTAGAAAAGCGATATGACTGCGCGTGCGCAAAGCGGGTCTCTCTCAATGTAGTCTCTTTCGGAGACTCCAGAAGTAAAATGAATGACAAGCTGAATTATTTTAGTGTAGGAGGTAGAAGTAGAGAGAGAAGGAGATAGAGAGTACTCTAGTAGAGAATTCTGCAAAGATCTATGGAGAAGGGTGCTGACAGAGGATAGAAGAGTGGAAAGTTGACACGAAAGGGAACTCTGCCATCTGCACAGTGAAACTGAAAGTTAAGGTCAAAATGTGACATATACAAGCCATGCCTTACTGGTGGCATAGATATGAAAGATGCTTCATTGTGATCCCTCATACTTACAGAATTGTGTTAGTTTACATGCAAAGGACTATGACCAAGTATGACAGAGTACAACATGAAAGATACATTTCACTGTGATCCCTCATACTGAGAACTGTGTTAGTTTACACGCATGGGACAATGGCTGAGTATGACAGTGTACAACATGAAAGATACGTTTCACTGCTGTGATCCCTCATACTGAGAACTGTGTTAGTTTACACGCATGGGACAATGGCTGAGTATGACAGTGTACAACATGAAAGATACGTTTCACTGCTGTGATCCCTCATACTGAGAACTATGTTAGTTTACATGCATGGGACAATGGCTGATGAGTATGACAGTGTACAACAACATGGAAAATGTTTCATTGTAATCCCTCATACTGAGAATTGTGTTAGTTAACACACAAAGGGCAATGACCAAGTATGACAGTGTACAACAACATGAAAGATATGCTTCACTGCGATCCCTCATACTGATAAATGTGTTGTTGTTTTTTAAACAGGCAAAGGACTAACGGCCAAGTAAGACAGTGTGCAACAACAATCGTGTCCCTCAAAATGTCTCCCTTCTCATCGCCACTACCTGAAACGTCACTTTCACTGCTGCCATTTCCGTAACCGGAATCATCCGCTTCTTCAATCTGCACGGCAGGTGGACCAAGACAGCGACCTATATAGTGGTTCATTTTCGCGTTGGACAGGAGTATATCAAGGGAATATAAGAATGCATTATATATATAGCAGTATGTATGGCCTTTTTGATATCAGTGTGAAATAGGAAATTAATCATTCAAAGAGAAAATAAAAAAACAAAACAAAAGGAAGAGGATGCTGAAAGGTTAAATTTAGATTTAGTATTGACGAGAAAAAGAGAGAGAGATAGAGAGAGGAAAGAAGTCTAAATGAAAATATGGGCAAGAAGAAAAGCTTAAAGCAATGTAAATTATTAATAATGTCAGAATCATTATATTGCTTGCATGTTACATCAAGTTGATCTATATGAGAATATAAACCAATGTCTGGATATAACCTACATGTATGTGCCATGCCATAATCACACAAATAATATACATTATTTTCTACATGATCGTAGAGGTCAAATCATCACTTGAGGTGTCCTACAAGGATAAAAAAGCCTGTGTGGGACTGAGGCAGGCAGAAAATTATGTAAGCAAAGAAGGAAAATGGGAAGATAAAAATTTGATCTCATTTTGCCAGCTGAGAGATAAATTGCATCAAGCATCTACTGGTTGAGCTGGGATAAAAGCGTGCTTCAGAACAGTCTAGCTTTGTTCATATTATAATGCAGATGAAACAAGGATTGAAAATATGCTAAGATAGTGTCATGACGATATTTATTTATTCATTTTGGGAGTGTGGACGCAGCTTTTGAAGGAAAAAAAAAATACTAGAAAAATCAAAGCCCATGATAACGCTCTATGATGATCGAACATTAGAAAAAAAAATAGTGTATAATATCTAAATATCTGTAATACAGTTTGCATCTGCATTAATATCCTCGTTTATTTATTTGTATCTTACAATCGTCAATATCAACAACTAATGTCTTTTGGTGCAACTGGTTCGGCCTGCATTATGAAAGGCACAGAAATATGTCATCTAGTTATTCGGCAAATAATGTGCCACTACAGAGAGCAACGATAATGGGCCTTGCTTTTTCTCTAAAACTGTTTGAAAACATGCAGACATGGCACATGAAGGCAGAGTTTGCAGGTAAAGTGGGTGCAAGCACATCTGTGTGAAAGCAGAACCTACATGTATGCTATAGAAAGTGTGTAATTCAATATGCAATGTCAATGTTTGTTTATATTATGTGGGTTGATGTGAAGTCTGCCCATCCCTTATTACTTTTATCTAGAGGCTTACAAAAGGCAGATCTACTTGATACATGCTTGACTGGATACTTGCCAAATAGTCAGAATTTGGCCAAGAATGACAGAAACATGCACAAGTGATATTTTCCTCGCTGCAAATGATAGATTTGTTATGTTTGGCACGAGAGCCTAGCAGAACCGGCCCCCCCTATGTTTGTTTCTTTTAAAGACAGTGTTGTAAACCCGTACTATCAAAATAATGACAAACATTAACATACATGCGACACTGATGTACATGCATAACGTTTATGGTAAGGGGAGCACAGACTACATGCATAAGATCAATGATGCATTCATACACATGTACATGAAGTAATCCATTAAGTCATGGGGGACTTTGCTGCTACAGTTTTCATCCAGTTATGATTAATTTGACATTTATTTCCAATTTTATGGCATATCTTGTACAAAAACAAAATCAAATGGAACTGGTTGAACTTGTTAAAAGTGTGCACAAACTCAGAAAGAAATACAAAAAATGCCATTTTAAAGGAAAGCAGAGGCATAAATCTTCTATTCACAATGTGTTGTCAATTAACAAATCAATTGTATATTTAAAAATTTAGAGGCTTTTGAAAATTTTGTGACTGAAACAAATGATTATGTTTGAACAACAAAAGGTTGAAATGGAACTTGATTTTTTGCAACACCTGCGATAAACAGTTATAGTTAGATATTGGATATATATTGGACATATAGTTAGATGTTGGATATTAAACAAATGAAAATGAACTGAAAAATGAAAACAAAGAAATTTATGCATGGCAGCTATCAAGGGGGAAAATGTTCCCATGTGAAAGATTGTCATCATTGAGCATTTTTGCTGAGGCTGTATGACACTACTTGAACTCCTGAAAATGATTTGCTTCTTGTAGAACACATTCTCCAGAGTTAGAATTAGTTAGGAATCAGTATAATAGTACACTGTCAGCACATGCATTTACATTGTGATGAAGCAGAAAACAAAAGGAGATATATATACACTCACATGAGGGCTGTTACGATTGATTGAGCAATGACTATGATATCCACTACATGAATTTGAAAATTTTGCTACCTGGCTACTTTGTTTTGCTTTTTAAAAGATATTTTTTGATAACACAACCTCAAGTAAAGAGTACCTGGCCCAAACGTGATCTGTTCCAGTATTTCGATGATGGGAAAGACTTGGAGGGGGAATGTGAAAACGACGGCGATGACCAGTGTGATGTTGACGGCCAGCGTCAGGGGGTCGGACAGAGGCAGGCTCCATGTGATGACCTGCTCGACGGTGGCGCCGTAGTAGAGGTATCCCATGATGCCGATGGAGGCCATGAGCACAGTGAAGAAGAGGACATTGAGATGGAGGAGGAGCGGGTAGAGGTGACGGTTTCCCTCCATGCTGGACTCTATGGGGATGATCTGTGTGGACAGTGGGCAGTGGTATACAAATGATGAATGTTTATGAGTTCAATGGACAGAATGATCCATTCAACGTGCCTGCATCTCGCTGAATGGATCATTAATTTCATCTCTCAGCCAATGAAACATTCTGTCCATTGCACAAATGAAAAACATTTATTATTTGTTTTATTTACCACCCAAAAGCAGATCCTTGTCATTTGATGTTTGATGAATTTAGAAACAAGAGAGAATGTGTGAGATCTGAGATCGAGAGTGCCGAGCGCTATATGCTAGCGCGCTGTCAGTGAATATGCTTGAATGCATGCACATTGCAAATGCAAGTGTTTTAAATATGTAGTGTGCTGGGCTCTCCGTGTGCGTGCAGTGGAGCAAATCGCATGGATCCAAGATTGCATGGTAAATGGAGTTACAACTGCACAAATGATGATGTATAGTAAAATGGGACAAATGATTAATGCCAAACAACAAATCAAATGACAAGGATCTATTCAGGTGTTACATGTACAGTTCGACCTCGATTATCTGGCCATGTTGGGACCGGTGCTCATCCGGATAAGCGAATTGGCCGGATATGGGAGACACAATGTTAACGTATACAGCTGCCGTCCAAGCTGCCGTCCCAGTGCACTGGCAGCTAGGCAGGTAGCGTACCCCGCAACGGTTTATGCTAGCCTGCGCAAAATTGTAGTTCCTTCTTCATAAAAATAGAGTATATCTTTTTGTGAAAATCATATATGTTTTACCTCATTAGATATTGAGAAACCTGTCATGCACATCTTATGAAATTAGTGATATAGATCCAAGAAAAGATGTTAAAGTCTCTGTTTTTTCTCAATTTTTGAATGAAAAAAAAGAATGCTTGACAAGTCCTTCACTGCGTGAACGCGTCCGGATAATAGAGATTTCCGGATAAAAGGAGGCCGGATAATTGAGGTCGAACTGTAATGGGTAATATGTCAAACAATCCTTACAGCCAGTGGTGGATGAAGACTATATGGATGCCAGTAGCACTACTCAATGGAGGGAAATGCTAGTCTTCATACACATAAGGCACAGTTACACTAAGCAAAACTGTGTGTAGGTTCACAACCTGGTATTTTACTTCGCGTAGTTTGGGCTGTGTGACCATAAACTTCTAAAAAAGTTTTTCACAAAATTTCACGCAAAATTTTGTGCATGCATTTGGGAAGTTTCGTACTTCTCGCAAAACTGTGTGCAATTTTGTGTAGTGTGACTGTGTGAAGCTGGACCTGCCAGAAGTTTTTCAAGAGATAATTGTTCCATTCATGTTGTTAATGCACACTGCGCATTTCTTTTGAATGCTGTTTCACGTTTGCCTTACTTATAATCACCGGGAAGGGGACTTTTTTCCTTCTAGATTGAAACTACAGGTAGTTTTGCATCACTGAAACTTCCCAGTTTTGTTAGTAGTGTGACCACATGCTCAAACTTCTTGAAGTAACTGCAAAGCAAACTACGCATAGCTTTGCACGGTGTTTACAGCCATAGATTTGTGGAATAGTACTGTCTTATTTCTTTCTAATAGACATGTCGAGGAGTAATTTAGTCTTCATTATCAATATGAAGTCTTAACAGATTCACATTTCAAACTATTTCTTCTTGTTTACTGCTTTGATATACTGTTTGTGACAAGTTAGCTATGATGGACACACCCCAACATGCCCTCCCTTGTACATCCTACACCTCCCCCCCCCCCCAAAAAAAAAAAAAAAAAAAAGTGGGAATGAAGTGGAAATATGGAAACAGGATGTCAATCGACACATATCGGAAGAGCAGGAGAAAATAAGTCTCAGAATATCATAGTTCACAGGTAGGGTCATTGTACAGACATGAATATCAGACACTCACGGTTCCGATGCCCTCATATGAACCAGTCACCTGCCCAAAGAAGATGGGGAATTTGGCCCAGTTCACCTTCACAATATCTTTACTGACTTTAAAATCTGCAGCAAGAAGAAGACAGAGGGTGAAATGAGAGGCACAAAAGAAGATAATACGATTAAAAAATTAATAGATCAAGAAATAAATGAAAGTATAAAAATGCAATAAAATCAATAACAGCATGATAATGATATACACAAACTACAAACTAGTACATATATATATATATATATATATATATATATATATATATATACAGTATTCATCGCATAATCGGGCATCTGATAATCGGGAACCTCGCTTAAATGACATACGCTTCCCAGAAACATTTCCAATGCATGTTCTTTTCACTGGATAATCGGGCAGGGACCTCTGATAAACGGGACAATTTTTCTTCAAGCGATCTTTGATTTTGTTGATATTTTACCAAAAAAAATCTACCAAAATACCACAACAATATTTCAAAGATTCCCTATCAGTTGTCGTTTACATCGAACTTACAAAGCAAGCTTCGGATTGGTGTGTTTTGACCTCCGTCCATCCAGTACACGTACATGCATAGCCACGAAAGAGCCGTGTAAGTTATACATGCCATTGCGAAACACATGCTTTCGCGAACATTCTTCTCCCCTACATATAAGCAAAGTCATGTGCAGGGAGAGCTAGAGGGTCGCGCCGAGGGGTAGCGTGGTTGTGTATTCATGTACACGTACAGTACGTCAGTATGCATACATGTGTGTGTGTGTGCACTACATGTACATGTCGTATGCCGTTAGTGTATAGTGAGTGCTCATCGCGAAATCGGGCACCTCGCTTAAAGGGGCCGTGTTTGCTACTCCCAACCTGTCCCGATTATGCGATGAATACTGTATATATATATATATATATGAGTATGTCGGGGGGGGGGGGGGAGGACAAAAGTACATTGTGTTTGTAATCATACAGTATATAATGTACATATCATAGGTTTGCATAAACAGATACATCATACAGATACATAAATACATTATATAGGACAGCAATCACAAACTAATGAAAGAACAAAGGTGTTTCCACAAATTTTTATTGTCTCTTCAGGTGTCTTCAATAGACCGAATGAGGTAAACTGCCACAGTCTAAAACACACATACTAGAGTAGTTTCACTACTGACTGAGCACTATCATTCTCTTATGATTCCATCAAACTTATTCCCATACGCTTCAACGATATGAGAAACTAACTCCTTCCACCAGGTCTGTACTCTCTACAGGTTTGGGTCTCTGTAACTCACCTCGCAATATGTAATACATGACAACACTGTATGCAACAAACACGGACAGGTTGGCAATGATGCTGCTCGATCCCAGCTGCCGAATGCTGCGCAGGTACGCAAATGCGATGAATATGGGGAAAGGAATGAGCATGAGGATTTGGTAGGGAGGCGCGGTAGACTGCAGGGCCGTGTTATCAATGTACGATAAGTTTACGAATGGCTCAGTGGCCGTTTCTGCAAATGGGAGAGGAGTTGTAGAGACGTTGGTCCAGTCACTAATAGTTGCATTCACAAAGGGGAACATTCTCTGCACCGTGTTGCCAATGAAGACGAAGTAGTTCGTGCAGAAACCAAACTGGGTTAGCACTAGGCTAAAATTGGTCAGCCAGATCCCCCACTTCCCGAGAGACAGCCGGGCGACATCGCCGTACGACAGCGACTTCTCGATGCTCTGCACCAGTTTGCGGTGCGTGAGGGACGTCTCCGGTGTGAGGTTAAACTTCTTGACGACGTCGGCGATCACATAGCGCTTGCACTTGACGATGAGGTAACAACAGTGAACAGTCACAGTCGCAATGAGGACTAGACCAGCAATGCCAAGCTATGATGAGAAACAGAAGAAAAAGAGAGGGCATTGTATTGAAGACCTCTCCTCCAATGTATTACAAAGAATTCCTAACTCCATTTAAAAGACTTACTGTGAACACAAAGGAGGAACACAAATGTCAAGCTATTAAAGTGAAACTTTATGCAGTTATCAAATTGTTAACAAAGAAAAAAAATGTAACATATTTGTGAGGTGAGGGGATCATCGCCTCTTCTGATTGCACATTCAGCTGTAAGCAATCTCAAAGTTTCAAATTACATATGGGAAAGTTTCAACTTCTACAACTTCCTTTTAAATTTCATGTGCACATTAACTATATCCTACACCATTCTGTTCATTATTGCTCTTATTCTACATGTACAGAAACCTGAACATGTATGGCCCAGCATTCCAGATGCTGGTCAGACCACATTGGAGGAGTTGAAACATCCTCTCCAATATTCAGAAATACATGAGTGACATGTTTCAGAATACCTAGTTGTCAGTGAGATGCAAGAGAAGTACATCTTGAGGAAAACAATGTTGTTTTTTTCAAATTTTTTTTGAAGTTGCTCCCTCTAATCAGACTTCTGGTTTGCTCTCATTCTCATTATGAATACTCATTTAAATGGTATGCTTGAGGTCTAAAATTAATAGCCTATCTGCAGCCATGAACAACTTAAAGGTAGGGAATCCCATTTGCATGCCTCAAATGCAGAGTTGTATAAATACTTGGTATGTTGAAGAGAGTATCATTTTAGAAACTCCCATAAAGTATTGAAAGTGGAAGGTAACATTTAGTACATTTTTATTGACTGTTAGATTTTGAATTGAATTTTTTTCGGGGCTCACTGTAAATTCCAGTACATTACTGTTAGGCTACCTTTGCAGACCCATGCACTGCATGTGTGTCCATCATGTATATTTTGTGAAGAAAGTTCATCAAAACTTACAAACATTTCTATATACATTCTTGCCGCACACTCTATATGTTATTACATCAGATCTTACACTTTTAGATTTGTGTTTATAGATAAAAAAATACAGAAGACTGCAACAAAAAGGCTTAAGTGTGGCTGACACACAGAACTACTGAGTAGTTGAGTTTTGTGCATTATTCAAATTGTAGATAACTGTTGACTTCCAAATTTCTCAGCAGTGGCCTAAACAAGTCCCCTGAGGTTCATATTTAATGTTCTGCTGCATTTTGGGAGGTCTGTAAAAGGTATCCCCTACCTTTAAGCACATTAAAAAATCAACAAACACTGCAGGCAGACAAGACAATGGCACTGTCAAGGCATTTATTGCCTCCTACGAAGGATGTACAAAAGTAAAGTGTCATGTGCACAGCTCAGCCAAAGCATTTACAGTATAAATGTTTTTGATACCCTACTAAATCTTAACACTATAAACACTTTATTGTGTTGTGTTCTTATGGTTTAGTTCTAACCTTTGCCTCTAGCTGTGTGGATGAAAGGGGCAAATGTATGGATTGAAAAATAAGGATCACTTTTTTCGGGGGGGGGGGGGGGGTTATTGTAGTATCAAAATAAAAACTTCAAGACTTTTTGTATTGTGTCTTCTAAAATGTATTTCATTACTTAAGATTTGTCTACATTTTGATTTGTGGATAGATACAGTTGCTCGGAAATCACTTATCACTGAGAGAAATGTAGTCATACAAGATGAATGCATACAAGTAATCATTTTCCCTTATTTCTTAATCTATGTCCGATTCCAATATGCACACTTTCATTCCACTTACAAACTGAAAGAGAACCTCAACAAATAAATTCATTAAAGTGCAAGTCATATTTGGACTAACCCATGATTACCATGCAAATTTTAATGGACATGTGATCAGTTTGTGCAATCAATCATTAGCCATGTGGTCCTGACAAATGTGGCATCGGTCAGGACCACTTTCTGAAAAATAAAGTCAAGCGTTCTTTCACTATGCTAGAAAAGTGAAAATACGTCATATTTTCTCTACAGCACTGTCCATACTATGCTTGATTTCACAAAATGCAGCATTCTCATCAAATGATGGTAGCGTCAAAACTCTATAAATTCATAACTTTTGAAGGAACCGTCTTATTTTCTTCAAACTTTCACTGATGTGTTTTACTAATGTTGCTGCATTCACTCAATCCACACATATATTTGGGTTTCATTCTCCTTCAAAATCTACAGAAGAAATTCAAGAGAACCAGCTTGTCACTTCCTCCCTCTTATTGCCACTTTTTCCCCAATTAGAAACAACCTAAAAAAAAAAAAAATCTGCAATGAATATACATCTAACAACCAGTAAAAACATTACTTCGCAATCTCCCCTTACTTAAATTTTCATCATTTCAAACATATTCCAAAAAAAAATATTTACTGCTGATTGCAGGTTTCATACATGGGTGCACCTGCATGATGTATCTAGCCAAAAGACAAATTATGTAAAGTCAAGTTAATTTTTTCTTTGTTCAATTAAATGAGTCCACACTGGAAAGCACTGCATCAAAACCATCAATATAAATAGGAAACATCATCAGTACCATTTGTGCAGTGACAGTATTGTGGCTGTGCAAATATCGCCTTTGTCCATCTTATGACTTAACCTACTGAGGACGAAACCTGAATATACTTGGGCAAGTGTCTATGGGAAATGCGTATTGTAGCACAATCAGTCAGTCCTCAACGTGTTAATTTGCTCATGGTGCAAGGTCTCCATTGGCCCAAGCCCTAATGTAGTCTCAAGGATAACTCCTATCAATTATGAAAGCACAAATATGTAGATATATATGTGTACACCCAAATTTGTTTTTCCGCACTTCTTTGAAAGGCACTTGGCCTTAGGAAGTAATGATGACTAAGTCATCCTTCCACAGTCAGATGGTTTCACAATCGAGTGTTCATATGATCAAACAATTGACAGTGACCTTCACTATTTAGCTCTTTTCACCACAATTACCCAGTTCAGAGATAGCTGGTGTGCACATGGGTTCAAATGACCTTTCTTTTTTCTCAGTTGGTTAGGCACTTCACTCGATTCAAAGCAACACAATGCATCAGCTTGCCCAACACAGCATTTTATGGAACTCATGTTCAGACAAAGAATGAACCTGCATAGACAAGGTGATAAAAATGGTTTGTTAATCAACACTTTGCTGGCAAGGAATCCATTTCATTGTTTTGCACTGAATGAAAATTGCAATTTTTCTGCAAATGTTGCCAAATACCAGGCTTGCTGCAAGGTGGATGTACTGGCCAGCACCACTGATAATGATTACATCGATCCTTACATCAAAGATTCTTATCTCAGTGAATTTTAAGACCAACATGTCCATGTCACTACAAATGACCCTTTTGTGCTGATGTGCACACTGGAATCCCTAACTGGCTTATAACTATGACAACAGCAATCAGGAAGCGATGTGTACAGCATCCTCTCTCATTTCCTGTGTATTTTTCCCTCCCAAAAAAGTGAAACCTTCATTCCCCCCATGAGACTACAATGTAACTCACTTTGGAATGCTTACCATTGGGAGCAGTGATTTGAAAAAAAAAAAAGGTTTGAGATATCACATTTGATGCATATGTGTAGGTCAGTTGTATCACAAAATATCATACCATATAAAAATTCTGCAATAAAGCCTAAAATATAACAAGATATCACTATTTTTCTCAATAAACAATAACTGTAGATGATTTAGTCCAGAAACATTTGTTCACATTTTGTATATCTCATAATATTTAACATTGATTATGCTGATTCAAATTTGTACACTGGTTGTTTCTATCCCTAACTCACATTTTGGAACTGTTGTGAAACACTACAGCTGGGTCTTTGTTTCATGGGATCTGCAAATCATAAATAATGCCTTTAACCTGGCTGTATGTGACTGCAGGCAGGGGGAAATAGAGACAATGACAAGTTACGTCAATGGGTTTTTCTCTCATCTGGCCTGCCATTGTAAGCAATTGTTTCTCTGCATTCTGGCTAGTCTTGCGGTGTCTCAAGAAACTGTTTAGCTTATCCAATGTGAATGGGCATCTGGAACATTCGCTACTAACCACTGTGCATGACTTGGGGCAGCTGTGTATACATACCAGGTTACATTGTATGCTGTGTATCAATCAAAAAAACAAAAAACAAAACAAAACATGAAAGCAATTACGAGCAAACAGTGCAATGGGGCAGATGTAAGCTATGCCACTATGTATGGTGAGACTGTTACACACTTTGGGCAATGTAGCTACACATTTATAGTGCAAACTACAATTAGTTTTTGGCAATACACTACATATTCTACCCTTGCATTACATGTATGCTCAGATTACCATGACAACCAAGGGATTCTTTTTATAGCATTCAAAAAAAAAAAAAAGAGAGCAAAGTCTTTATGACTGCTGATGTATTTGATGAAGAAGAAAAGAAAAAAAAAACTAAAACAAAACAAAAAAGTATGTATACAGACCAAATTGGCATGTGATTCTCTGTGCAATAGTCTTTATGTTTCTTGACATGGATGCATGGTGTATTGGAGCTTCTTTTTCGTGCTTAAACACAGTTACCTACACAAAGTTTAACCAGCCTACTGTACCATGGTAAGATGAATAGCAAAAAGAAACAGGAGAAATATAATCAAAGGCGAGTAATGACAGTAAAAAAAAGGCTTTTGGGTGGAACAGGTAAACATAAACAAGCAAGGCACTTGATTGCACACTGAGAAAAGGCTCTAATATCAATGTTATCCTTATTTTCCTTTTTATGTGTGAAACCTGATGCCCACAACTAATGGAAAAGAAACATTCTATTAAAGAAAAAGAAGAACTTTTTGGCTCAGTTCTACCACCTCTCCTATGCTCCCACTGCATGTTTCTATGGCTGTGTTTATCTAACTTGAGAAAGAGAATCACGTTTCAAAACGTCTTTGGAATGGCGTTTGTGAACGTGGCTTGAAACGTTATTCTGGGGGTGCCACGTTTATCTAATCATCACACAATCTCAATTCGAGTGTTGTCACTGCGCAGCAACTTTGCGCCGTTCGACCTGGGAAGTAATTGTCAACTGCGTACCAGCAAACATGCCTCCTCAGTCACACACAAAATAATGGGTAGAGAGCACAACAGGAAACAGCTGGGATTTGGCCTTGAGAAAGAAACACGTTTCAAAACGGCATTGCGTTTATCTTCTCACAGAACGACGATTGTGGTCTCAAACGCGTTTCAAAACGCCATTTGAAAGGCATTTTAAAACACCATTTCTAAACGCGTTTGAAAACACAGTTGCGAACCACTGAAAATGCCTCATACGCGTTTAGGGTCACGATTCTGCCTCAGAAAATGTTTAGATAAGCGCAGCCTATATTCCCTCTACATGGTCTGGGCACAAAGTTTCAGAGACTTACATAAAGGCCACTCATGCTGAGGGCAAACGAAACCATGAGGAAGTTAGTTCCGATGAAAGCCTTGAAAATGTTTGCATTGTCCAGGAGAAGCTGCCAACACTTTGATGAAAAGGACCTGGAAAGGGAGATAGATAGATAAAGATGTGAAGCAGAAATGATATACAATGATTAAATGTAATAATGAAAAACATAATATGAAGATAATCATGCCGCTTTGTTGCATGACAAATCAGTTTTGTCAGTGAAGCTGTGCTTTTATTATGCCACATTGTTCCACATTTATCCCCATGTTTGTTTGTTTTTTATGTTGTTCTATTGTCTGCAATTTGGGATTGACATTAACTGTTATACTAAGCACTTTTGTTTTGTTTGTATATTCAGCACTAGAAAAATACATTGACAATTTAAAAACTATTAGTAAGGCAGAGAAAACTTAACATTTTGCTTTTGCATACACACTGGTACAGCAAGATATTGATTAAAAAGGAAACTATTCCTTACACAGCCCCAAATATCCAGTATTTGATAAAAAGTTGCAGCAAGGAGTAAAATACACTTGTATGCCCACACACCAATGAACAAGTTCTTCATCAACTCTCAACAAACCTTATATACTGTATATACTGTACTTATATGAAATGACAACACCCAAAACAAATCAGACCAATTTCCCTACCCCTCCCATTTTTTCATTTTCTTCTGTAGGCTATTCTTCAGCTTTCAGGGTACAATCGTATGTGTACACATGTAGTTGCTCCTTTAGCAGGCACTACATAATTTACATACAAATGTATAAATATCACTTCACATATCAAAAGCTTTCACTTGGTATAAGAACAATACATCACATTCAACCTTTTCAGCCTGTTTTTAGCAAATTTTATGGCTTCACACAGCAGATTATCATCCTTTTTCTTTGTCAGTGCTTTTAAAAATATCGTCTCTAGACATGCTGCCAACAGATAAAGGTATCCTATAGCTTTGGTTAAGACCTAATTTCAGGTTTCTAACATTTTTTTTTTTTTTTTTGTGAGATAATGAGAAACTTCTTATGAAATATGAAAGAGCATGTAGGTCCTAATTAAAAAAAAAAAAGGGGGGGGGATTCAAAGTTTATTTGATGAAAATTGGTCTTTAAATGGTTGAGATGTCCAAAACAGAGCAATCCTAATGAAAGGTGGGACCCATCTTTTATTAGGATCACTTTGTGTTCCTTTAGTTTGGGATGTCTCAATTCCTCTTAGAATGGTATGCTCTGTATTATTTTATAAAGTTCCTTGGTATCTCGTAAAAAGTTAAAAGCCCAATACTCATCTCCACCAATACTATACCACCCCTATAAGCGCATAATGTCTAAAACTAACAATGAATGGATACAGATGTATTAAATGTCATTCATAATGAATGTAGATTACATGTATGAAATGTTATCACCTACAGACCCCATGACAGATCCATAAAGACTACAGCTGATTTTGTTTCGGTCAGCTGCATGTGTAATCCCATAATACCAATTAGGCTATTAACCTCCATGAATTGTGTAGTAAGACTAGGAAACCAGAAACATGATGTGTATTAATTACATGTAGTTTATTACTGTCATTCTCATATGAATTATTTAAGATTGAAACTCCTAATAGACAAGGACACTGTAAAAAGATAACCCCTCTACAAAATACACCATGATTGAAAATACGCGCAGCCTGAACTCCCTTCCCTTCCCTTCCACCACGAGTAATTTCTCGTGCTTATTTCTTGTGGACAATTCCACAGAATCAGGACATTAACAACAGGAACATACTGTATGTCATGCAAAAATATTTGCGTGCTTTTATTTTCGCGCGAGCGTCTGGTTGCAAATTTCACCACCCCAAAAATTTCCACTTTTACAGTAACAAGTACTGTCGACTTTGCACATGAATCCCAACCAATATCACTCTTTGAAAAAATGATAAAAAAGAAATGTCATAACTTTCCTATTTTCATTTTTTTTTTTTTTTTTTTTGGGGGGGGGACTGTTGATACTGACAACTGACATTTTCTGTTAGTATGACTGTACTGTTCTTGCAAATTTTAAAGCCAACACAATCTCACAGTTGGATTTTCCCTTGAAAGTAAATTGTTATGGTTCAAATGCTTAATAGCCTGCTAGCACATTATTGGTAATGTGATACACTCACTTGTTCTTGCTATCAGTTTGCAGTCATTGTTCCTACTCATTAATCTGGGCAGATTGTATTGTGTACAAGCATGATTGCTAATCAAAAGTTTTAAATCCAGAATCCTATTTCTATTGTACCTGTTTGCCTGGTAAGAACTTTAAATGCACTTTGCTGCAGCCCACTACATTCTTCCTTGTTACATGTACCTCCGCCAAGGGAGGAGGTTACGTTTTCGTTACTGTTGGTTTGTTCGTTCATTTGTTTGTCCGTGTGCAAAATAACTCAAAAAGTAGCAAACTGAATGAGATGAAACTTGCAGGAAAGGTTGAGAATGACACAAGTAACAAATGATTAACTTTTGGTAGTGATCCAAGAATTTTGAGGGAATTTATGAAGGATTTTTTATATTTTGGCAAGTAGGGTCAATGAACTAGGGAGTTCAGGCTGCGCGTATTGAGGTTTGCATGCGCGCACTAAAGTGTGTGCTCCAGTTTCTGCTAGGGAGAGGCGCGCCGTACAGCTGAGGGTTTATGACATAACAAAGACTTCTATATTGGGAAATCGAGCGACTTTCAGCACACAATGCTGCATATAATATGTACGTAAGGGTAGAAATCAGTAATATCTCTATGGAAGAACAAGATCAGTGTGGTGGAAATGAGCTGCATGCTTGGTGGAGGTCTGCGCTCTCAGAGTGCTTTTCTAGTTTTTGTTTATGTGTTTTTTGTTTGTTTTGCTTGCTTGCTTGCTGTAGTGTTAGTGTAAAATATTCAGTCTCTAAATAAAGTTGGCACATACATAATCATGACACTGGTCAGAAAAAAAAAATGATGCACATATTCAAACATATTTGAATAATCATACACACTCTGATGTACTTTGTACATGTACAGGTACAGTACTTGCCTGATTACAAATAAGCTCTTATTTAGACAAATTTCTCATATTTCTGGGTTCTTACAATAAGATTTAAAAAGTATTGGTATCATTCATATGCAGCAAAACACCACATTTCTGTACATTGCCATTATACACATGAAGCATGCAACAGTGATCAATATCTATCATTTCATACAGTATCATTACACTATAAAATATCATACAATGTACAGTATGTATTGCATCAATAGTTCTACTGCATCCAGTAAGGTTAAAATAACAAATCAGCTTGTATTTACAGTCAGGGAAACAAACAAACAAACAAACAAACAAACACATACTTTAATTTTTCTTTAAGTAAAAACTACAAAAAGGAAAAAAATTAAAGGGGGCTGAGCTTCCCTCCCCCCTTAATTTTCTATTGTAGTGGCACCAGAAAAATGAGCAATAAGCCTATAAGTTTCTTTCTTTTTTGCTCGCCAAGCGATGAAACCCGAAAGTTGCAAGAGAAACAGAAAAATTGCACACGCACATTTTTTTTTTTTTTGGTCAGCTGATTAAACTTGAAAGTGGCACCAGAAATATTTTTGTGCCACCCCTTTATGGAATTCCTGGATCTGCCCCTGATGTACAAGTGGATGTACAGTCATGTGTACCTCGAATTACCAAAAATCTGAGATGGATAAATTATTTACTGAGGTAAGAAACCTCAATGAATTGCAAGGTCACTATTCCCTTTGGTTGTAACCTACATACATTGTATTGAACACATTCACAACTGAGAAACTGGTATAATTCAAGCTTTCTATTACCTAGGTTGGTACTTCAGTTTTTCTCAGTATCATGGAGTTCTGAATACAGACTCATCAGCATCAAGTGTGATTCAGGCATGAGACAATAGAATAGACTTTATGAATACCAGAAACTAAAACTAAAGAGACATTTAATGGTTAACCGAGCAGGGCTGCTGTAATGCAAACATAAAGAATTCACCAGGAGCATATAATGTCAGTGCGAATGTGAACAACCTGGAGTAATGGAGCAATGGAGTATTTTATGTTTTCTGCATCAACAATCCAAACCTTCCAAAACATCTACTGTAGTCAAATGACCTTCATCAATTATTGTCTAGATGGAAGTTCAACATAAAATGCATTTGTCATTTTTTCTTTATTTTGTGTTTGTGTGTGTGTGTGTTTCTTTCTTTTTCTTTTTTTTTTCTTTTTTTTTTTTTTTACTGGAACGAACTGACACAAGGCAAAAGTGCAGAGAACACAGAGTATAGCCAGAGAGGTGATGTAAATATGTTTGCTGTATACATTGTAGGTTGTTTTACATGGAGTCCTACTGTGAGCTCAAATCATCAGCTGAGAACCATTACTGTAAGGGCGCTATCGCATTCTAAGATCTGAGCGTAAACAAAGACAAAACAATCCGTTTTCATGAAAATAAGTTTACTTTTTCAAAAGTAGGTAGATCTATGAGCATTGTCCAAATATCAGGGATAATATTGCCCTTGTGGTTTCGATTTATAACATTTTACTGAAAATGAAAATAATTAAACACTGACACCATAATGCAGAGGAGATCAAGCTCTACAAGATGTTATCAACAACTCAATGTACAGTGTATCCCCCCCCCAAAAAAAAAAAAAAAAAAAATGTGATAATGCCCTTCTGGTTCTCAAACAACGATACAACCCATTTGCTCTCAGCTGTATGTGTAGTATAGGTTTTCCTGTCCATTTTCGCACTTTTAGAATTCAATTTCAAAGACTTTTCATTCAAATTCGTCACGAGAAACTCACAGAATGCAAATCCTAACTTCAATTTAGTCAATCGTCATCATAATTCGTTTTTCATCAACCATTTTCAAAGACATCGCATTCAAAATCGTCGATTGTCATTGAAATTCGTCCCCGCCGCCCCTCGACTGGAGAATGTAAGAATCAAATTCGTCTTTGTTCACACAATTTCATGATTTTTTCAACAAATTCGTCGGATAGCATTGGTCTTTTAGTGTGAGGGTGAACTATTATTCTAAGCCTACATTACCTCACTTTCTCCCGGTATTGGGATCAGTAGACATTATTCCTAAACCGTTTTGCTTGACAATATATATACACACACACACAGGAGATTGAAGGATAAACGGCAGTCAGAGAACATTAAAAACAGTAAAGGCAATCTTTAATCATGTTGTGAAAACTTTTGGACTTGAGCTCTTTTACTTCCTGATTTTATGTTATTGCATGAAACAAACTTTATTCAAAATGATTAACGGCAAAAAAAAAAAAAATTGCTGTCTTTTTATATACATTAAAATGGGCTTAAACTCTACACACATGTGAAATTGTCTGGAAATCGTGGATCACTGTTTTCGTTTGTTTGACAGTACACAATATTTGTTTTCGTGTGTTCTGTGAGAAGGGTGTGTCTGTATGTGTGTGTGTGTGTGTGTGTGTGTGTGTGCATGTTTGTGGTTTTTGTGTGTTGTTGCGGGGGTACCGTACACATGTGTGTATGTTACTCCTAAATGTGGAAAAAGTGAACGGTTGTACAAAAAATTAAACAACCAAGAAATCACAACAGAAAAGATATGAGACAAATTTGAAGGAAAATTTGCTAAATATGAAAGATGAAATTGCTTTTGCTGTCATGAGTGCAGCGAGTGTGACGGACGAATTTGAATTGTAAATGACAAAAACGTGTGACAAATGGCTATTAAAATTGAATAGACTTTGTTCAAAAATGATCGACAAAAGACAAATTTGAAACTGGGATTGGCATATTCCAGATTTCTCGGGACGAAATTGAACCGCAAATATATTAAATTGAATGAAAAAAGTTTGAAAATGAACAGGAAAACTAATATTTGAATGTTGCATGCACAAAAACAACTAGAAAAGTAATCAGAGAGTGCAAGCCTCTACCAATCAGCTCATTTCAAAATTACTGATCATACCAATCCTAAAATGACCCTATTTCCCATTGATATTGATAAAGAATCCTTTCTGGTTTCTCTGCCTGTATACATGTACATACACCTCAAATAAATGAAGTTTGCATTCCCTGCTTTATAGGCCCTACTGGCTAATTGATGATAAAGACATCTTCAAATATCATCCCCCCCAAAAATAAATAAATAAATAAATAAAATAAAAAAAAAATAAAAAAAATTCCAGGGTCCAGATGGTGATGTCGATCATTACGGTACCTAAATTTAATCATCTGTTCCTTGTGTCATTATCAACTTTTCCTGTAAATTTAATCCAAATCAGTAAACAACCTTTTGAGTTATTTTGCAAACAGACAGCCAGACGAACAAACAAATGTGGGGAAAAACATAATCTATTTGGTGGATGTAAAAATATATTTACCTGTAAATTTGTAAATAACTGAAAATGAAAAAAAAAAAATCTCTATTTCATTGCAGTAAATGCATGTTGGTCTACTATGTATGATCCCCATCAAATCATCTAAAGTAATCTGACCAATACTGGTATTTAACTCTTTATGTGCAAAGTTCGCACGTCCGACTCAGTCGACGGCGTGCCAACTTCGCATATTCTGCTCAACAAACAAAGCCGCCAAGACCGATCGATAAACCACTAATTACTGCTAATCTCGCGGCACAATGAAAGCGTTTCTCGTGCTTTTGTTCCTCTCGTACACGGCTTGCATTCTATGTGGTGATCGACTATCAAGCGATGTTCCCAACTAGATATGCTCGTATATTCTAAGTTTCTGTCTGTGCAAAAGTCATGCCTTTACAGTAATGTAGCAACTGGTCATTCAAAAGAAAACTTGAAAATAGAGTCGTCATACAATTTACATCGAAACAAAGCTTGGCATTCCTCTTTAACTTTGCCTACTATTATGCTCATCTTAACAGAAATTTGTAGAAGTTATACAAATTGGAAAAACAGAATTCTTTCTCGAAGCATGACTTCCTTCGTGTCTCAGAATAACGTGGCACACAGGGGGTTTCCACCATGGCACATAAAGAGTTAAATATAAAACATATCAAAGAAAGAAACAAGCAAGCAAACAGACAATTAGGGTCTACAAACTTCAGTTGCATGCTTGATAACTACAAAAATGAAGGAAAAATTATGAAGAAGACGTTACCTGCTTTGATTTGGATCGCTACCAGCACGTGTTGACCGCACTATATATCCTCCTGCCATCCTGAATCCTGGGTATCGTCAGCTCACTCACGTTCCAGCATCTATTTCAGTACACCGTCTGTCCAGTAAATAAGGAAACAAATGTACACAATAATACTGCTGAAAAGAAGGACAGAATTCTTCGTGTATGTGTTTTCCATACGGTTTACATGGCAGAGTGAAGAGGGTACACTCCATTTCTACATCAAAATTAGAGTCAGGACAATTTTGCTAAATTGTAGCTGTAAGAAAATGCAAATTTTACTGACAGTTTATTCAGTGTCTAAAAGATGGGACAGACTATTAAACAGTACAGCCACATTTAAATACAGGATATAATGATAGCAATTGACAAATTATCAGTTGAAAATGTATGCAAAATTCATGAAAATAAGACCACCACCATACAAGTAGGCCTACATACCATAAATGTAGAGCATATTATACAGTGCCCCTTGTACTTAGTAGCTTAAAGGACAAGTTCACCTTCATAAACATAAGGATTGAGAGAATGCAGCAATATTAGTTTAACACAGTGAAAGTTTGAGGAAAATTGGACAATCGATGCAAAAGTTATGAATTTTAAAAATTTTTGTGTTGGAACTGCTGGACGAGGAGACTACTACAGCTTGTGATGTCATATGAGTACAATAGTATAAAGAAAATATAAAGAAAATTCAACATATTTTCATTTTTTTCGCATAATGAAAGAGCATTTGGCTTGTGTCTTTCTAAAGGTAGGGGGAATAATATTACCCATAACATATATGTCGGTAACGAGTCAAGGGGAATGTGTACTTTTTTCAAAAGATGAAATTTTGTGAAATTCTCTTTATATTTCCCTTATATTGTGCGCATGTGACATCGTACACTGCAGTAGTCTTATCATCCAGCGGTTACTGCACAAAAACTTCAAAAATTCATAACTTTTGAACAGATTGTCCGATTTTCCTCAAACTTTCAATGATGTGTTCTACCAATATTGCTACATTTTCTCAATCCTTATGTTTATGAAGGTGAACTTGTCCTTTAAGGAGACAGCATTAATACTATCCCACAAGGCACAATTATAAAGGAATGGAAGCACAGATCAGTTCAAGTTACTTAAACCACTCATAATCCTTCATGTCATTGACATTGTCCTTCAGAGTGTTGGGTCTTATCTGACCAGCAGCTGGTTGCCAAGCGTGCGACCCTTGGACATATGGCATGCCTCAAGGGTCCATTTGTTTTGGGCCAATAACAGTTCACTCTGCCTTCTATTTCTGTCCCTGATCTTAAAACAAGGTATGATTTTGATGTACTGGGGGGTGTTTCACAAAGCCGTTCTTAAAGTTAAGAAGGACTTAAGTGCCAAACTTGATGATCTTATTAAGTTTGGGTCACCAGTGCATGTGCACAAGAAAGGGGAAAGAGTACGACATCTCACAGCTAACGACAGTGATGTAAACAATGCACACATGTGCTTCTCATTGAGGCATCGCCCAAAATCCGTTGATCGATGCCGCAAATAGATGGTGACTGGTCACGTGACAAACTTTGCGAAGTTTCAGTTGCAAGCATTCAAATATCCCTGGTTTAAGTGGGAAGTATCGCAGAAAGTTTGCAGTCACACTGGCAAAACTTTGAGATCTTAAAATATTGCGATCTTAAACTCCATGATCTCTTGCCAGTGACGCAGTGTGACCGTGGCTTACTAAGTCACCACAAAGACTTTTCCTGTTTTTTCTTATTATTCATACACATCAAAGAGAGTTTTTGTATGTAAAATACCTCAGTGAAGGTCTGGTGTCCTGATCATAGACATAGAGAATTTCTTATTGTAGTGTGGTGGCATACTGAAGTATGGTATAACTATAGATAGAATTTTTTTCTTCCTCTCATCATGCATGGAGAGTGGACATGTGTGTGTAACAAAAAATCACAGTGTGAACTTGCGACCATTTATATATCAGATACTGTACCAGCTGAAATTTTCACGGTGGTTTTATTTTCGCGAATTTCGCAATCTCCTTTGAACCGCGAAAATAACAACGCGCGAATAACTAAGTTCAGTTAGACCCTCGCAACCGCAAAATTAACAACACGCGAAAATGTCCTCAAAGTAGCGATTCGCGAAAATATCTCTACGCGAAAATTTCAGCTCGTACAGTATGAGATGGATGAGAAGTGAAGAGGAGACCTCATGAGCACTGCAGGGAGGGACCCTCTTGAATACCCCATAGGTGCTCATGAGGGAGAGAGTGCCTTGTGAGACGAAGCCCCCCCTCATGAGCGGATTTCCCGGACTGATTTCTACCTTTCATATGAATAGATGAACTGACATGATTCACGTTCTCTTAGACAAATGTCATGGAATTGGTGGGAAAAAGAACTAGTATGTGTTGCAGGAAGTCGAAATGTTGGAAGGATGCCTTGCATCTAGCATTGCTGATTCTAAAAGTCTGTCGAGCCATCAATCGAGCACTCAAATGGGAGACGTCCCGTGGAAACGCCGAGATCGAACAGCGCGATGCGCTGGCCGTGCGCTTGGCCTGCACTTCCCCGTAATCCGTATTGGTATGGCCGATGATCATTTTCGGGTGCGAAAGCAATTTTACTGCAAGGCAAGGCAGTCGCTATTTCACGGTTTTGAAAGACAGTCACTAACAATATGAACAATATAAACGATATTGATACTATGAACATGTTGATATCATTCATCAGTAATTAAATCCACTTAAAAGTCCTTGTATTACTTACCTAATCTGTACCGAAAGACACTCGAGCTCACGCCGTGCGTCCCGTCTCACGCCTGCACTAGTGTTCGTGTGATCTGAGTACCGGTAAATTTCCACGCGATGTACAGTACATGTACTGTATACAGACGGGCGGCGCGGCGTGGGTTGAACTGTCGTAAAATTGACTCAGAATGTAAACAATAGGAAGACATGGGACTTGGCCGGTCAGCTGTTTTTGATTCCGTTACAAGTCAGCATTCGTAAAGGGTGGTATGATAATGTTTATACAACGTCGATAAGAGTCTAAAAATTGTTCGCTTGATATCTTTAAAAGTATTTTTATTTTAAAAAGTATAATGGCATTAGATAGAACAAATATCTATACACTTCGAAAAAGACGAGTTTGGCAAATTCATTATATTGTACGAAATGATCAAAGACTAATATCCTCTGCGAATTGGTTTTCCGGTTATGTGTTTGCAGGGCATGCTTATCGAGTTCGATGGACTAAAATATCGTATAAGAGCATGCAAGAGATAAAGTTCGCGTGGCGTAGACATTCAGCCTGAGATAAAATCTCAAGTTACGATAACTGACAAAATCACGTTCACCGTGGAACACTGATCGTCTGTGCTGCAATGATTTATTTATGTTACAAAAAATGGCAGCCTATCTTTAACAACCCCCACTTCAGTTTTTTTTTTTTTCATCAATTCGTTAGAGGAATACTAGTATTACACAAATTTGATATACCATGCATTGAGAGGCTAGAGTGGAAATTAAGGATTCCACGGTGACAGGAATAACACTCTTTTATGACGAACACAACCCCGAAGAGAATAGTACAATACCTCTCACCTATAGGCCTATATAGGCCTATAAGGAATCCACACAAGATTGGCTTCAAATCAATTCAATTCAATTCAATCATAGTTTATTTCCAATCAACGAAAATAAAAACATAATACAAAGTATACATGTCATGAAATGATATTGTTCAAACGTTTACAAAAGATTCATGTAGTATATGAAATAAATTATATACAACAACATAATATGTACAATAATTACGAGGAACAATGCATGTATACTTCGTGAGCGTTCGGAAAATAACTTCAATTATGGAAAATAGCGATCCACTAAAAAGCAAAGCTTGTGGCCGGGACGTGGATCGCTATAGATAATTAATGAGTAAACAATATATTATTCAAGGTAGGTTTTTTTTTTTTTTTTTTTTTTTTTTTTTTGCAGCTATTGTATTAAATATAAATTACTTAAGTCATTTGTAAAATATAGTTATTTTGAGATACGCCGGCTTCGGCAATAATAAGAAATAAGAATAGAGTATCAATGCTTGAAACGGTATAAATGATAATAATGTATATATTTGATATCACGTCAACGAATTAAAAAAAACAGACAAAAGGAACTGGTAAAGCTGTTTAGATTTAATTGTTTAAACATAACATCGTAGCGCAGATGATGTATACTGCGTTGCACGTGATTATACATAGTGGTCAACTCTTCTTTTTTATCTGTTTATTTTTTTTCTGTGAGTGTCACGTTGTACAATAATCATGTTTTTGTTTGTTTTTGTTTTTGTTTTTTGTTTTTTGTTTTTTAATTTCCGACCACTGGCTCTGTGGCCGGATCAGAGCCTTAGAAAGCTCAGATCTGGGCCGGATACCGATAGAGCGCCAGCTTTTGACGGGATATAATTCGGCCAAGCAAGTACAAACAGTTTCTTTTGTATGAAAGTATAGTTAATCTGAACAAGTTTTAATAACGCTTATTATAGCAAGATGAATACATAATATAATGAAGAATTATGATAGGTATGGACCCTTCCGATACCATACTCTCTCCAACCATGTTTTCATTCCAGCAGGGTTTTATCACCTGATGACCTTCGTCACAACTAACGATCTATGGCAAAAATGGCGAATTTATTTTGTGTCAGAATATAGATTACATCTGTACCGTTAAGAGAGATTTATAGGGAAACTTTCAATGTGGGTCTTAGGGATCATTAAAATTTGATATATACCAATTTTCTTTTTCTTCTTTTTTTTCTTTTAGCAAAGGTGATCTGGAGAGTGAAACTAACATGGAAACCATTTTGCTGTATAGTGTAACCACATTCATAAATCTTGATGTGTACGAATGAGAATCACTTTCAACCGATGACACGAAATACAGCGGTTAGTCATACTTTTTATTCCGCACTAGTATCTGCACATAGCATGCTGCTATCACCATCATATCGTATTAGTCATTTTCTTTTGAATGTTGAATATATTTTCTTGTCATCAGAGGTACACACTGCAGCCTCTTTAAAATGCCACTTCACCACTGTTCTCCGAGAGGGCGCTGTCATTAATATCACCCTGACATTGACGGGTAAGTCGATAAATGTCATGTCTGACTGTCTTTGTACAAAAGAGTCTAAAACCTTGTTGTTGTTGCTGCTGCTGTTTTTGTCTGTTTATTTGCTTTGTTTGTTTGTTTGTTTTTGTTTAATGGCATTTTCAGTCATACGTGACTATACATGCCATCAGTTACTTTCGGAGGTTCAGGTTCTAACCCAAACGACATTCTGCTTCCAACTTCTCTACTTTTTTTTTGTCGAAATCACTCTTACCATTCTAGTACAACAATAAGGCTTTAAAATTATACAGAATGCCTTCCCACATTTACCGGAACACGACAGCCGAAATAGCACAGTGCCGTATTTTATGAAATAGCATACGTTACAGCACCCTCTATTGACCAAAGGGGAATAATTCTTCTGTCCTCATGTCCACTGACAACATGACTGAGGTCTACTATAAGTGCGCGAAACTAGAAGTTTCAAACACCTGTCCATTCAACAAAATCAATGTCGCACTAAAATCTTTTGCATGAAAATAATGTTGTAACAACAACACAAAATCGTAATCAAAAGACATACAATGTGAGTAAACCTTTTATCACTGTAGTGAGCGGACACATTCATATGCCCTGTGCATACACGCAATCGCGAAGTCTTCCGCTTTACGGTTAAGTGTGTGCATCCATTGCTATTCAAAAAGAGAAACTTGACATGTATTCATGTAGGCCTATTAATCAATTTTTAAAAGAATCTGCTTTCAATCTGTTTCATCTAGAAGGCAAGTTTATGTTCTTCGCATCCTTCCCGTGAAAGTTCATAATTAAGGCAAAAATAAATCGAGATAATAATGGGTGGGATGGATATACAACTACTCTGTAGTTACCATGGTAGCTGTAATCTTACCAGTAACTCAACATGCATCTGAAAATTGGAAAATACACTCGACGAACGATATACATCATACTGCGGAGCGAAAGGTATTTACGAAAGTATTCAATTCCAGTTTTTATTCTCTCGTAATTCGAAAATCATTTCAAGCAAGAAAAGACAGAGCAGACAATGGTCATGACATCGCTGTCTCGACCATTCTTCTTCTTTCTTTCTTTTTTTTTTTGCCGTACGAAATATAATGACATAAAAAGTTTTTTTTTTCTTTTAACGGAGGAGCCACCTATAGCAGTTCCCCATTCGATTCGATCTGAGCAAAGTATATCGCACTTACTCCCTATCGCTCGTGTCTCACAGATAAAGTTCAGTGGCCATTCTCTCCCACGTCACAGGATACGCGCACTTTGTTGTTGTAAGTGGCAAGCATGACAAATACATTTCCATAAAATGAGCATTCGTTTAGGCATCCATGTGCTCGTCCGCTCATTCATACAAACTGACTGCACGCAAAATATAAACCGACAAACCTTTCCACCCCTATGCGATGATCAAGTGAACCACACAATATCCGAATGAAGCCGGCAGTGCGAACGGTCTTCGTCTAGGTCCCTTCAGCCATTTTCATCGGGCGAGTTATTCAAATTGCCCATCACGCGGAATTGGCTTGACGACGAACACTCTGCTGTCTAAATTTGTGAAAGGGGGGGGGGGGATGTTTGAGGAAGGCTAGCAAAACAAAATGGAAGCAAAGACAGAAGCAGACATTAACAAGAAACAAGACCCCCTCCCCCAATAGCCTGCCCTTCATGGCGCATGTCATCCAGCCCGATACGTTCCACTATATATACCATACATCAATATAGATTTTATGAGTACCACCGACTTAGACAATTTTCTGAACAAGACATTTTCAGCTTAGCTTTCAGATGCGATCTTTTCGACGAATGGAATTCAATACAATTAAATTATGTTTAAAGAGAGGAATGGAGGTGCTGCGCGCGAAAAAGCGAAAATCCATTTCGATAAGCACCGACTCACTTACTTATAGTACATGCACACAAAAACACAAGCGCATTTTGATAAATATTTTGGATTGTGATGTGGAGGAAAGAGGAATTCATTTTGTATGAATTTGGCAACCCAAATACTTTTGAGCTGTGCAGCAAAGCTATTAGTTTCTGCATAGCATGCAAAGATGTTATCTGCAGACGGTATGTCTGTCTGTCTGTCTGTCTCTCTCACTAAATAAATAAATAAATAAATGACTAAATAAATAAATAAATAAATAAATAGATAAATAAATAAATAAAGTAAATGAATAAATAGATGAATATATACATAAATAAATAAAGAAGGAAAGAAAGAAAGAAATAAAGAAATACATACATGCATACATACATAAAGAAAGAAAAATAATATACACATATATCTTTATTTAATTCTGTATTTATCATTTATCTATTTATTATCAATATACATACACACATATACATACATACGCACACAATACCTAATAAAAGTAATATATCGCATTCAAAATCATACAACACACAAATACATCCTCCCCACACCACTCTTGATATTTCACAAGCCCTGCTCATAAGATTCGGCTTACTGTTTTCTCCCTCACACGATGAACAGCACTTATAGGATAAGGTGTCTGAAAATGCCAGAAGCATTCAAAATATGATATCCCATTAACTTAGTTAGCACTGTTGTTGTTGCTGTGAAATTTGCTCACCCATCCCATTATTTCGGTTGCTTGCTTACTGTTCAAATGCCTGAATGGGGAATATAATAACGTACATTATGTATATTATTGTATAGTGATATAGATATATAATGTTCTTATGTATGATAAGTTATTACACTATCCTGATTTGATTTTTTTTTTTTGATGGAGAATGAAGATTATCAACGCACTCATGACAATCTCTATTGGAATTTTCCTTACAAGCGATGCTACAATATTTATGAGAGTGAAAAGTTCCGTCATACATGCCATAAGAGGAAAACACTACATGCTATATAAGATTGAAATCAGCAGGTGTCTTTCAACCAATTTGGAAAATTGTCTCCTTCTGAATGTGACGTGGAATGAACTTCCCTCAGAGTCAACGTTTGCTTGAGAGGTCGCACGTTGTGGGGATGGCTGAAACTCCACCAACTTTTTTTTTTTTTTTTTACTACAATGAGAAAAGACAATCGCAAGTAGCGAGAGAGATAGAAAGATATATAGAAAAGGAGAGAGAGGGAGAGAGAGTGTGTGGGGTGTGTGGGTGTGCGTGTGTGTGTGTGTGTGTGTGCGCGTGCGTGTGTGTGTGTGTAAGGTGCATGGGGGTGGGGGGAGGAGGGACGGAGGAGGGATGCGGAAAAGGCGCGTTTACAGCGGTGTACCAGGACACTTTGGTTTCATCACTTTACGTTCCTGATGCGGATTGTCCACATTCACCATCTTTTCTCCCGCCCTTCTCCGAGGCTGACGTGCGATTTTCTCGCGGTGGATAAATTCCATATTGCCAGAGCTGACTAGAATTACGAGATCCAATCGACGAGATTAAATCTACGTTTTCGTTAGCGATTTGAAAGCACGTTTTCGTATTTTTGGCACGTCTTTCTTCCACTGCTTTTCTTCTTCTGATGATTTTTCCTTCGCGGAACGTGGTTAATATCAATTTAAGCCACACAGTGTTATCAGAAAGCTGACAATGTGGTCGGAATCAAAACTAAGCTCCTAGATTGGCTCAAGTATAGATACCAATTCCGCACTGGATTCGCGAAATAGCTGAAGGTAGAGTTACTGCAAACATACACGAATTTTTCTTTTGCTGTGAAAATGTAGCATTCGCAATAATCTCGCTCCATCAATCAGAACATGATATTTTCGCCGTCTGCCCTTGATTTTTTTTTTTATCTGATTGATTAAAAAGCGCCACCCACCTCCTCTTCCTTCAGAGAGGAAAACCCCAATCTCCTGTTCTTACTGCATTGGAAGGCATCACTCTCTTCCATTATCGCTTGGTCGACGGAGTGTCCTCGTGTGACGCTACATTGCGAATCCTCCGCAAACTTTAAACCAGGGAAGCTCTTGCTCTCGCCTCAGACGTCTCAATCGGGCTGCGTCTAGCGACGCTTTGAATCAAAGTTGAGAAGTGTAGGATACCGATGAATCTCCAAATAGCCATATAACCATCTATGTACCTTTTTTATTATTGTTTTCGATGCTTCGAGCTGGTTTCCTCTCCCGATTGCCGAATTTGAAACTCGGAGGTGCCATGCAATATTCCATCATGTTATCAGAGCGTGAGAGACAAGTATTGCTCTACGCGAAGTTCTGAAGTGGACGCTGGTGTGTTACCACTAATATTTCTCTACATATTGATATATTCATACTCCGCGATTCGACGTACAGCATCACTAAGTCTTGTCGTTGTGACGTCTCACGGCAGTGAAAGGAAAATAACTACCACAACCAAAAGAGTTTGGATTGCTTCGCTTGGCTCTCACAATTCTTGGGTCGTGTGTGGAAGACTGTGGCATATAGACGGTGAGTCAAAATAATCAGCTCACCTATTTTGTTGACCCCCCCCCCCCCTTCTCACCCCTCAAAGAGAGGGAATATAGACTTGATAAACGACTGACACCAATTCGTATGATTCGTATGATTAGATAAACCAACAATATCATTTCATACAGTGATGATTACATCACCGAGGATGAAAGTGATCCATGATGCCTATAAGAATGGCACTTAATGCAAGAACTAATCATTATAGTAATAATGATGATCAAAGTACTGAAATGCACTGCTGCAGACATCGAAGAAAGCGCTGCCATGCAGGAACTGGCTTGAAGAACATTCATTGTGTTTGTATGGATATGGAATTTGTTACTTTGACTTGCGACCATGCATCTCTTCTCAAAGAGCGCTAGAAGATTATCGTATTTATCACTTCATGTGTGTGTGTGTGTGTGTGTGTATGTGTGTGCGTGCGTGCGTGCGTGTGTGTGTGTCTGTGTGAGTGTACATTAATCGCGATCGAAATCTTGCTATTGGTTCAGTTTAGGTTTCAGTTTAAGTTTAGGTTCAAGTTTATTTCCATTATAATATTATACTCTCCTCCCATCTCATCTCTCCCGGATCTCTCTGTTGTATATCAATGTTGATACTATAATTATTATCAATTATATATATATATATATACATATATATCCCACAAAACCTATCTGCAAACAAGCTTTAAAATGTAAACTTGATTTTTTTTCTTTCTCTTTTACGTGTATACAGAACACTAAATTGTTATGGGGCACCCTATCTACAAGCACTGCTTCTCCTGGGGTTCCCGCCATCAATTTAAACTCTTCCAGTTTTGGTTTAAGTTTACCTTGTATATGTGTCTTTTTATTGTACTCTTGAAATGATGGTAAATAAAACTGAACTAAAATTAATCCCACTTTCTTCAGTAACAGAAATAAATATAAACAAGACAATGCAAATTGAACAGAGTAAACAAAAATAATTGAAACCCTCTAGTAACGACACATGACTATTGTAATGAGTACTTATACAGGAATCAACATGAAATATCAACATGTATTGTGCGAAAAATGGAGGGACCACGATGCACTGGAAAGACAATGCTTGTAGAATGTGGGCCCCTCTTGGAAAAAAAGATGAATGAAAAAAAATGGTTGAAACAGCAACAAAACAATTTGAAAGTACCTTTAACGTCACTCCATCTGATCAACTCAACTATAAGGATAAAGTTGTGACGACAGTGCATCATTCCTGAGCAATGTATCGATTTGGCCTATAGAATGAATATCGCCTATTTTATAGAATGATAACAACCAGAACGACACATTTTCTGGAGCAGCTAAATTCCGTCGAAGTAGCACTTTTGGAGACACATAGTCTAATGGTATACTCCACTGGCTGAATTCACTGCAATCTCATTTGCTTCAGAAGACGTAGGTAAGCCTTATTATAAAAACAAACAAACAAACAAACAAAGATATCGTTCTTTTCATAACAGCGAGTCTATTACTGCTACACCCCTTTAAAAAAAAAAAAAAAAACCTGACTTCTTTCAAATTTTTAGTTTGGCGGATTGCTGAGTAACGGCACGGTTTCTTCAAATATATATTTATTGGTTCAAGGGTGAGATGATAGACGATGATAAAAATACCAACCTCTGATAGCAAGCCACACCGCACGCCACGCTGTAATGGAACACTATTACTCTTCCAATGTATAGTTGCAGCCTATAGCGAGCCGTCATAAAAGATCGATTACTGGCAGTGCATTCGAATCATTTGATTCGAATCCAAAATGTAATGCGCTTGGAATCGTCTCGGGGGAATAGAATAATGGTGGCCAGGAAGGGGGGGGGGGGGGGGGGGGGAGAATGGATGTCGCCATGTCCCTATATCTTGCTTATGACGTCCATGATAGAAACCAATGCAGTAAGGTTTCTTAAAATGCACACAGCTCCATTCAGTCTGCAATGGTTCATTTAACTAAATGCGGCAAGTCACCATACATTAATGATAAAATCAGGAGAGTAAAAGAAAGAAGGAAACAAAATTACGCGCGCACGTGGGAGGGAGTAGAGATTGTTTGGGGGATACGCCGGAAATCAACGTAATGTCAGATTTTCATACAGCTGATCAGGCATTGACAATGACGTGCTTAGATATCAGTCTCCTCGTACATTGTTGGTCAATCAGTGATGGGTTGCTCGGTTACCCTGGGGAAAAATCTATACCATGGCAAAGCATCAAGAGTGTTGGTAGCACGTGTGGCAAGCTTATTGGGGCTCCATGAAGATGCCATATTTTTGCCATTAAACATTGTCATTACTTTGGCGTAAACCCCTGTGTGTGTTATCATTGTCGATCTTTATAGTTCACCTTTAAGATTGCAAAAGATTGATGTTACTCATTACCTAATTTATAATGAAATTAAGTTTTCATTCATTCAATTTTATATCTTATGACATTCGGACATTATCTGGATTTCTCAAATAGATCCGATACTAAAAAAAAATGCATAATAATGCATATATACAAACTTATATCTGTTTGTTATGTGTGTCTGTATGTGTGTATAAACAGTACTTCGTTGTGTGAGTATATGCATAAAATGTGTGTACATGTTTAAAAATGTCTTGTAGCGTGAGGTTTCACTGTAAGTTAATTAATTTCGTTTTATATCAACGCGTCACGTCCCTGATACATGCTAAAAACAACCAGAACAACAAAAAGTGACAGCTGATCGCAAGAAAAAGGAGCATATTGCAACAAACTTGAGCCAACTGTGGAGATGATTTTGTGGTTCCCCTGAAAGACTCGCTTGGATAAACTGTCATGTCCGAGTGAGCAACGGACGTGATTTAGGTGGGGACAGTATGGCGCCTTTCGCAGATATTAACATAGCTGATTGGACAGCCGACGTCCATTTTCTCGCCCGCCATTAGGTACGATGACAGAGGAATCCATTGGTAGGGATTTGAAAGCTAACCCGCCCGCGTGTCTCTGTACTCCACCGTATTTGGAGGCGTATAATCAAAAGTGGAACGCGAGTCCCACAACCCGAATATCCGTGTTTGTTCTCATCGGAAGAAAATTACGCGTAAGTCCACTACGGTATATTTTCAGAAGACCAAGCTGTATCTATGTAAGGCCTGGCTGATATCGGTGACTTGTTTCCCTGAAACAAGATGATGCTACGCATTGGTTCACGGGACACCGAACCAAAAACAAATTTATTTACGTCAAGATATTCCTTACAATCTGCGATGAGCAAATCAATTTTCGTGAACGCGAGAGGCTATTGAGTGACACGACGTTCCTCACCTTATTTCTTTCCTGAACTTGATTGGCGATTTTGAGTTTGAATTTAACAGTATGCAGATACAAAAAAAAAAAGAAAACTAAAAAAAAAAAGATACAGACGGAAAGTGACACGGGAGTGCGAGACATAGAATCAAGAAAATAAAATGCAAAGAAAGAAATTGCAAGAACGTCTGCATCGTATTTTTTTTTTTTTGTTTAAGGAAAGTTTTCCAAATATTGGCATTTAAAAACTTCATCAGCCCTGCACGAGTGAATAGGGTTGCAGGGGAAAAATAATCTTGACAATTTTGATTTCCAGAAATCACACTGTCTATTAAAGTAACTGATATATAATGAAAATAAGGTTTCTTCAATATCCATGGTATACTATAGCCTCTTCAGCTTTACCACTGCTCTAACAGAGGGCGCTGCCATTATACACAAGCGTTGCCAGGTACCCACTGGTTGTACATCTGCCCGTGGGTCGAGAGGGATTGGGTCGTAAGTAAAAATACCTTGTCCAAGAACGTAAGCACTGGGCGGGAATCTAACTCGGGTCCTCCGATTGGGAGTCGGGAGTTTTATCCACTATATGCCACTAGCATTTGTGATTATGCCCTTGAATGTACAACTACCATTATTGATCTTTCCAATGCCAGAAAAAAAAAAAGGAGTTGTTGTGTCTAAGTGGATAAAACCACGAACTTTCAATCGCGAGCTCCCTGGTTCGAATCCCCGTGGCCGTAGCGGTTGTGTCCCTGTGCAAGGCACGCGACTCTCATTGCATAGTCCTCGTGAGTTGACTAAGGACATTCGGTCCCTTGGGTAGCTTTCTCATTCACATAGGCACCTCGGAGTTTCCTTATTGGCTACGGTTCATGATAAATCCGATCAACCGAACAAACGACCCTGCTCAATTTTCTAACTTTAAGACATATTATGCACTATTCGTCAATACTAAGTGCGTGCATGCGTTTTCTGCTAAATATTCTGTTCCTCTTTCTCACGCAAACTGTTGTTCTGCTTCCATTACCATGATAACATTGGTCATGTATAAATTCCTTGATTTTTGTTCACGCCAGTTCACTTTGCGTTCTCTCCACTGCTCTATCAGATTGTGTTCAGGTGTTCCAGTCATTGCTCTTTCCAGGGAGGTGAGAGGAATCCTCTCACCTCCCTGCTCTTTCCAACTTCCTTCATCCAGCCGAACATCCGGTATCCCCTCCATGCCCCTCCTCTATCGATGATCCTCTCGCATGCCTACGCACGCACACAGACCTTTCTTCACCCAAATTACCCCCAAATCCCCCCTCGTTTTACCTTTCGTGGTCACTTTCTCACATTCCTTATCTTGTTTACGCGGGGCTTATTAAGAAAAGTCAAATGTTATTCTTTTGCTCGAATTTCGCGCCTAACACGCCTTCTCGATCTAATTTGAGCGCAAAGGCATGGCCATATCGCGTTGCCGATTAAGGCGGGGAAAAAGAAGTTGACAGAATGGTTGTACGAAAATGATAATTCAGTCATACTGCTCCTTCTCCTACACTGTGGGCTTGCAGAATTGCTCATGCCCAAAATGTTATTTCTGCAGACAATATCGGGAACAACCTTAACCATCGTGCGATGATTTAGATTTAAGTGAAGAAAAAGAAAGCATCATTTAGAGCAAGACTTATGGGGAAGCTTGACTAATAATATTAATGAAGGTCTTTGAATCTGAGATTGTTTTTCAAATTGAATGCACTCATAGATTAAGGAGACTTGTAGAAATATTATAAGTTTCACCTTCAGGCTTGTTCCGTGCTGCGCAAAATGATGCATTAACATGAAATCTGACTTACTTTGCAGAAGGAAGAAAGTGACAGAATATTTATTTCTATGTTTTTTTTTTATTTCCATATCATTTCTATATAATTCCTATCAATATTACTGCCCTTCAGTGATTGTTATGATATCATTGTGTGTTTAATATCGCTCAGTATAGGCATGGTAGAATGACTTCTTCTACTCAAAACTTGTCCTACGTCTATTGCATGCATGCCCAAAATCCGGTCAAACAACATGTATACTCCATTATGACTGATTTGTAACTTGCGTAACATAGGCAGCGATGTATCGGGAAAAATATGTTGAATGGCGCAAATGACAAAAATATCTAATCTTAGACTATTTATGTGACTGAAAATAACATCAGAAAGACGACACAGGTCAGATCAGTCCTTCGTATATATCACGACCATTATTTGAAGTATACCAGCAAAGGAACCTAAATGCTCTAGTTCGGTTGTCCGTGTCTCTTGAGGAGGTATAATAAGTTTTAATCAATGACATATCAAAATTGCACTAGGCTTTTAACTGAAAGAAAAAAAGAAGACCAACTACCACCAAAGCAATAACTATAACAGCAACAACACCACCACCAAAGTTTGTTTCACTGTATTTGAAATTTTGTCACCCCCAATACACATCGCCCTCTTTGCCAATACATAAACCCTGGATCACTGAGGTTCGTTGTACGTTGATAGGATTGCCTAGGGCTTCACGTTCTAAGTATAGTGTCAGGGAATTGACAAAGATCGATCATGTATGCAGCATCCAAAGTAGCGCGTTGGGATCCAAGATGGCGTCTGCCTGCGAAGGCTGTGGTGACGAACCACCGGATGAAAAGTTCTGGGCAGCTTTACACAGCTTTTCTGAAATGGCGACGGTTGCCGTGACTATCCAGTCCCATTTGGTTTTTATGTCTATCGGTTTTGAACATTTGAACAATGAACTTCCTTTCTCCTCATCATTGTAAAGAAGGCGTCCAAATTCACTGAGGTCCGTCAGGCCGTGATTAAGTGGGGGTAGAACAGAAAGCTAAGTGCACGGATGAAATGTTGTTTGAACATACTGATGATATGATGAAGTACGAAGACGAGGAATACATCTCGCAGGGATACGGGATGCATGCAGATTACATGACCCCCAACATGCCCGAGGTACTAGTAGATGAAGTGGATGAAAATGGACCTGACGTTCTGTCTGGCGGCTAGGATTCTTTGTCGTCTGCGTGCCATCTAATGTGGGTCTACGTCTGGTTGTTCACTCGAGCTTCAAAACCACCCTGGATGGGTACCACGCGCAACCCGCTATTCGATTATAACCATAACGCATCCCATTCATGTTCTTTTGGAGAAGTGATTACAACCACTCCAGTGGTTCTTCAAATAGTCAGGAGATGACGAGGAAGTAAGAAAGAGAGAGAAGGTGGTGATGAGAGACAGAAAGATGAGGAGAGGGAGAGGGGGAGGGGGTGGAGTGGAAAGGGAGGGAGGAACGGTGAGAGATGGAACGAGAAAAGTGAGGGTTATTCACCTTTTGACATGCTCATTTTAATGATGCATTAGCCATCACCTCTTTGACTGGGCAGTGACGAATGCGTAGTGCCAAACGTATGAACGCACAAAAACACACACTAAATTCTGTACACAATAATGTAACATTGACATGTTTTATACATTAATTATGTTATGTATTATGTTTCATATTCCCAGTAATGCACGAGATCACCATCATAATTAGGTTCCTATGCAATGAATTAGATAGACATTATTTTTTTTTTTTTGCCGATTTGTCCCCATATTATACCCAATGTCATCATTTTTGGAAATGTCAAAAAACAAAATGATCATAAAAAAAAAGAGGAGCAGGGGATGGGTGCGCGGTAACGGGACCAAGAACGCCTCAAAGGATGGTTTACATCATAAGTCGCGTCTGTGGAGTTAAAGCCTTCTACTTCTCAACTTATTTACTAACTTGGTGCGAATGTAAACGTTGTGATTTTGAGCTATCGTGAGTACCGTACGCATGTTTGTATTGGCATGACAGTGCAATGCATTGAAGGTGTAGGCATATTGAGGACATTTTGCTTTGTGTTTGTGTGTAATTATGTTTGTTCACATAAAATACGTAAACATACGCATTCACATACATGTAATAAACAACCACACACACACACACACACACACATGAATAAATCATATTCGTATATTATGCATATATGTGCATATTATGTATATGAGTATTAACATAAACATCCACATGTACGTAAAGATTATGAACATAATTATTATACGAAATAATATTCATATGTTATATAATCATATTTTATATACGAATCTATATACACCTTGTATATTATACATACAGGTAGAGAAAGAGCTTCTTTTTTTTTTTGTGTGTGTGTGTACTATAAAAGTGTATTATGAATATACAAGTTCTTACATGTAGATTTTTTTTATTATTATTTCACTTCGTCAGATACAACATAATAACAGTTGTGGATTATTGAAACTGCAGAACCACATGTATCATGTGTATTAATCTGCTTCTTATTCACTCCAATGATAGCGTGGATAACTTTATATATAGATGTGTGTAGTTTAATGGAAGTGATGGGGGCAGACGCACTCAGCCTGCTGCACAAAACCGATGCCTACGATAACGACATTTTTGCCCACGGTCCACCGAGCATTTTGGAATCGGTGCTATTCATCCGCATCCTCGGCCCCTGGACGTACAACCTACCTGCCCGCGAGCCACATCTCATAGCTGCCTCGGTAGTGGAGCAAGTCGTCCACCTTTAACTATTTGAAGTCCAATACCCCACGTCTTCTCGTCTGCTGTGACGTCATCGCATTGTCTCCAGGCACTGTGTAATAAAAATGTACAGTGTACTTTGGGACCCTTGATGGTGTCCCCTTGGTTTAAAAAAAAAAAAAAAAAAAAAAACACACATACACACACACACGCGCGCGCGCGCGCGCGCACACACACACACACACACACAATCTCTTGCGTAACTGTATTATTCATGTCTTTGTAAGAATGACTTTTCCTAAGTGGAGGAAAATGCTATAAACAAGGGTTCTATGATAAACTAACAGATGGATGTGCTAAAAAGTCCATCTCAGGCTGATCTTAAAGGAGATTTCAACTTTTTTCCATTGAAGAACACTTCATTTGCTATTCACACTCACAACAATGAATGCTACACAGTGATGTCGAAAAAAAAAAGCCATTCTATTTCGTCTTGTCACTAATTCAGGCTGAAAGGTAAAGATATACTTTTTTTTACTTAATTTTCATAAACGGACCAAGTTTCTCGAGAACTGCACGTAAGTGCAACAAAATTCTTAACAACAAATATTCTACCTGTCATTTTTATCTGATAATCGGGACACAACCTGCTTAATAGGGACACGTTATGCCCCTTAATGTCTCAAAATGATGACTAACTCCAAGCATTTCACCTGATAATTGGAACAAGTGTATTTTGGTCTCCCGCTTAAGGCTCGGTCACAAATGCCTTTACGAACTGCTACGAACGCCGTACGAACGATTTTTAGACAATTTCGTAAGGTCTTCTTAGGAAGGCCGTACGAAACCAGCGTTCGTAGACCGTTCGTAGACCGTTCGTAAGTTCGTAGCCTGGTCGATGGTCTTGTCCAAGATTTATTTTAACTTCGTACGAAACCCTCTCTTCGCAAGGCGGATGTACGAACGTCGTGCGAACATCGTAAGAACTACGCAAGAGTTTGCAGGGTCGAGAGACAATTCTAGAAGCCTTAAATTCTTACGATGATTGTAAGAACGCCTTAAGTCGTTCATAGAGGGCTCTTACGTCTTTCGTAAGAATGCCTCACGAACGGAGATTCGTACGGCGTTCTTACGAACAACTCTTCGAGTTTGTAAGGCGTTCGTAAGGGACTCGTATGGCGTAGGTACACAATATTTGTGCAACTGTTGAGTTTTAGGGGTATAAAGCCAAACGTGCGAAGTTCAAATCCTCACTTTGTTCTATAGGTGTTCGACCAGAAAGCATTTCTGTTAAATATGGGACCAAAAGGGAAGGCAATCAAATGGAAAAGAGGAAAGGGGAAGAAAAGAAAGGAGGGAGATGAGGAGGAAGGAGCGAGAGGGGGAGAGTTGGAACAACAACCTCCTCCTCCTCTACTTGTAGATGCAGCTGCAGTTGTAGTCTCCTTGGCACTACTGCCATCTTGAAATATAAAACTTTCAACTTTTACAGAATTTTCGACAGGACACGGCAGCGTCTTTTTAACAACCCGACAAAATATACAAAAAATCGTAAATCTTCTTAACGAATGATTTGAGAGTGCCGTGGGTTGCACGTACGACCATCTTACGACAAAAAGAAATCGTAAGATGGCCGTAAGTCTGACGAAAGAATAACTCAAGGCATTCTTACGAAAAACGTGCGAATTCTAGAGTCATAAAATTAATCACTTCGTTTCTCTAAAAGGTCTTAAGTTGTTCTTGCGAATTAAACAGCGTTCGTACGAAATTCGTAAGAAGGCCGTATAAGAATCTGTGCCCCATCTACGAATCTCTACGAACACCAGAATTCGCACGAACAGTGACATTAATACGAACGCATCGTTCGTACGAACCTTTGTGACCGTAGCTTTAACGCTTCCAAGTGATGACTAAATCCAGGCTTTTTCACCTAAAAATCGGAACGCATCCCGCTTAATCGGGACATGGTCCCCCTCTAATGTCTCAAAGTAATGGCTACCAGTTCCGACAAAATATTGACAGAGATTCCATTTCAACAGCAAAACTGTTACTTTCTAACTTATTCTAGATAGAAAACTTGCAGTCAATATTGCAGTCCTCACATCAGGGTTTTGAAAAAGGATACTTTGTAAAACATAACATTTCTTTACTTGACCTTTAGACATGATTATAATGATATAAATGGGAAATAAAAAAATACTCAAATACGTGGGGAATGCAAGACTAGCAAGCAAGAGAGGATGATAGATGTATATGATCATACGATCAATTTAGAATGATTTAATGCTACAGAACCAACAGCGGACATTGAATCTATTTACATAAAATCTGGCGCTAGGCGAGCAGGGAGCGACGTGCCATTAAACAGGCGTCATCGCTACCCTCAAACGACCCCCTGGGAGCGGGCACGTTAAATCCTCCAACTCGGCCACTGGTTCCTCACGCTGGAAGTGTCACGAATTCGCAACCTAAATTTGAAACTCTCCAGAGAGAGAGACGATCTTTAAAAAGACGCCTGATGCCCGGCCCAGTCAACTGGATGCTCTTGAAGAGGTTAACCCACAGACTACCGCTCCACCCATCACAGGAATAGCATTTGGCGTGCAAGGGCTTAGCGTCCCGACTGGCAGATGTTTGCGCGCAAGCTTCAATTACTGTGAAAACACTCGGTCCGGTTTTGATGAAATTAGCCTGGGGAATTCATAACTGGCACACCTGCGGGGAGGCAGACAGAACGTTGACATGCAAAGACAACATCATTAGGGCGATCGAGGAAAAGCACGCCTTGAGCGAGATGCCACGAAATATACCTGAAGAAAAAAAAAAGCGTTGATAGATGGTAGATGTCAAAATGATAGAATGAGCGAAAGGTAGCAAGAGAGAAGCATTTTTTTTTAACCTTCCTGGATAGACTGACGTACGACCTATAGACAGACCCAGTTTTTATTTCATCATGACGTCATTTATCTAAAACACACTATACCAATTTAACAATCCATTAATCATGTCAATTGCGTGTCTTAGATCGTTACAGCAAATCATAATGATATTGAATCATATACAATAGACAGTATAAACAAACAGCTAATAAGGCAATGGTAATCATGACAATGGAGGTTATCGAAATATAGAGGAGTGAACAAGAAATGTTAGGAGAGTTAAAGGTACTGTTTACCTTTGGGAGCAGTGATTTAAAAATGTTAAAGATATCACATGATGCATAAGTATGTGTAGGTCAGTTGTATCACAAAACATCCTACCATATCAAATGTTTGCAATAAAGCCTAAAATATAAGGAGATATCACTATTTTTCTTAATAAACCAAACCTGTAGACGGTTTAGTCTGGAAATATTTTTATCATAACTATTATTCACATTTTGTATATTTAACAATACCTAACATCAATTATACTGGTTCAAATTTTTACATTGGTTATTTCTATCCCTAACTCACATTTTAGAACTATTTTGGAGCACTTAAACTTGGTTTTTGTTTCATTTGCAAATGGTAAATTATGCCTTTAAGTAATCCGATGGAACAAAGAATACTGCAGGATGCATAGCAGTAGAAAGTTGGAACGATAGATGGGTGAGTAGATGACTACATACACATACAAAAAAAAAAAATGCAAACGACCTCACCGCCCGCATTCGGACGTTTTATTTACCTTCACTGATAACCTTCCTCGAGAACTTGCTAGAATTTTGTTTACGGTTCAGCATTTTCCTTTTTGTTGCCAGTTAGATTAAAAGAAAGGGGTTGTATCTCTATAGAAGAGTATATTTTCTTCTTTTTTTCGGAGCAAGGACTTCAACATGTTCAAACAGACAAAAGATGAATGAATGAATGAATGAAAGAATGAATGAATGAATGAATGAATGAATGCAGAGATAAAGATATGTAAAGAAGGAAAGAAATATAAATTGAGGGCGGTGAGTTGGCTCAGTCTGTAGCGCGTCTGCCTCACGATCACGAGGAGTCTGGACTGAGCAATGTTGTGTGTGAGCATACCGTCCCCTCTAGCAAGAGGCAAAACACTCTGTCCCTCGGATAGGACATAAAATGGAGGTCCCGTGTATGAGAGAGTAACAACTCATGCACGTAAAAGATCCCACTTCATTTATTCATCGCAAAGAGCAGGGTGTTTAACCGTTAACCCGGTGAAGTGGTCCCACCTCACATCCAACTGGACCCCATGGAAGACCAGCTTAACGTAGCTGAATATGGGCTATCCAGCCATCTTCTCATATGGAAAATGAACAAACAAACAAACAATCTTTCCAGGCAGAAAGATCGAATGGTGAACGATAGCCAGAAGAGAGATGGAGACAGACGGACTGACACATAGACAGACTGACACACAGACAGATAGCTACGAGTAGGTAGACCTAGATCAAGTGGATTTATTGCATGGGGGCCAGAGCTGCGTTGGATTCAAGTCGAAATATACCGAGAACCATAAATATTTTAGAAGTTACAGAGAAGGGAACAAATCAAAGCAAGAGGTTACAATTCCAAGCAGGTATTATATACCATTGTTGATGTAAGGGCGAATTACGTCATAGCATCCAGCTTATTTCAGTGTTCGTGAAATAATTCTCTTTAAATTATTCATATTTTAATTTGTATGCACAAAGCGCCTACAAATTCCTTTGGAATGTGTAGAACAAAAAAAAAAGGGGGGGGGAGTGAGAATAATCCTCATTATTTCTTTCTTTCTTTGGTTGTTTGTTTATGACGTTTGTTGTTCTACTATTCTTGAGGAAATGTTTACAGGTGGGTGAACTGTAAGTGACCCCCTCTGCAAATAGCATGACTGAAGGATGTTATCGCCTTCACTGATGCATTCCATTGTATTCTATGCCGCAATACCAGGGTCACACTCTCTTCAGTATTCTATAACAAACCGACGATTGCTCTTTTTATCTTGATGCACCTCCAAAATCTGCACATTACTTCACTGACATTAGATGTTGTAAGGTTTGGAGAGCCTTCAACAAACTGAAAATGCTTTCTACCTGAAATAGACGTCGGCATACTTTACTCCTGTATTGCGATGCCACTCCGTCAACATATCAGTCTTCATAACTGGGATTGGAGCCTTTGACATTTTGATGCAGTATCCGCAATACGTTTGCGAGCTGATGACTTCGCGGAGCTTGCATTTTAAAAGTCACATACTTTTGGGTAGCTACCTCACTTCATATTGTCTCTTCTTGGAATTCCAAATTGTGACAAATCGACAGATATTTCAAAAGTGTCTTTATTTATCACAAAGTTTTTGACTGGAATGGTTATATCTTTAAGAGTACCAAAGCAAAAAAAAAAAGTTACATATTTGTCTCAGTCATGCCATAAAGGCACAGCCACAGCAAACAAAGCAAGTTAAATATTCGTTTAAAATCTCAGAAGTGGACGATATAGAAGAGACTCACAGATAAAGACTGATATATACATATATATATATATATATATATATATATATATATATATATATATATATATATATATAAACGGATAGATAGACGGATTGACGGATGGATGTATAAATAGATAGCTATAGAGAGATGTAGGAAATAGATAGGAAGAGAAAGAGAGAGAGAGGCGTAGTGAAAGAGATATAATTATGGGTAGATAGAGCGAAAGAGAGAGAGGGGGGATATATAGGTGGGTATAGATAGATACGAATAGGTAGACAGAAAGAGAAAGATATAGAGAGAGATACTGAGGGAGAGGGATATAATGGGTAGATAAAACTAAGAGAGAGAGATATATAGGTAGATAGAATATAGACTGATAGGCAGAAAGAGAAAGAGAGAGAGAGAGAGAGAGACGGAGGGAGAGGGAAATAGATGGATAGAAAGAGGGAGAGATAGACACATATGAGAAAGGTGCATCTCTTTTTTTTTTTCTCTATCGCGATCTCGGGTAGAAAGTAAAACGACCCGGACCGTCATTGAAATTCCATCTGATGAAATTACTTACCCCATTCCGCCAACAAAAATGAATCAGATGAGGAGTGCTTAGCTCTGACAGGGGATAAAAATAAGGTTATAATGGGCGAGGAGGGCCATCAGTTCTCCCTTCAACAACGTCCTGACACGTGGAAGACAGGACTTAAAGTGCAAGCGGTGTATTGGTTTAGTGGCATCAATTCCCGCTCCCGGCTTGTCAACTGCAAACATCAATTCACGGAGCCGCGGAGGCCAATATACAGTCTTGTATAGTACGGTCATGAATGGGGAGACAGACAGGTGTGGAAATGGCGCCCACCTGGAGATAATGATTAAAAACTCACGTTGAATGGAATCGATTTAAACATAAAGACACTGAACACCATCCGGTAAGGCAGTGGTTTAAATATAACCGTTAAGAAATAAGGAATGTCAAAGGTGACTTCCCAGCTAAGGAAGACCGTTGTTAATTCGTTTTTGCTTTAGAAACACATGCCAGGGTGTACAAGGGGATAGAGATGTAAACACCTTACATAATTGCTTCATCACAAAACATCAACTCGGGATAAAGGATTGCACAATTTGATATTAGTCTTTTGTATATAGAGTCGGTATTATTATTATTATTATTATTATTATTATTATTATTATTATTATTATTATTATTATTATTATTATTATTATTATAATATATATATATATATATATATATATATATATATATATATATATATATATATATATACGTATTACATGAGAATACCAAAGTAATTATGATATATTATATGAGTGGTATATATTTTGTTTAAACAAAGTCCGGGCCCGGCGGTATACCTTTTATTCACAGTGTGAAAACATATTGTAATCGCTTATTCTCTGTCCACGGACACGTTGAAATTATGCAATTTGTGCAGGTCAGGTGTAATCTTTAAGATGGATGTATGGGCTTGTAAGGCGGCGGCGGCGGTTTATTTTCTCATTATCCCAGTAACTTTGAATAACCTTTACTCAAGAATGGATAATCTCAAACTGATGGCCTTTCATGGGATTAGTTTCTTTACAATCATAGGTTTGTGTTCATTTCGTTTTTGTCATCACGCAATAGTTGTATTGTTTTGTTTTGTTTTTACACCTGAGAATAAATAAATAAATAAATAAATATATATATATATATATATATATATATATATATATATATATACATGTATATACATATTCAATTTTCTCCTTTTTACCTACGAAGTACTTTTGACGTATTTGCTGGTTATCATTGTATCAAATATGATTGCGCTCCTGGTTTATATTTTTGGCTTCCACCCTTAATTCTAGGTGCCGGCTTATAACACTGACCTTAAAGATAATACCTCACAGTCATTGGTTTACCAAAGGAGATCATTGATTATAGAGACATTCCTTAGCATTGCAAAAAAGCAACACAGCCAAGCACTGAAAGAAACAAAAAAAAAAATAGCACCGGAAAGAAAAGAAAAACATTTACAACAATGAAACAGAGTAGAATATATTGACTAAGTCAGATGTGACGAGGAAAGACATTTTTTAGTTAGTTGGATACAATAGAAGCGGACATGAATGTTAGAATCATTACCCATAAACAGATAGAAAATAATATAAACTTTTTTTTTTCCATTGGATGAGGACATCTATAGCAATGCGTTCTAACCATAACAGGCGTTGATATAGAATGATGACTCACAAATGTAGGGGAGTTCTCTGCAATTTTTGTCATCATTAATTCAATTTCTAAAGATGTTTCTATTTTTTCCCGCACACTCTGAAATGTGCGAATGCACGTTTCATTTCGTGCGTTGTCATCCTTTTTCATCACTTACAATCTTGAATTCGTCCATCATTGCATGCAGCTGAACACGAGACAGCAGAATCAGTTTCGCCTTTTGGCGGTCATTGTCATCAAAGTTTCACTCATAACCATCTCCTAGATATCATACTATGCGATGCTATGTAATTATTGCCTTAGTCGCTTCAGTCATATATATATGTAAAAACATATTTTCCTTTCGCAGTCACTCACACCTATCCCGTCGGCAGACACACAGAAAAAGTCCACATTAACATGAAATATACCAGCACTACAGTACATGATGCGATCTGGTTTACCCTCCAAATACAGTTCGAATTTATTTGAAATAATGAGGAATTACATACGTGCATTTGATTTGATTTGATTTATTTATTCTCTGTATGCCATTTTTTTTTCTCAAATACATCAACTTTCTACAATTTCATTAACAAAGTACAAAATACCGGTAGTATACTTTATATAATTTTCATCATTTTCATCAATTATGCAATACATCTGTCAATGTCTGTAGTATAATTACATGAGTAACATGTTACTAATTTGCATACAGAACGATTGCCAATAATAAGCACAACGCTTGACTGTTTGGCAACCGATAACAAACAATATTATTATGATTATAGTGAAGAAGAACAAGAGGGTCCAACATGATGCTCGTGGAATAAGGGTTAGGGAGAGAGAGAGAGAGAGAGAGAGAAGAAAGGAAGGGGAGGAGATAATGAGGAATTACATACGTGCATTTCTAGCTCGCTAAGCGACAGAAACAAATTTCAGTGACAAACGAGGAATTTGAATGCTTGATTAATACATTTTATTGCCCCCTCCCCCAATAAAAAGAAAACAAAAAACAAAGACAAATATGAATGACGATTTGACAAAATCATACCACGGACTTGGAGGCAGTAAGCTTTTCCGGATGAAGCTGAATGTTGATCACACAAATGAAGGAGAAAGTGACGAAAATATGTGGGAAAATAATGTGCGAGATGAGAGAGATAATTATTCTAACATCATCTGCCAAGGGCAGAACCTTTTTCTTAACTAGTTTAACTTCTTCCCTTTTATGAAATATGTTCATCATCTTCAGCGAGAGGCTGTAACCGATATAGACCATTTTTATCTCTATGTATCCGGAACGTTTAACAATCTGCAGAAGCAACCGTGCTGACTAGAATGTATGTACATGGGATATCATCAGAAGCTATAATTAAAACATTCTCAGTATAACGGATTCAACTGTAATATGAGGACCCAAAGATTTTCTGAGTGACTGATACACACACACACACACACACACACACACACACACACACACACACACACACACGAAAATAAATTGTCTGATAGGTTGCAAATCGCAAAAGGAGACATTGAGGTCTCATATCAAGAGACAGTAGTATGGTAATCATGTCCTCGGCGTTTTCCTGTGATAAATGATATGCTAATTATCACTTGTTCCATATGCCAGAGGTAGTTACTGTAGGAGGGAAAATACATTTGAGGGATTTGGACATAAATGGGTCCGTAATTATCTTCTCCCCTCTTTTTGTTTGTTTAAATGGACATGAAAGAAAGTCTCTAAATCATTATTGAAGTGGAATGTATGTGGAAAAGGTGGCAAAGAGTGTATTTTCAAACGCTTAACAATGTCCGTTAATGCACCTGAACCCATATTGTATGCCACATAATTAGCTGGCGGCTCAATACTTATTTCAACTATTGGTAAAGACAAGCTATATACACAACGTTAGTCAGTCTGCCTCTAAGCTGCAAGTTTTCGTTTCCTCTGGCATTGCATTGGATGCTGTGCGTATCTATCGAGGTTAGATAGACACACTGCAAGTTTCAATCCTCCATCGAGAATTCTCTGTAATGAACTGAAAGGATTTTCATTACTCTCGTATTACCGACACGGTCACGCACCCAAAGTGGGTGTCAATAATGGCCAAAGAAACTTATACGAATCAAGAGAAGCGAACAGGGATGAACTTCGAAGGAAGAGGGGGGGGGGGGAGGTATTTACATATATCTTGGAACCATTTGGTTAAGCACATTATACGAGGGTGAAAGGGGCGGTAGAGCGTCAGCTTATGTTAGACCTTAAAGCTTTTAGTTTATGGACGTAAATGTCACAGAATGGACCCGTAATTATCGTTCTGTGAATGACAGACGGATAAATCATGGAATTCGTCATCCAGCCCCAACGAGAGGAAACGAGTAATAATGAATCCAATTCATATATGCCAATTTTCTTATTCACCCTCGCATGGTGATTGTGATATGAAGGAAGCAGACGAAGGGAGCATTTTGCAGTCAATGGAGAGCAAAAAGACAGATATTGAATGCTTTCTAAGCTACAATAAGCTCTGATAGGGATATATTGTATAATAAAGAACATAATACAAATGGGAATATTATGGCAGGGAATGAATGATTCCACAGTTCCTTTTCAAAGAAATGGTGCAAAAAGAACAGCCACAAAAATGTGTGACTGTAATTGTGCTCACGAACCCTGCAATCCGGAATAAAACCAATCAGACGAGTCACAATATTATACGGAATGAAAAAACCAATTTAGATTGAATTGAAAGTCACGCGATATCCAAGTAGATACTAGTATCCTAGTAAAACTAGATAAACAGAATGATATATCTTTTTTTTTCTTCAAAATTTCACATAAAGTGCGGCTGTTATGAGAAAATGAACTTTCTCACGTTTTCGCCGAACACGGTCAACTTGGGAGAGGTGATGATAATCTTGTGATAGGCGCCAAGCAAATACGTAATTTATGTGGGCGGTTAACTGCAACTTTCCCCGTAATCGTCCGACGGACGCCGGTGCGGTAAAGTGGAGGTAACTTTGATCGCCCAACTGACAGGTCCAGTTTGCTCTCCCCTGCGAATATGTGAAGCCAAGGAACACGTTTTATATACATCCAGTCTACTTTCAACAAGGAAATTGTATCTAATATTTGTTGAATGTATAGGGCCATATCTCTTTTGCTAACAAACGCAATACGTGGAATCCTTGATGAGGTAATGATACTATTCACGTATGAATAGAAAAACACGCTGACGATATTTGAAGAGGCTGTATAATGAAATTTGCTTCTTATACACTGTGATGATGTTGTCAAGATTCAAGATTCAAGATCATTTATTAACATGCACTAAGGCATAAAAATCTTCTCATCAGTCTCCGTTTCAAAATTCCATTTTATGTAAAGGAAAATAAATATATATGTATACATAACTGAAAGGCAAGTAACATAACACTATACAAAGTACATCAAATACACGTATTCTAATAATCAATTGTCATGGTTTTTCAATCTTCAAAACGTTGTGCACTCATGAATCCCTACACTTTGCTATGAAATCAAAGCATGTGATGTTGTGTCTTCCTTTTTATACTAAATGTAACTTAAGACTTTATTTGCTCGTGCAGGAACGCTGATTACATGTCGAAGAAAAAAAAAAGATATTGAAGATAAACGAGAAGAAGGCAGAGAGAGAGAGAGAGAGAGAGAAAAGCAAAGACACACACAAAAAGACCTTGAACAACAAAAAAGACATATCTGTCCTAAGACATTAAGCAAAATGGCACAGGCAGTTATACTCAAAATGGAGCGAACATCTATCCCATAGCGAGCTAAATCAAACATTTTGATTTACATTCTTTTTTTTTTTATGGCGAGGAACTTTGAGGACCTGTTTTCCGATAGGAGGGCGTCATTTTGTCCCGCCACCGAAATCATAATTCAATCAACCTCATTTCGACAGGCAGGTTCTTTACGTCTGTCGGCAAATTTCCTAAATTCCTTGTTTTTTAGATGCCTAGACGGAAGAATCCCATTTTTCATTAGCCGACATCTGTGGGACAAAATTAACACACAAAAAAGCCCGAATCTAAACGTTGTATTTTCATGGCATTAGCGTCTAACGTCGGTGATTGATTCGGTCGCTAATTGCCTAGCTGGTGGCTGGTCCGTGCGCATAGAGAATCAAAGCTAGATGCATGATGACTCGGATACACTCAGTATAAAGGAATATCAATAATACAGTGTATTGAAGTATATACTGAGTAGACGTTCGACACACCTGAACCAACAAACCTCTCTCTCTCTCTCTCTGTCTTTCTCTTTAAACTCCAAACACCACTTATATATATAACTCAGGTAGATAGATATAAAGATATACAAATTTATCCTCTTATTTACACTATTATGTGCACATATAATATGATAGTATATACCACTTATATATACAACTCAGATAGATAGATATGTATATTATTCTCGTTAACACATGGCACATTCATAATTATTGTGAAAAGATAGACATAAGTCTGCACTTTTAATTTGCTTATGTATAATCATAGATATTTTCATGACAAAAACGACGAGCAGAAGAAAGGACGAGAAAAGAGACAGGTGCATGTAATAGCCATCTTTTATTTTAACTTGTGTCACCTCCGTTACCAGTGTCTATACTATACCGGAACAGAGACTTAAAACATGGTTTAATGACAGCTGTGTTTTGAAGAAAGTAGTTCAGCTAAGCTGATAATTTTATAAAGTAGGCCAAGATACCCTTCTTTTGAGATTTTGACATGTTTCTATCTTGTGGCGATCGCAGCCTCTTTGTTTTGGGAATATCTTATTTACTTTTTTTTTAGCCCGCCACGAATGAAGTTCTTTTATGACATGTTCGAGAGCAATAAATGTCACTGCCTATTATATATTAAGAGGTCTATGTGGACAACAGGGAATGTCAATCATAATACACCCATTATTGTCACTGGAAGAGGGAAATTATAAAGTTCGGGTTTAGGTTCTACATTTCATGACTTCTTGAGGCGAATTCATTCAGAAGGCGTGTGCGGGAAATGAAAGCTGCGAAACTGCAACATATCAAAAGAGCAAGGATCAGGGAGTATACGTGTATATGAGACGTGAGAGATATAGAAAGCCAAACAGATAGAGAGAGAAAGGTGAATATATATATATATATATATATATATATATATATATATATATATATATATATATATATATATATATATATATATGTATGGCTATAATGTATGTATAAAAATTATGTATAAATATATATATATATATCATATATGATATACATATTTATATACATATATACATATGAGTATGAAAAAAGATACGGAAACATGTTGCACATGTGGGAAGTGTGTAACTTTCTTTTGGTCATACGGCTAGATTTCTGTAATGAAAATAGTTCTTTCATATTAATAGGAATCATGACGTCATTTTGGGACAAGAATCTCGCCTTGATTTACAGGGCAGAGCAAAAGCATAGCAAAGGTGCAGCTAATATTGCACGTGTTATCAAACCACCGTGTAAAAACGTTAAGCCATCGTGTCGATAAGCTTCAGCGCAACCGTAGAAATCCAGTCGAGTGAGCGCACCTGCGAGGCCGATGCATCGAATCAGAGGGTGCATAAATATTAGCAAACATTTTTCCTCGGGTAGTAAAGGCTGAAGGGTGGATGGGGAGGAGGGTGGGGTGTGTAGAGAGGAAAAAAGACGAATGTATGCATAATGCCCAGTAGGCGCACGACGCACACGCAAAAAAAAAAAAAGAAGAAGCAAAAAATGAATAATGGATCGCAGTCAGTCCCACTGTGGAGTCCCCGCAGACATAGAGTTTAAACCAATGAATATAAACCTGAGAAGAGGAAAGGGAAAAGCAGTGAGAGAGAGAGAGAGAGAGAGAGAGAGAGAGAGGGGGGGGGGTACAGGGAGAAAAGAGAATGAGAGATTTAGAGAGATCATAGATAAATTCATAAAGAGAGCGAACGACAAATAAATGATACTGAGTGAAAGGTAAGAGGGGAGGGATGGGGAGAGATAGAGAGAGAGAGAGAGAGAGAGAGAGGATGTGGGAGATAGATAGGGAGGTAGAAATAGAGTGAGATGTGAGGGTTGGGGGAGAAAATGACATTAATCATCAGGGATAGAGAGATGGAGCGAGATAGAGATAGCGGGGGGGGGGGGAGAGAATGCAACTCATGTCATTTCGCGAATTTAAGCCCCACTTGTAAGCAAGAGATAACTGGTTCAGGATGTTTCATCTTGATAGGTCAAGTTATCTTGGTCCAAATTACAGTGACATAACAAACCTTCATAAAAACATGAACAACAAACAAACAACATCCTATTATGATTAGTAACAACTGCACTGACGGATCGTCTTGTAAAGCTGGTATGTTCTACTTTCACAGGCAGTTCAAACGTGACATAAGTCTATATGAAAACAACTTTGAAATATGATACAATGTTTATCTTCGCTGGTTCAGTATCCCTGCGCCAATATACTGCATACTATTTCTATTATTAGGAACACTCGGGTTTTTCTATTGTTGGCGTGCAGTAGAAATTAGTTCAACAAGCATTACTTACAATAATAAGAACGTTTCTGGAGAGGTTTTCGTCATGAATAACACCGATTCCGATGTCTTGCTTTTGTGTTGTTGTTCTGTTTCTTGATTTAACATTCATCAGAATTATTGACAGATATATCACGTTTCCTTGCTGAAAGACATAATATTATAGTCACGACCGGCCGCGGCCGGTCTGACTGCGGGACCAAACTGGAAAGTAATCGTTGATCACGTCTGTGTGTTGATAGTAAGGCAATGTGATATCCGGAATGATAGGTTTCGATGCCGTGCCACGCTCACATCACGGGCAATGACAAAAGAGGCAACGCATTCCTCATCCCCCATCCCCTCCCCTCACACGCACACACACACACACACACACACACACACACACACACACACACACACACACACACACACACACTCACACACACACACAAACACACACACACACACGGAGCTGAAATAACAGACATTAAGTTTTCATTTGGGCTGAGCAACGCAATCTCAACACTTGCAAACCTCTTTTAAGGCCCCCTCCCACGTATTCTGTGCTTCTCCGTAACACACAATACACCAAGACAAACATAAAACACCAAGATAAACGAACAATAACAAGGGAGCCATTTCTTTCATTCGAGGATGCAATAATTACATACGGAAATGAATTCAAATAAATCATGAAGTTAGACAAAACACACACACACACACACACACACACACAAAAAGAGAATGAAAGCCTGTGATGACAGAAATGAGACACAGGACAGACTTAATAAGTCTACTGTGAAAAGAGTAGCTTTTAAAATGTATATAAATTTGTAGTAAATCATAGATATCATGTATTTTCATGATTGAGAGAAATCACGTAGAGAAAAAAAAAAGAAGAAAAAAAAAACACTAAAGCGACCATGGAGTGTTACTATTAACCAAAAGCACAAACTGAAATTATCACAATTCGAACGCTAGGATTTTACACATCTTCAAAGACATATATTGTGTCGTGACCTATAATGACAAAGGAAGTTTTTTTTTTTTTCAAAACTTGATGGGTTGCAATATTGTTTGCCTTTTGATATGTTCTAAAAATCATGACTTTGACCATGTTTCATACCGGAAATGGGGGATGTGGTGACTCAAAGGTAAGCTGGTACTTTGATCAATTAAGGGCTTTTCCCGCTTGTATAAGAACACCTGCGCCCACCCCGATGGCTAGAACTTGATATCTTCATTAGATGACATCACCCTGGCATACACGCATGCTCGCATACACGTTGTTACTAGATATACTAGCTGCGCGCGTTTAAAGGCATATCTCGAGTCAAGGTTCTGTTAGGGCCCGTTAGGCTTTACCACTACTCGTCAACATTCGAGGGCCGTATTTTGAAGACGCAGCCAGCCATATAGTCTAGGTCCAAAGATCCTCGTCAATGTGGAAGTAGTATGATACCGCAAAAGGTGTCACCCAGGGATTTCTTTGCAGGGAAATTCCTTCAAGAAATGGAGATTCTCCTAATTGATGATAACAATGACCGAATTCTTTAGAAAATGATTCTATCATTCCTACGACAATTTTGTTATTAGTAACCAATATCTATGAAGTACATTTCTATATAAACTCAAGGCGCTTCGACAATTACAGCAAAATACACGAAATCAACACAAACAGTTCTTTGAAACTTGTTGATAGGGTATGCAGACAATTCTGAAGTAACTAAGCTCTGTTCTACGGGATAGTCCAATAGACATTGTAAGTCGTATGATTTATACCTGTGTGGCTGTGGCTAAACTGATGAAGTGCTGGTGTCTACAGATAAGTTTAATCGCTGACCGCCTTAGCAACTCTCACATCTTCTCCGAGGTGTTTAGTATAGTAAAAGGTTAGCATGCGAAAACGGGTCTCCTTCTAGCTAATTAGACGGCTGTGTTTCGGCCGGAGCGGTCTTCGTATGTTGGTCGGATTACATCCACCGAACACTAAGCAAACTTCTCAAATCGAGTCAGCCGCTGAGTGTACGCGCACGTAATTGAGCTGGCGGGTGCGACAGGTGACAGACCCCCGCGCGTCGCCGCTGTGCCAAAACAGGAAAGCCCTATACACGAAGATAGAGAGAAAGTTTCATTAAGTTCAGACGAAAGAATTGTGAGCAGTCAAGGAATTCAAAAGTGACTGATGTTTTCTCGAATTAGCGAATTTTGTCACTCTCACATTTGAAAATGCCATTCCTTCCGTGTTTCCCAATGAATTTCACATACATCAAACATCATGAAATATATTATATTATAATATTATTATATTATAATAAGATAAAGAACAAAACTGGAACAAAGTTCATGCTGTATTCAACGGTTTATTTCTGCACACAAATTTTCGAGCGACTCGCTCTTTCTCAAGTGTATATATCCAATGTATATATATATATATATATATATATATATATATATATATATATATATATATATATATATGTATATATATATACATATAGATTATTATACATGTATCATATATATATGTATATAGATATATGTTGAAATATACATATTTTACACATATATATGTACTTATAATTCTTTCCTATCAAATATTCATGCACCTGGAATGTCTTTGAAAATGTAACTTTAGAAGAGAAGCTTATAATAATCATTAAACTATATCAGCACAAATGGCTATAATAACATTTTACCTCGAAACAAATCCATATGAAAGCTGTGACTTCATTCGCTTAACTTATTTTCATATGTGATTCTGGCAAAAACTAATGCTACATGAAAACTCGTGAACTGTTGAAATTTCATATCGTTCCAATTTTTCTGTCTGATATCTATTGAACTCCAGCATTGGTTATTCTTTTTTTTATATTCCAACAGCACACCAGGAATAGAAAACAAATACATTAACTGAAAAAAAAAAATCGTCAGCAGAATAGAAGAAACGTAGGATATTGTAATACAAACTCTATTTATATTTTAATGACAATAGCATGTCATGTCATGATGGTTTTAATGAACCTTTTCTCCTTCTGGTGATAGGAATTTTTCTGGAGCCGAACATCCCTTTAATTTATCACGGCGCGTTGCTGTGCATAAAAGCGGTGGCTGAAGCTGCGTTCCACGTGCAGTCAATGCATGCACGGGCACACATGATACGAAGCGACATGCCTCTGTCATATGGAGGTTAGTCATTAATTTTGCACAAGTTTAAGGAAAGGAAGAGAAGTCTTGGCTTTTTTTTTTTAAGTCTTGGGTTTTTCTTTTGACTCGTCATAGTCACTCTGTCCTTTAAAGAAAAGATCGAAAGTTTGTAAAACACAAACATTTTGTCGATCGTTAAGGTAGGAAGAAAAATCGGGGGAAATGGGTTGCGGTTAATGGTAAAATATGATGCAGCGAGTGAAAAAAAAAGTATTTCCAGACCATAATTTTTCTCAGGTGTACTTGTGGCAAGAAACCACAGAAAGCAAAACTTCGCAGATGAAGAGTATAATGAGAGAAAATAAGACATATGAAAACAATTTTCTTCGGTCATTAAAGAACTCGACACCCTGTGGGCAAAAAGCTGTTACAATCAAATAAACCAAAACATGATACAGTTTTGATATATGTATATAACATAAAAAACTGTCGAAATATTTACTTTTTGAAACCAGGGACGATGGATGCGGTAACGTTTATGATGTAAATGGAAGTGGTGGGGATGAAATAGCCGACGATGTTGACAATCTTGTGGTCGTCTAACAGAAATATTACCCAACTCAAATTATGCAACATCGTTATAAAGAAAAGAAAAACAAACCAACACACCCTTTGTATTGTATTGTATTGCTTCCCTTAAACCAAGAAATAGAAAAAAGAAAGAAGAAAATCATGTCAATTATACTTTAACTTTACTCATCATTTACAGTATATAAAATCTAAGAAACAGAATTATTGCACGCCATCCTTTCAGGAAGCGAAGGAACGAGGTTATTCTTCCAGTACATAGTTTTCACCCTTTTCATCTTTACTTTGGAAAGTCAGTTCACGAAATCATACATGGATAAGTCCTGCTTAACAGTAAGTCTTTAGGTTTTCTGGTTCTTATAATACTGTGGATATGTGCTACAGTGAAATGTAGTGACGTCGGATGTCCACAATGCCTTACTTTGTTGTTGTTGTTTGTTTGTTTGTTTTTTGAAACAGCGAATTTCTGTGTTTCACAATCATTTTTGCCCCTGATTCGAGCGAACTCTGCCAGCAAGGAAAGTCAGCCTCATAGATTGCGGCCAAGTTCTCGACGAGGGAGAAATGGGATACCGCACACTATACAAGAAACACCAATGCGGTCTATCATTTCCACCTTAGGATATGGCATTAGGTCCACTTTCCCCTGGGTTGGCTTTTATGACATTCTTGCCGGCAGGTATATGGGAGCTCGGGGGATTTCCTCGTGTGAGAGAAATAATGCAGGTGAGAAATATAAAACGTATTAAAAGAACACAAATCCGTGTAACTCGATAAATCTCTTCGATATGTTTGTCTTTACATAGGTGGAATGATATGAGAAAAATCTTTCAAGAAAGTATTGAGATATGGTCTGCCTTGTCTGGAAACAAATTGAGAGAGGAATTAAGAGTGATTGAAATCAATAGGCCAAGGGAAAATAGTCTTGCATCGAGAGACTGCCACAGAAGCATACTCAAGAAGATTGTGGAATTTTAATGCTATTTAAACCTTTTTCAGACTTTTTAAACAGTCGAGTCTAAGCGAGTGTTTTGTGTGCATGAATGTCTTTCTAACTCCATTTTTTAAAGTATAACGTAAGTATGCGTGTCGACAGAAAGATAGATAAACAAACAGATAGATATGGTGGATCTTAAGATAGAGAAACGTGCAAGATGAATGATTAGATGGAGAGATAGACAGACAGATAGACAGATAGATAGACAGATAGATAGATAGATAGGCAGACAGATAGATAGATAGATAGATATGTAGAGACTAGGAAACGGGGAGGGGCAGAGAAAATGACAAGATCAGTTTCTTTGAAATTTTTATGTTTCATCTTTATATACAAGCTCACTATCAAAACATAAAGTCTATTTTTGCTTTTCCAATTGACATTTTGGTGTCTTTCACAGCTGAATAAGAATACCTTTCCGTCATCATAATGTTTTTCTTATCTGATACTAGATAAGCTCACTCAGGCAACTGTACTGGAATAAGACCAAGTCAATATTGGAGCCTCATTTGCATACTTTTCTTTACTTTACTTTTTTGGGGTCGTTAAGATGGATAGCAAAGAACAACGAATTGACATCCATTAGACTACATACAAAATGCGCTCAGTTTATAGTCGTAATGCGTAATTTTGCTCGAATGAAATTCCTTTATTCCAATTCAACTGGAGTATATGCAGAGAAAATATAAGCAAATCAAAGAATACTGGCATTCCAACCTGCAATACTTACTCGTGATATACCAATACAGAACATGACCATTGTAAAAAACAAAAAACAAAATCCAAATTATACAATTTGAAATGTTAGAGAGCTTACAAAGTATTACCACCATGTCAAATAACATACAAAGATAATATGCAATCAAGAGGAAAACCAGACATAATTGGTAAATACCGAAAAGGGAATACATACATTATTGATGTGGTGATGATAGGAGGAAAGGAAGAAAGTACCTCGCATGGTCACCATTTTTCTTCTCATGCTCTTTACGATCAGGTAGACTGATGGAATACTAGTAATCGTATTATCCCTGACGATTTTGCAGCCCATTCTTGAGACAAAATCTATCAAAACCTTTGAGGAGTGAACCCATGTTGTGAGTCACATCACGCGTGTCTTTAACGATTGGTGGCATTAGTAAGTGGTCCAGAAATAAATTGACTCAATTCCCTAATTCCCGCATTACGTCTTACGAGCGTTTATAGGACATAATCGATGACTACAGTACCTTTTTTTTCACACAGCTATGCCTTGTTTTATACCGACCTGCCTTTACATGCTATAACGAACGTGCTATAGAGTGCAATACAGCAATCTAAAATGCATTGAATGAAATGATATCGGTAGCGCCCGAGGGGCGAAACCGAGATCTCCCCTTGGGGGCGAAAGAAGAAAGGTGTGAAAGCTAATGCCGCGTGTTGTTACCATGGTGATATCTATGCCACCTGAACTAATCTTGATATCACATCGCACCCTTCCATCCCACATCGCTCCTATTAAAACATTGTCACGGTGGATGAAAAAGGTGATCGTGGGATGTCCAAAGTAAACTATTACTGAATTCATTTTAAAGCCTGGCTAGGTTTCCCAGCAGGTAATTGTGCCTCTGAAGGCATTCGAGGAGCAAAACTGAAACTGACGATAGTCTTTAGAATGGAAACAGAGACCAATGTTATTGGGTTGACGTAACTTGAGTTTGTACATCTAAAGTAAAAGAAGCAATAAGCACAAGCAAAAATGTATATGGAACGCCGGATTTAAATTCCCTCCGAAGGAATAGGCGGTGGTGATAGATTAACAAACTGCATTTCCTCTTAGCGTTGCTGACAGGGGACTCGGGTGCACGTCACGAGTTCGACACCCACATACAGCCCACGTGTCATACAGCCCATGAGTCATACAGCCCACGAGTCATACAGCCCATGAGTCATACAGCCCTTGAGTTCGACCTTTGCAAATAAAAAAAGGCCCAAGGTTTCGACACTAAGCAAACGTGTCCCACGAGTTCCACGAGTTCGACACAGGAAAACAAGGCCCACGAGGCGGAAGCATTAAACTTAAGCAATTCTGTTTTTGTTCAGGCTACACAGTCCTTTGACACACTCAAGATGAAACAGTGAAATGATGCTCTCTATAGAAAATCGGTCATTATTTCCTTCTTTAAATGTTTGTTACTCCACACTTCTGCCGCAATGAATTTGTTTGCAAAACTCTGTACTCGTTGTACATCGCGTTAAGTGAGGCGCGCAATTCACTTTCCACGCGCTCCCACGACACCCAGGCAGTCCCATCCGCGTTGCTAATCGAAAGCGAAGGATGTTTTGATGGGGGTTCCCCCGAGGAACCAGGCGCAACGTTTGTTGACAAAATCGCCTGACGTCATACAGTGCATCTCTTTGGTATATACAGTAACATCAATTACAAACATGAGTTCTCACCGCCAAATCTGAGTTCGCCACGTGCACAACGCTGACAGAAGTCCATGAAGACCGCTAACTCTATTGCCAGAGATTGTTTTAGGAAGAGGAAGTCGCATGGAAAAGAAAATGGAAAGATTGTGAAAGGGATGAAATGAAACTGGATATGAAGATTATGTAAGGAAAACGATGAGACATGAACAAATTAGATAAAGACTGTTAGTTCCATGAATTTCTGACGAAAAAAAAAAAACACACGATACAAAAACAAACAAACAAACAAATAAACAAACAAAAGGAAACTGTCAAAAATTCAGGAGGGAGCTTATGTTAAAGACACCAAATCTATATCTTGGATTCATCAGAAATAAACACACAGTTAAGAATGGATGAAAGTACACTTGAACATTACTATGTACAAGCACTGTACATAATCATATCTATTATATGATTATATAGGTAGAGAGAGCAATGGAAGATAGGCAATACTCTTGCATATTTCTGTATTTATTCTATCCTTTTTTGTTTCGTTCTCATACAGGACATTTCAATACACATTGATGTTTGAGTTTTGGCTGGTAGAGCTCCATAGATGGACAAAACAAATCAACTGCGCATGTGCGGCAAAAATCGATTACTCGATTACCCCAAAGGCATGGTGCTCTATAAGATGAAGCTGAAGTGGATTAACGTTAAAGAGAGACAGGAGAAAATGACATGTCGAAGAGAGAAGGCAAAGGGGGAGGGGGGGGGAGTGGTGAGAGCAAAAACTTGAAGATAAAAAGGAGGACAGAAAACAGAAGAAAGGGAGAAAGAGAGAAAGAATGAGAGAATGAATGGTACATAGCAAGCAGTAAAGGAGGGAAGCTGTGACTAGTGAGGGGGCACGGTGACAAGTGGTGGTGAGGGTTAGGATACCCGATGGGGGTAATCCTAATTACTTCTCATTGACCCGATTACGGAATGCATTCATGAATACATCCCCCTGCTCTCACAGCACACTGCACATAATCCCCACTGCGTCTTGGCCCATTCCACCCACAGGTTGGGTGCGGGCGAGCCCTGATCTCCCTCTAAGCCCGTCTATACGATCTCTGGACAGAATTGCAATATCGAATTCCAGGTCAGAAATGCGCATGATCACCAGACCTAAATCCTGACGCTCTGGAGATTTCTTTGAACTTGAACTTCTGCATGGATTGGCTGGGACTCAGTAGTAATCAAATCCGTTAGATTCCTTTCCTTTGCTCTCGTGATCATGGAAATGATAATTACCCCATCCACTGTCTACTGTATAATTATATAGTCCAGCCAGGTTTGCTCCGGTGATGTTTCTGAGCTGTGGCAGAACCGAGGAAAATTTCTAAAAGACGATTCGAGAATACAACGTTCAAAGTCAATAATGCATGGAATATCAAGAAGAATGTGCTTGTGTCTGTGTGTGTGTGTGTGTGTGTGTGTGTGTGAGACTAAATATGTGAATATTAGCTTCATGTTTAAACAATTCCAAGTTTATGAATAAACCTCATCAAGTCCTACGAAGCAAAATAATTTCATGTATGTTAATTGATAAGCTGGTATGTCCCTTGGCGGCAAATATTATCTTATCATATCACTTAACGGTAATCTACGTGAGATGTAGAATGTAAATGAATTAATGGTGGATATGACACTAAATTAATGATGTATCGCTGAATGTTGGTCCACGTTCTCGACGACTTCTTGACAATGTTGTTCAGTAGTTAATCTTTAACTGTCCCATCACGTGCCACACGTATACGAGGTATAGGTAGTCTGCCGAAAAATTAAAACAATTCTGCTTCGTCATCAGATCCGTAATGTTACCGTCGACTGACTGCTCCGGCGGTGGTCAGGAAACGGCTCCTCAAACTCTGCTGCGACAAGCCAGAACAAATCTGGGAAGGTCACGACGCCCTCGCTGCAAATTACTTTAAAAATCTATGAATAATCGAAATTCTGTTCGTATGGGTTACATGCCATTCTGTTATTTCGACGGCAACATGTGATATTTCGTCAACATTTGCTGGCGGCTGCACGTTACATTTCCTTCGCATTCGTGCAATCGCTTCATGATTGCTATACTTTCGTCGCAGAATTAATCGAAATCGTCAAGAACACGCTAGGATTACCCAACCTACAAATCAACGTGTGGCACATGGAAACAACAAGGCGTTTTGAAGCTACGTGGCGAATAGTGTCTGTTTGATGTGCAGTCTAGAAGGACCTACATCACGAAGCGGAAATTAAAAACTGCGCCAATCGCAGGCTGAACTTCAATCAAAAGGTCAGTCGATAAAATACCCTCCAGCTTCCTCCGGCTGTCGAGCCAAAACGTCCTTATTTTCTTCCAAAGAGACACAATTTGCTGTCGTGTGCCAATCATGCTTTTGAAATGTACGAATATCATGATTTCCTCCCGATGGACGTGGAACCTAGTGAAGTAGACAAAACAATACAACCAAAACAAACAGGCAATAACATGGACTGATACACACACACACACACACACACACACACACACACACACACACACACACACACACACACACACACAGACACACAGACACACACACACACACACACACACACACACACAGACACACAGACACACACACACACACACACACACTCACACACACACACACACACACACATATGCACAAACACAGGCACACCCTCCCCCTCCCCCACACACACAGACGGTATCACACATGCGAAGTATTCAGCAATTATTCGATTTTCATCAATGGCGCCTTATGTTCTGGAGAACTCTGAAATATACTCAGGCTGTTTATCTTCACATTGCAGTGTGCTACAAAACTACCAGTTAGAACAGCATACTGTAGTCCGCTGTGTGAACTTCATCACAGTACAGCACACGTTGGTGAAGGGGGTTTCCCTCCTCTCAATGGCTACTCGATTGACACTTTGAAGGATTTTTCCTCCTTCGGTGGCTGTTATTGCTGCATGACATAGATGCAGAAACAAAACAGACACAGATGTATGCTGCATAAATTTTGCATTCACTCGATTTCTAAGTCATCTATGCTTATTCACAACAACAGCTACTTTTCAAGTCCTCAGAGCAGGCTACCGACTTCACCTACAAGCTATATGATTATAGTGTAAACAGGTACGTTCTGGCCTATACTCCCTTATAAGATTCACGATCATTGCGGCATATCGCTCACGAGTACAGACGTTCAAAAAGAAAAGAAAAAAGCTGTTTGCACTACATTGGTTACAGATTACTACTATAGTCAAACAATAGTTACAAGTTATGTGAGTACATTGGCAACGATTTGCATTGAATTCATAAGTTAGAATGGGAGAGAGCAGAAATAATAGACGGAGAAAAAATACTTAGACTTGATTGAGACAGACTTAACAGAACATGATGAGGAAGAAAGAAAAACGGAAGAGAAAAAAGAGAGGAAAGAAGAGGCAAGGAATAAGAAAAGAAAAGAATGTGAGGGAAAAGCAGAGATAGACAGATAGAGGCAGAAAAAGAGATGGAGAGGAAGAGAAAGAGAGGGAGAAAGAGGAAAGATATAGAGAGGGGGACGGAGAGATAGGAGAATGGTAATAATCATGCTTTATGTGAAAGAATTAGCGCGAGTGTCTCTTGAGAAGAGAAAGAATTAATGTGACACAAAGTGTGCCATCCTTTAGGCACATACACGTCGTATTCACATTCAGCCGTCGGGGAATAGTGAGAGATTGAATAAAGCAAAGACACAAACATGAAAATCATTGTACTGTCGCAACTTAATTTCATTCAATTACAGGACCAATTTCCCGTTCTTCTTTATCAGGACCACATTCCATAATTGACCTGGAATCTAATTACAATATACAACCAATCTGCAGGGAACTGGACGCTAACCGAATTACTTCGATAGATGTAGTGTGTGTTCATCTCGTATGTGTCGAATATGTAATCTGTAGAAGAAATAGGAAGAGAAGAGATACTGAGAAGAGAGAGAGACAGAGACAGAGACATATAGACAGACAGACAGACAGTAGGACAGGACCCACGAGATGACAAAATGAGAACAACATCAATTAAGTAAGAAGAGGAGAGAAGAGAGAACATAACTGAGCAGACACTTTATGATATATTAAAAAAACAAATCTCTCCCTCCATAAGTACCTTTTACAAAACGCTTGACTACCAGTTCAAAAGTTAAGAATGACAATATTATGAGTTTATCTTAAATACCGAGAAAATTGCTCTGAAAGCAAAAAAAAAAAAAAAGAAAGAAAGAAAAAAAAAGATACCTTTACGAAGAAGAAGACACAAATTATTAAGATGTGATAAACATACTGACGGATTACAGGAGAAGAGTTTTAAAATGCTTGACAGTGTCAACGGTACAATTGCATCAAAGGAAGTTACAAGCACCACACTGAGGAATCCTTATAAGCGCGTCTCGTCTAGTTTGCACAGGATTACTATATGATGCAGGGACACATTATTATGTGACTACGTGGTCGAGAACCACCTGGTTAGAAAGTTTATATAACAAATAGGGGCTATGAATATTCTCTGAAAACGACAGACGGACACTGACCATTTTTTAAACTCATGTAAACCTGGCACCGTCATTCCACGTTAGATTGTTTCCCACTTTTTGCCAAATTTGTACAGACAAGCTGAGCTACCATCACGCTAAAAAGATGAAATATAACAAACATAGCAAAAACAATGAATTCGAATTCCTTAAAAAGATTCAATTTCTTTCTCAGACATGCAGTTTTAGTATTGAAAGACAAAACCCATCAGTCACTCGGCAGGAACCAATTTTTGATGTGTTTTGACTCTCTCTGCCTTTTCGTCTAGTCTCACCGTATACGTCCTCAGGCCGTGATCATGACACTAGTGAAACTGAAACAAAAACAAAAAACAAAATACGTCCCTCCCCTTCCCAACTAAAAAAAAAAAAAAAACAGAAAGAAAAAGAAGGGAGAGAGGGAGGAAGTATGCTTCCTGAAAGCCTACCCGTAATGTATGTAAAATTGTTCAGCGTAACCCAAATTTCAGACATCCGCCCCCTGTTTACAAAGACTTACTCCTGGTGTGGATTCAGCGCTTACCTTAATAAACAAGATATTGTGTGATCGTGCGTTGCCTGCATTTACATTTAGAATAATGGTGAAGACATTTCCCCCCATTTGTCGGCACTTTAAGATAAGTAATTAATCAATCAGGAATGTGAGAGAGATTATAAGATTAATGTTGAATCACATTACCTGTTTCTACCTCAAGACTTTTTTTTTTTAGATAAACACACACACATAAAAATATAAACACGACAGTACTCACATGCAGTAGAAATAAATGATAAAGAAACGAATAAAATAAAAGAGAATACCCTCCCACGATTCTGGAGATGTATAACATATCTATTCGATGAAGTTTTATCCTGCATATCACAGGTTAGTAAATTTACCTTATAACATATCAAGCTCAAAGAATTATTCTCTCAAGTTCAAGATCAAAATCTAAACCCTGTCGCTCTTTTTGAGCATACGGGCTAATCCCGTAGATCTGCGAAAGGTGAAATGTGTAGAATGACGTCCAAGAATGTGCAGAGAATATGTGCAAATATTAGTAACCAATGTGCTAGCCCGGTCGGTATGTAGATTAACGCATGTTTTACATTCTCGTCATTTGATACTTTTGCATTTTGTTAATATTAATAAAAAGATCTTAGTCTTTAATCTCCTTGTCGCGATGACGTGAACTTTTTAGATATATTCTAAGAAGTAAAACTGCCTTGTTGATTATCCCTCTAAATTCGGCATCTAGTAAAATGAATTAACTGAGATGATAGAGATAATGAAACTTGACCTAAAGTCTGAGTAATGCACAATTGCGATGCACAATTTTGCTTTTATGGTATGTGTGCAGTCTGTTGTTGTCATTTTGCCTCTGACGAAAACTCTGGTAGGATCAGATTCTCTCTTCTTTCTTTCCATAAAGCAACAACATAGGATCAGGACCCAGCCCTTCTGACTCAATATCTTATTTCTGTCTGATGTAGTCATGATCTGCTACATTTCAGATAGCAGATTGGAGACTTTAAATCTACCCCTTCTTATTTTGTTCCTTCTTCTCTTCTTTTTTTTTTGTCATTCTTCTTTTTCTTTTCTCACTATAACCCAAAGGCTGCATGCACTCCGCCGTAAGGCGCGCAAATAGCGTTGAGGACTTAGACCCTACTGGTGTCCACCATCACCTACACGAGATGGTGAATAAAGCCCAGGACGAGCAGGCGGACGAGTGATTTCGCGATGCTCTCCCTAATTCACACCAGGCCGCCCCAGGTGGACATTGATCAGCATCAATCCGACATCATTAACGTCATTATGCGACAATAGTGCTCGATGGTTTGGAGGGGACCACCGAGCGCTGATAGGATTGACATGGCGACATTAATGAATCTCGCATGACAGGGAGAGGGTGTAACTCGCTCGTGTATACAGCGCTCAACCGTTCTACCCCCCCCCCCCATGATCTCTCGTTTCGGATATCATTCGGTGAAATAAACCAATCTAAATCCCCAGTCTCAGATATCGCAACGCTTGTTTGACTCCCTACTAGCCAACTTCGTTGCAAGGTTTTGAAGTGTTGTCTGACATCTCGTATGAAGGGGGAAGCTGCAAGACGTAGGCACCCCTGTGTGTTTGTACTCTGAAAGTAGCCGAACATGCGATCACTTAAAAGATATCATTCGAAGTTTGAGCATCATCAGATTAGATCTACAAGGTTATTAGGCTGCTCGAAAAGAGAGATGATTATCTGGCGCCTGGTCATAATGACATAGAAGATAAATATTATGTCTAAATTCCCTATCACAATCTTTAGTTTCTATGCAGTTTCACTGACTCGATGTTTCGTTCACGAAAATCGCCATGCTGTTGACAGTATCAAGACATTTTGTATCTAAAAGATCCTCAATAAGATTAGCTCGCTGTGGTTCTGGGAGTACAACCGTAGTCTGGTTTAATTCCCAGTGTTTAAACACTTACAGCCTTTCCATTCATATTCCTGTTTAACTCCCTTCATATTCATTATTGTCAACCAATGATTTTTATACAAATCAATTACTTCAGGGGTAGGTCATCGGTTTGACTGTTTCACCTTAAACAGTAACGCTGTATACAAACCGTTCTGCAGGCATGCCGTTCTAAAGGTGTATCACTGAAAATGAAAAATCAACAAATTATTGATAAAATAAGTCGACAATTGTCTATCATGATCTGCATCAAATGGCAGGAATTCAGGTCTTACTGGGATAATTTTAGATCCCGAGCAGGCTGCCGAAGATCACATCTTCCCTATATTATTTTCTACATCAGACCAGGCGCTTCTGTGGCCCAAACTGGCTGCGCATTATCGGTTTGAGCCCGATAAATGTCGTCCCAGTTTTCTCTCCTCTTCTTACGTCTGCTCTTTCTCTTTCCTTTTCTTTTATGCCCTTCTGCCATGGATCTCTTGGTGAGCTCTCTGTGAATGAACTGCTGTTTGCGACTCGCCGAGCAAAGCAGTTCTTCAATAAAATTTGTAAGTGATTTGGATGAGCGCGGACGGATATTACGGCCGAGTTTCCGTCGCATCGCATTTTGGCGCGGTGATGAGGGTGATCGTTGGGTTTCTATTGACAGTTTTGTGATCAGAAAGAGCCTGGATGGACTCAACATAGCAGCTGCAGCGGAGATTCACCCGTGCTCTCGAAGATGACATCATGACAATATATCGGACAGTGCTGGCTTAGAGTATACAACGTGCACTGCGATCGGACAATGTCCTTCTCGTTCATTTTCTCAGATTTTTTTTTGGAATGAAAGCTATATCTCCCTCTTATAGTTAGTGGAGCAGCAGATTGTTCGGGTATTACAACACTGGCAAGGCCCTCAGGGGAAACAGTACATACACTAGGGAGGGTACTCTCAGTGGGGTAATCCCACGAGCCCGACACCCACGAGTCATTCGACGTTAAAAAGGGATCCATAAGTCTTACAACCCATGAATCATACAGCCCATAAGCTCGACACTAGGCAAATAAGGTCCATGAGTCCGACAGTAGGTAAACGAGGCTCACCAGTCCGACGCTAAACAAAAAACAAAAACAAAAACAAAAAACAAAACCAAAAGCAAAAAAGGCCCATGAGTCTAACACTGGGTCAACAAGGCCCATCTGTTCGACACTTATTAAAAAAGGCTCAAGTGACCGACAATTCATCGCGGGGCTTAAATGTGTCCTCTCGTGGACCTTTTTGTGTTGAACTCATGGGCCTTTTTGCCTAGTGTCAAGGTCATGGGCTGTACGACTCATGGGTGTCGAACTCGTGATGTGCATCCCTCTCAGTCAGTGATAACAAATGATGATGATGACGATGAAGATGAAGACGATAGTGATCAATACCACTATCATCATCATCATCATCATCACCATCATGACTATAATCTTTATCATCACTACTACTTTCATATTGTTCCTTATCGTTTTCATGTAGGAAAAATATACCCCTCCAATTTAAGCCTCAGGTTTCTATGCGAACACGGTTCAAAAATGCAAATCCCCTCTCTGCCGTGATACCGGCGTATGATCGATTGATCCATTACAATTATGTCGTTGAGTAATTAATCGCGCACTCCCTTCAACGATTTCTGTTGTTGTTGTTGATGTTGTTGTTGTTGTTGTTGTTGTTGTTGGTGGTGGTGGTGGTGGTAGTGGTGGTGGTGGTGGCGTACCAAGCGCAACATCACGTGTCTCGCTCGGGTGTGTTATCTTGTCCATTTCTCTACGCAGTTAACGATGAATGGGACTTAATCACTCCCACCCCAATCTGTCTAAATCAGTAGGCTACGTCAAAGTTTACCCATCTCTGTTCATGCACACCCCAATCTCCGGCCAGCATCGTTGCTGCAAATAATATGTTGCCCCCTATACATCCAGCATTGCGATAATAAAGACTCTTTTCCTCATCTATTAAAATCTATGTGAGAGTATTTCATTCATGAGCTGTTCAGGCTATAAACCTTCACATTCCAAAACTCATGAGGCAATAGAAGAAGTCGAAATTTGTAAGGTGTGTGACGTCAAAGGCAAAAAAGGAGCTTATTTTCTAGCTGAAGACTCCAGACTGTCTTTAAAGTAGTGCGAACTATTACATTTGACGCCGCATGAGAAGTTTGTTACGTCCTCGCTGAATGGTATGTCACTTTTTGTATTCAACTCAATTAGGGTATTCTCAATGTGGCATTGGCTCATCTAAGTCATTCAAATACGTTCTACTTTGCATTCAACCCCATTTGCTAACCTTAAAAATCCACAGAGGCATCTAACACAGGTTGAATTCCTCGATCATCCCTAATTCCTACCAGCATCGGAAGACAGGGGGAGCCAGCATATATCCCGATTGTAGGGTGTCAAGTCTTACCCTCCTGGATACCGGCTTGCAAGACTTGCAGAAATCAGGCAAGAAGGGGAACACTCCGTGACCTTATTGGGTCTGTCTCGTCTAACGAGACTGGATCGCTCATTGATTATTCTCACATTTTCTTGCCTCACTTTTGATTCTTTCCCATCGAAGAAAGAGATTATTGGACGAGATTTCTCTCTCACACCCCTCTCCGATCCCGCGTAGCTCGATGTAGAATGGCAAAGGTTCCGTCGTTTTGCTTTTGAAGTAGGTAAAAATCAGGAATAAAACGTGGTTGCCCCAAACATTATTCTAAATCCTTTATGAACCATGAGGAGATTGATATTTTTATTCGATTGTCAGATTGAAGACAAAATATGACTTCAGTGCCAATCTCTGTATAAAGAAGGAACGGGTATTCAAAAAAAAAAAAAAAAAAACAGACCGTTAGCCTGCTGCGTTACTACGCTATACGGTGGCATTGTTTGATAGTTTTGCCTTTCCACCTCTGTGTTTGAAGCGTTAATTGATTTGTTTTCTATGCTGTTTGACCGAGTGGTCTATGAAATGTGTTTGACTGGGATAAGCGACAGGAACAAATTGCTAATATCAAGTTATGATTGATCGAAATAATTAGTTCAACACCCAGAGACACAATCTTTAATAAATTATTTTTTTAAAGGCCGTCTTACACAACAGCAATAACTTCACATTGGTTTATGATTTCAATTTTGTCTTTGTCTTTTTAAAGATTGTCCTTATTTGATTATTCTATTAAAAAAATCCAAAACAACCGAGGTTATTGAACACTTGAACGGCTTTATTGGTTGGCAATTGAACTCATCAAATGAAATTGAAGAATCACAGGACATGAAATGAGTCATCGTGAGCTCTTGGTGTGGAGGTTGTCCCCTTTTTTATTACACTGCAGTGACACGGAATAATCTTGTAGACGAAAATAGCACAGATACTTTTGGCTGAGCAAGTGATGAATTGTGTCACAATAACAGCCAATTTTCACACGTAGGTAAACATTGACGAAGAAAATCGTGGTTGGATCTATTCAGGATTTTTGGCAAATGTTCCTACTGAACGACGAAGCCGTGAATGGTGATGAGGAGGTAGAATTGACATGACGTCCACATGATCATTTGGAAAGAGAGACAGCGAAATCCGAAAGATTGATCATCAAACAGCGCCGCCGACACCGGCCTGAAAATAATTATCATCACCGGCACGCCACCGCCGATGACCCGTTGTAGTGAATACTTGATTCCATTCGGCAAATTAACAGCCAGAAGATCGGGTAGACGGAGCGATCAATCATGGTAATCGACATTTTCACCGCGCCACACACGGTTAGTCTTCTTGGACGCAAGGGGGAGGAAAAAGGTGTCATCCAGACATACAAAAAGAAACAAAAAGCGACACGAATCAAAAGCTGAGAAAGGAAAATGCATCAATGCAAATAGATGTCTTGTGGGGATAGGCGTGGATCGAGCCTTATTAAAGCGTCAGTCGCAGCGTTTTCGAGACCTTGATAACTTTCAGAAAGCAAAACAGTAACCTTAAAGGAAGGGAAGGACGTGCCTGTGATAGGATATGGGCAGCATTTTGCATCTTTGAACCTTAGGCCTTCGGAAGAAAAGAAATTAAAATCATCCTAGTATCCGCCTAGTGTATTTCTCACGGGACTCAAAGTGTGACGAATTCAATTCCACGCGCCTGATAGGTTATTTGACCAGGGGGCTTGATCTCCCTTTCTTTTATGATCTTTATGTCAGCACCTCTCCCGCCATTTTCCCCCCTTCAAGAGTGAGGGTGAAGACGGATTAGTTTCGAATTAAGCTAAAGGAGGGTTCGGTTATGATGAGGGAAACACAAAAGCAATCTGAAACCATATCGTCTCACCTTTTCATCCGAAGGATCTTCGGCGCTCACCTGACTTTCTATTTCGCCGGAAGACTTTGAAGGGGGTTAACTCACCCAGTACCAGTGACATCTATACCGCATAAAATTGATGTCGGTGATAGTTCCCGGTTTCGGTCCGGTGAGGATTTCTGGATTTTACCACCATTGCGGCCAAGCTTGGAGGAGACCGGGGGGGGGGGGGGGTCTATCTATTCCCTTTCACTTTTTGTTCAGCTCACTTTCACATATTAGTTTGAGTCGTTACAGATCTGTGGACATATTTGATTGACGTCACCAAATAAGCTCGATCATTTTTTTTTTTTTTGGGGGGGGGAAGGGGGATTATGTGGCCCATTTTTCTGTTTTTGAGCTCTTTCATTGCTTTGGTAATGACGTCACCAAATAAGCTCGATCATATATTTTTTTTTTTTTTTTGGGGGGGGGGGAAGGGGGATTATGTGGCCCATTTTTCTGTGTTTGAGCTCTTTCATTGCTTTGGTAAGTTTCATCAATAGCTAGAGAAAAAGAGAGAGAGAGAAGATTGATTATCAAAATGTATTCCAGAAAGTAATTGATGAATAAATTGCTTGCAGTGGGAAAAAAAACCCAGTAGCAATTGGATGTCGCCACACAATACAACCATTAAAGAACTTATGACAAAATTCAGGTAAAGTTTTAAGAATCTTTGTCGGGGGGGGGGGGGGAGGAGGAGGCATCATTGCCATAGCAACCCAATGAAGAGGCGATATCTAACATTAGTTTACTGTGTGATTAAAAGAAAAACGCCCCAAAATCCCGATGTTAAGAGAATGTAGTTCAAGGTTAGTTGATGAGAATATACAAACGTCTTTGTTAAACGGTTCGTGAGAAGTGCAATATGTTCCTTACTTTAAGAATTTCGGAGAACATCTCTCAAAGAACTTGATTTGAAAAAGGGATCCACAGTTGAAACACTCGGCTTGTTGTTTTAAATGTCAGCAAACAGAATGACAAACTATACAAAACGAAAGAGGAAATTTCTGCATAAAACAAGCCTTCATGCATGCTAACTGGTAACACTTCTCCGCTACTCGCAGCATTGCTTGACTATAGCGGGCGCCAGAGCATTTGAGTCTGGACAATTCGTCCCATCTGAGTGATGTTGGGGATTCTCTACCATTTAGGTGTTTTCTGAACAGAGAATAAGCGTAATTGAATAACTCTGAAGACTACGAGACTCATGAAACATAATATGTTCCTATTTCTTCAGGCAGTTCGTGGTTGTGGTTAAATTTACATTGTCTGCCTTGTAGAAGCGATAGCGCACCTGGAGTCTTCGTTACCTAGATAAAAGAAAAAAAGAAGAAGAAACTATAGAGAAGAAATGAAATGGTAGAAAATTGACAACGAATGAAAACAACACCAACAAAACAACAGAATATACAAGCTATTGATATCTTTCCATGCTCATCTAAAAAAAAAAGGACTAGCTACTCTAGGTAACCTTTCTTTATTGTCACTATCAAAGAATAACGACAATGTTAATGGATATCGATGATGATGATGATGATGATGATGATGATGATGATGATGATGATGATGATGATAATGACCTGGGAACAGCCAAGCATATGAGATAGAAGATAGCGCTCTAGATTGTATCATTCATGTATGCAACTTTACTTTGATAATTGATTGAAAAGAGTGGAATTACAACTCGACCAGGGAAGTTGCACAACCCTGAGCTCAGTAACTCGACCAAAGGACTGCAGAATTTGAACGGAGAACTTTTTTCTTCTTCTTTTTCTTCTTTTTTTTTTTTTTTGGACAAAGGGTGAGAGAGATCTCCATTGTAAAACAAACAAACAAACAAACAAACAAACAACATTTAGACAAACAGACAAACAAATTTGTCTTTAAGTGGAACGCCATTAAAACAGAAAAAAAAAAACTTGCTTAGCTGAAATACGTTGAAAATAAAATTCACTGCGCACTGTCATGGACATCATGTTGTAAACAGATGTTTACACAACTTATGTATATTTTTCCCATTTTCTGCGTGAAAGTGAAGCAAAAAAGAAAAAGAAAAAGAAAAAGAATATGACAGCTGTTTACGGTCAATAAAGGCATAAAAGAGTAGCAGAAGACATCAGAGTAGAGGCATTTATATCTCTTCATACTTTTGTACACAAGTCAATGTATCTTTCATTCAAATCGATAACCAGCTTAGGGTACAACATATAGTTATTTGGGCTTAAACATCCAAAGCTTGGGTGATGTATCTGCAAACATTTAGATGGAGGCTAGGAATGTGTTTTCAACAATGATAAGCACATTAATCTTACTGTTCATAATTTCACGTCCCAACAAATTTTTACAAGAAAAAGAAATTCCGAGTTGCCGTGACAACACCCTAAGCCTGCACTTGATATCTCAGAATGGATGGGAAAGTAACCAACCCGACATGACGACATCAAACCGAATTCTGAGTAAATGTCGTTTCATTTCTAGTCTTTAGATTTAATAGCCTGCAAATGTTTATCAATTTCAACACCTCTTTTCTGCATTTAACTATCTAATTTGATTGAAAATGAATTCAAAATGATTAGTTTAAAACAGGAACGTATTGCAGCCAGCAGTTTTCATTGTGCGTCTTTTCACGCTTTCCTGTTACAAGTGTCACGGTTGATCTCACATTTCAGAAAGTGATGCATTCCGTTTTTATGTACTCCACGTTAATGTAACTGAACCTAGGCGTCCTCTCCCAGCAAATAAATGGTATCGTTATTTTCCTCGCACTTAGTTTCCACACACTTTTAGCGACGATGCACTAGGGCTTCTATAGCGATGAAATGCTGACTCTAAAATCAAATTGCTCTAACTTTACCTATGGGAGCAGGAGAATTGATTTGCCCGAGCAAATTTTCGTCGTAATCAATTCCGTGTCTGTCCCGTCGATGCGATTCGATCCTTCTTGCTCTGGGCTAATCACACAAACGCAATTACATTTGGTAGAATGCAAGTGTTTTGTATGTCTACATGAGTCCTTTTAACTTTTCCAACTAGTCAATTGCAACTGTGTGGGATTACCTGCCTGATGCTTGTTAGCCCTGTTTTCGTCAAAATGGCATTTTTTTTTGTCCTGGTGCTTAACTCGCATCAACCCCTTTGGCAAAGTTACTTACAGGATTTGAAAATCGAGTGTTATCTGATGCACAGTAAATGGATCTGACTAATACTCGAAATCAATTATTTTGCCACCTTCAGTTGAGAGTTATTTTTGGCACCCATTCATTGTAGGTGATGTTGTTATAGGGCTAAGCACAACTGGGTAGATCGTAAAACGAAGAAAAAAATCTCAATAGAAAAAAGCATAACGATTAGGGTGGAAACATGAATAATATTCGGTATTGATACCGCGCTGACCTAAAAAGTCATACAAAAAAGTTAACTGTAATCTCTCACCAATGAGCTTTGTTGGCAACCCTCTGGTCAATCAATCAATCATCAATCGATTAGTCAGACAATCGAGGAACGGACAAACTTATCGCTCTACGGATCAACATAGCATCAACATTAAAATTATCGCGCTGTAATCTCTCTCCTATATACTCCATCTCTATACACCTACCACAACAACAGAAAGCGTTACTCGTTTGTGCGCACTTGAACGGATTTGATGGGGAATGATTAAAAAAAAATGAGTAAAAAATGCACTTAAAAATGAGAGATCCAACGTGTTTATTTGAAAGCTCGATCATTAGACTATTGCTGTACACTTTGAAATGTTCATAGGGTGTGTAGGAAATGTTTTCCGGCGCATAAATCCATGTTTGTTTGAATAGCCGGATCTTTGCATGATCGTCTTTTTTTTTTAAATCTCTTCTGAAGAAACGGGAGATAGCTAGAGAGGCAGATATTATAAAGAGAAAGAGAGACACTATACTTGATATTACGGGCTAAAATCAATACGTTGAGAATTTTCAATCTGTGAGATGCTTTAAGACCTCGGAGATTGACAGACCCTAGGGGAATAAACAAAACCCGTCTCGGCATTCTCTTAACCCCTTCTCTCCCAAATATTGCAATGTCGTACCGACTTATAATGCATGGCACGACCGGTCCCAGTAAGCAATGACTTGTTTACTGATATTGACTGTGAACCTACGAGAAGTTATTTACGATGCCTTACAAAAACATGATTAAGAAAATGCAAGAGAAAAGATATATAAAGAAGTAGAGGATGATGATGATGAAGAAGAAGGCGAGTAGAATACAGTTTTGCTCAGAATATCAGTTGCCACAATTGCTATAGATGGCTTCGATATGTTAGTATCTCCGTTCTACTTTTGATCCAGCTCTCTCTCTCTCTCTCTCTTTCTCTCACTCTCTGTGTATATTAAGTGATAGTGATCATACTATAATTATATGGATATAGGGCGAGAGATCGTTCATGACCTATAATTATATATATATATATATATATATATATATATATATATATATTGCAAATGGCGAGAGAGTGACGGGGGGGGGGGGCAAGAGGAAACAGAGAGAGAGAGAGAGAGAGAGAATGACAAGGCGATATCGAAGATTGTAGACAGTAAATTACAAAGCAAATGCAGGACATTTTTTTTCTTTCTTTGAGAGTAGTATAAGTTATAAAAGAGAGAGAATGACTAAAGTATAGTTTGAATTTATTTGAAGTTTCTCTACATTTCATCAGCTGAAGAAGCAAACCCACCGTGATGGGCAAACAGTGTGCTCATTTACATACGACAATTTAGGGAAACAGATACGAATGACATTTACCCACAACAGTGTCAACAGCCACCCCCAAGTGAAAGTGCAGGTTGAGGGTGCAGTCGCCAACAGAGTCTGGGTTTAATTTGTCACTACTTCACGTCTAAAAACCATGGGTTGATACAGTGCGCAAGGATAGTTTGCTTTTATTCTCGTTCATAAGTCTAGTGTGCGTGTGCGTGTGCGTGTGTGTGCTTGAGTGTGCGTGCGTCAATGGCAAAGGAGTCACGAAGGCAATCAACACAGACGGTATGCTAACCTGATTGCTACGCCCCCTTTCCCTTTATTTGACCCACTTCTTCACTTATGCACAGATTGTTTTGTGATGTTTGACCAATTTCTAGACTTCGTCATAAACACGATAACTTGATTTAGTATTCAAAGGTACTTCCTTAAACTCTCAATTATCTTTAACATTGTGTCAAAAAGGTGAATGTGAAATACTGTCATCCTCACTTCGTACCACCATTATGGAATCGAATTTGACTTCGAGATGCCGTTGAGCTTTTTGATAACGTGAAAATTTCCTAACAGCTTGATACATTCTTTGTCTTTCTACTTCCATCAATGTATTACTCATGGGCTATCTATAGGACTTAGTGTAGCTCAAGTTTTTCCAAGTAATTTAGAAAAAAAAAACCCATATCAATTCTTAAGTCATTTTTCAGTGAAATCAACCCAGTTGAGGATATCGGTTTATCTTTCTATACTAATAAATTTACCTGTGATTACGTACATTTTCCATGAAACGATACTGAAAGTCGCATAAACGTTTTTGTATGCTATCCTCTTACATATGATAACTAAATTTCGAAACGCTAATTACCAGCAGGAGGTGTCTAACTCTAACTCCAAATAGATATAGTTTTACATTTGACTGGAATTAGGCATGCTTCCCTATAATATCTACTCTTTATTCGGACAGGGCGAATATAGATTGGGACCATAGCAGAGAAAATGAAAGACAAATACCTCCCGGATATTGTATGTGAGAAATGTAGCGTTGCGATTCGGTGGTGATTCTACTCAGCAGTCTCAACCCCATAGATGCTTTTTTATCATCCATTTGTGTTCCGATCCTGTCTTCATGCCGTCCCCCCCCCCCGTATCCCAATTATTTTGATAACTTTGCGTGAACTCAGCTCAAGCGAAAAATGCAGCGATCCCTTGCGTCTCAGTCGATGAAACTCAATTGAACTACACTCCATATACTACATAAACTTGGTTAACGGAAACTAGCATTTGACAAGAATGTATAATTTCGTTAATTTTGAACATTGTGGATTTTTTTTTAATTCTCTCTCTCGATGATCTCCCCCCCCCCCCCCCCACACACACTCTCTCTCTCATCTGGTGGATTTTCTAAATATATATGTCTGAAAATGCTCATGTTCTTATTAATAAGTATAACACAAGTCACACTGATTTTTCTTCTTTGGTAACTTGGCGAGTTTTGAAACGCCCATCAAAATAGCAGAACATTGGGCAAAAACCCGCAAAATTATTTTACAATTATCCTTCCGGATATTCTTTTAGATTTAGGGGAAAGAACGAACATATACCTGTTTATTTCTAGGTCACATGGACTATAAGCTCAAGAGCTGGAATTAAAAGTGAAACACAAAATTGAAGTTGACTGGAAGCCGCGCTGTAACTCTACATTGAGTGTAAGGGAAGGTGCACGTTATACTCAAAATAATGTTTAAAATTAGCTGGGTTCTCGGGGGAATACTATCCTCAGTGAGGATTTGGGTTGGAATATAAATAGAAACATATACAGGGACACTATTAGTGATTCTAACATAAAGGGCACTGCTCTGCTACGGACCGTATCTCTTTTGACCAGACTCAATATTTAGTCAACCATAGAAGGAATTTAAAGGGACAGTACAATTTGTGTTGAGATGGGGTTTCAGGTTTTCAACATTTTTTTTTTATGATGATTTTTGTTTGATAATGAGAAACCTCTTGGAATATTAAAGAGCACATCATTCTAAGAGGAATTCAAAGTTTATTTTATGAAAATTGGTTTTGAAATGGCTGAGATCCCCAAAGAGCGATTCTAATAAAAGGTGGGGCCTACCTTTTATTAGGATCGCTTTGTTTTACTTCGGTTTTTGATCTTTCAGCCATTTCAAATCAGATAAACTTTGAATTCCTCTTGCCCTTGTATGCTTTTTAACATTTCATAGAGTGGTCTCTAAGTATCTCTCAAAACGTTAAGAGTTGAATTATCACCTCAACCATTACTATACTATCCCTTTAATCAAATAACAATACATTCACTCATACTTTTTTATTTTTGTTTTTGAGATCATAACATCACAATCGTAATGATGAAGGAAGATCTGTTAACAGGGAAATCATCACGTCAAAATTGATGACGAAAAGGAAACAAGATTGCATGAAAAGGAGAAAGATAGAAAAAAAAAACGAGGACTCTAGGTTAGAGTGTACAAGTGTGAAAATCGGGCAGGCTCTTTCCGCGGGCATTAGAGTGATATGTTATTGTGCGACAGTGCTATAAATTGTTTGTCGAGGTCTCGCCTTTCATAATTGTTTGTTTTGTTGACTAGGTAAACATGGGGGCAGTGTAGATTGTTTTGATACACCCAACACCCGGCTGTAGCTATAGCCACCACGCTTGCCCCCATTCTACATCACGGCAGATTCATCCTAAACTACATGCAGGTTCAACGAAAGAAACAGGAACAGTGCATTTTCATTAATCACACATTTTGACCTTTCTTCGTCAGTATCCGAGAGTGGTTTTTTCTGGAATGAGAGAAGCAAATTGATGCACAATAATTCTCTGTTTGCAGACTCGAAATGGAGATTGATTCCAGGCACAAGAAAGAAATGTTACCAAAGTGACGTAAAGGGTTCAAGTCATTGTGAAGTATACATACAACGTCTATCCATTCAGCTCTTTTCTGTGTTAATAGATTTGCGATGGGGGGAGGGGGGTGGTGGTGATAACTTTCATTATTGAAACGCCCTGAAAAAAAAAAAGTGGAGTGGAGGTACCCATGCAAGCGTAGCGCCATCTTTGGCGAACCATGGATTTTACCATTAAACATGGTTTCATATAATCATGGTTTCATATCATGTAAACAAAAGACGTGTATTTAAATTTCATTTGGACGTGTAAAAGTTACTTTGTACTGACTTTGTGTATATGCAATGTCATATTATATGGTTTGGCCGGAAATGAAATAAAAAATGAAATGAAATGAAATATAATAGCAGCGTGTAGATCGCCTAAGTTGCTGAAGAAAAAAAGTAATTGAACAAGAATGCAAAGATTTTTGAAGAGTGTAAATCAAATGATAGATTAATATGAACTTGACAGAATCAAGTGGAAAGAACAAGTACACGGTATACCGTAAACTCCCATTTTTAGTCTTTAAATTCGTTTCTGTCTTGTTATAATATTCCCTTTCTGTTATACTTCTCGGCCAAAGTGATGATGAAAATACTCGGAAGTTCAATTTGTTTGTCATGTGCCCCCCCCCCATCTACCCCCTGCATCCTGGTATATCAATATAAAGGTGATGAGATAAGGTGATACAATATATAAGGTGATAGCGAGAACCCATTTCACTTCTTTCGTGAAGAAAAGACGCGCTTACACACGCACTGACACAAACCGCACAACCGACAAATTCTATTATATGCAATAATCTTCAGGATTGAAGGAGGCAGACTACCCTTAAGATGAGGAAGAAGAGGAAGAGGAGGAGGAAGAAGAATAAGAATAAGAATGCAGGACCATCTAGGAGAACGTTAGGCCTTGTGTAAAATAGATTATAATTGATTTATCATAAAAGAATTTATCCTTATTCAAACTATTTACTCAGGAGTATGAATAGAAACTTCAGACAATGACCAGATAGCAATTACACATATTCAGTGAACGAATGCTGCGTCAAGAAATCAAAGCAGATTTTGCTCCCAAGAGATTGAAACTGAGCCCTCCAAAAGTGGTATCTAATCGCCCACTCTCTACTAATATACAGCGACTGGGAAGACCTTGCAAACCATTTTATGTATCATTGTCATCAAATCAATCGATTTCGTTATCTGTCTGGGTAATTGGAATCGTTCAAATGAAAAGCTTAATTCCTTATTGTCGTTTTCCTCTTCCCTGTCACAGCTCACAAAACTCATACGGAGCAAAAAAGAAGGCAAATATGATGGGACGGATAGACCCTTGACAGTGCGTATCCGTCCCATTAAGTGTCGCATGAACGTCTCGTATAAAAACAGAAATCAACTCCAATAATATTGGCAAAGTAATGACATGATTTATTATTCTACTTCTGCCTCTCATCTGTACTTCCTAAGCAAACCTTAATTGATTGATCTTGAAAAGTGATTAATAGCCTACTTGATCAGCTCTGAAAGACATGAAAGAGAGAAAAAAGTAGGACAAGCTTGAAGGCACACTCAATCTCTTCATTTCTTCGTGTACATTAGACTGTATGATTAATGTCCATATTTGCCAGACCACACTACTCGTTTTGAACCATTGTCATTTGAATCATCCTACCTTCTTCTTGTAGTGTATTATATTCAATCTTCCTACAATCACTTATCCTGTTTTGCATTGTAGCAATAATCGATATGGTATACAGATGACCTCAGATTAGAAATAAAGTTATTATATCTCTACAAGTCATTAATACCGCTTTTTATATATTGGGCATTATTGAAATAGAATATGGAGAACACGTAAAAACAATAAGAACACATGCACAAATACGATGAGTATTTTATAAGTGAGGAAAAAACAGCGTCATTGAATGAGTAAACAATATCATATGCATATGAATGTTATGTTTGCACCTATATAGAAATATATACCTGTATTCATATTACATTAAATGTGTTATTTCTTTATCTAATTCTTGATTCATGTGTGTGTAGCGTATGATCTAGTCAAGCGTGTCCTGGCCAAACCACTTCAAATAAGTACAGTGAGAAAAATGACTGGACAGATAGAAGGAGACATGATGATAAAAAGGAAAGGAAATAAAAAACACATTCAACTTTTAATTTAAAACTAGCATGTTTGGTATTCTATTCCTCTTCACTTATGTGTACACCAACCAGAAAGTGAAAGAGAGAGAGAGAGAGAGAGAGAGAGAGAGAGAGAGAGAAAGAGAAAGAGGGGGGGGGGGGAGGGAGAGAGAGAGAAGGGAGAGTTAGGTAGGAAGAGATGAAACGGACGAAAGAGTAAGACCACCTCAAAAAGAAATTCAATTTCTTGTCAATTGATGGATCATTCTGTCCCAGGGAGGGGATTATACTTTGCTTTATTTCAACTTTCTTCTCTTTCTCGTTCTCTTTCTCTCCCTTTCTCGTCATCTCTTTCCCTTTCGGCGTTGCGATGATCATTATGAGAAAATGTCAAAGAAAATGTTCGCCATAAAGAGTCTTCTTGATTACAGTTTCGAGGGGGTTGTTCCAGATAGAAGCGAAATTTCACCTGGAGAGGGAAATATCAAACCTCCCGAGTGAAGAGAAACATCAAGAAGACAAAAAACCCGCTCTGGAATTTGGAAGAACTCGGCACCAAGTGCATAATAGGAAAAATAAAACAATAACAGCACAATGTCGGCAACATACCACATTATATTTGATGTAATTGTTTCAATTAATTCGAAATGATGTGTTATTGGAAATTTACGCCCTCAATAATGAACAACTCACACATACAGACACACACACAGACACGCATAAACAGGGAGAAAAAGATAGGGGTGGGGGTATCGGTTGCCATGGCAACAGGAGTCTGGAGAGAATCAAGTGTCGGTGTTGGACGGGACGGTGACTTACTCAAAGCTGGTTTTTCTGTCTGACCGAAGCCGCTGGATTATGGCCGGACTAGAGACATTCAATACTCTTAATAATGCATTCATATCGTCTCGCTGGGAGTCTCAGAAATTCTTTTATGATGGAATTTACCATAAGAATTGTGTATTACAAATGGGGAAAACGCTTAAGAAACATAAACTTGTGATGCAGCAAAAAACGACAACAGGATAAGCTCAAATTCCATACACGCACGAAGAAGCGGTATTGATTATGTAGATTAGATACTGCAGTGGAAATACATCGATGCCAACTGTGTAAACAAAACCAATGAGAAGAAGGTTTACATAAGGTCCTGGGTAGATATACTTCGCGATTTTACAGACAAGCCTAAGAATTCACCAGCATTTAAATTCTAGCAAGAAAAACAACGAAAAATCCTTACCAACTTCTCTCAGTAACAAACGAGAATGTATTTCAACTAGATCACTGTGACCCTGTGTACATTGAAATGCTATAGTCTGTAGACAATGAGAAATAAGTATTAACAATCCGTCCACTTTTGTATTTGCAAGAGTGACGTATCTATCTGCTTGTACAATACGCCTGGGCTCGCATACATTCTGTTATTGAGCAGAGATAAGAGATACTAGTGAACTAGTATTCGAAATGCCTCCACATAAATTTGTACGTGGCATAGAAGAACAAGGCGTTGCGCGTACGTTCCACACCTGAGGCACAGTACCGGGGTTTATTTCTGCATATTCTACCTTTTCTTGTTTTCTTTCTTCTATTCCTCCCTCTCTACCCCTTTCTCTCTTTTTTGTTCCTTTATTTCCTCTCCTCCTTGTTCTCTACCCCTTATTTGTTTTCTCTTTCTCTCTCCGAGAGGTAGTTTATTCTGTATCTGTTTGTCTGTTTGTCCGTAAGGCTTTTAAGTGGTACAGTGATGATGATCGAGGGTTTCGCTCCGGGGCTGGTCTAGATAGGGATCGAGGAGGAGTTCGATTTCGGGTGAATACGACTGCCTTTTCCATCACACACTGAAAAAAAAAACAACAACTCTGTGTCTCGCCTTTGTTTAGTTTCCAAGGCTTAAATGAGCCTATTTCGACGTCACAGCGCTTAATCTGTCGTATCTGTATCCACATTGATCGTAACGTCTTAAATGTTTCTTACATATTTTTGCACATATTGATGATTGTATATTTCCATTCTTCCATTCTACCGTTGCTTCCTTTGAGCTTCCTTTAATCATTGGGATACATGAACAATTGATGAAGATTAAATCTGAACATTCCGTGCTCTTTTCATGTCCGAAGTATTATAGCCCATTTCTTTTTGCCAATACGTCATATCTACGTTAGATGAGAAGTTGTCAGTGTAGATGTACATGTGTATTGCCTTCACGTCCACTCTCCCTCCTTCTCTCAATTTCCTTTTTTTCTCATTACTTCATTTTCTCATACCTTTCAAATTCACCTCTCACCATCTAGAAGACTTTGTGCCAGAGACTGAACCCTTTGTTTTTTAAATCCCACAACACGAAGAAACTTCTACAAAATTAACATTTAACTTTTGAACAAGCTCGCAGACACAAAGTCCATGCAATAGGATCTGCAATGAGTTTTATTATAATTTGTTGAGGTTGAGGTAGATAAAAAGTGAAATCTTGAGTGATAAGTGTCTGCTGTACTTGTTGTTGTGACTGTTACGATTGGTGGTTGCGGTAGATGATTGGTAAGGTATACAATGAAAAGAAAAAATATCAAGTGATGTGCCTGGTGGTATGGTGTGTGGCTGCCGGTTTCCTTTTTCAATTTCCTTTTTTTCTCATTACTTCATTTTCTCATACCTTTCAAATTCACCTCTCACCATCTAGTAGACTTTGTGCCAGAGACTGAACCCTTTTTTTAAATCCCACAACACGAAGAAACTTCTACAAAATTAACATTTAACTTTTGAACAGGCTCGCAGGTAGGTGAAAATTAGGTGAGGTAGATGAAAATTGAAATCTTGAGTGATAAGTGTCTGCTGTACTTGTTGTTGTGACTGTTACGATTGGTGGTTGCGGTAGATGATTGGTAAGGTATACAATGAAAAGAAAAAATATCAAGTGATGTGCCTGGTGGTATGGTGTGTGGCTGCCGGTAGATGATTGGTAAGGTATACAATGAAAAGAAAAAATATCAAGTGATGTGCCTGGTGGTATGGTGTGTGATTGCTAGTGGTGGTGAGTGAGTGTGTGTGTTGTTCCTGCTTTCTCATTGGAGAATTCTGTCTGGTGGTGGGGTGTGTGATTGTTGGGTGTAATGGTGTGTATGTGTGTGTGGTTTTCCTGCTTTCTCATTGGAGAATAGTGTATCGAGTGATGAGTATGGGGATCAAGTGGTGGGTGTCTGGTGGTAGGGTGTGTGATTGCTGCGTGTGATGGTGGTGGTGTGCGTGTTGTTCCTGTTGGGGAGGGGTGCATCGAGCTATGGATGTGTGCGAGCTCCTGTGCTGCACGTCCACTCACGGCGACTATCAGGGAGAATTCCGCCCGACCATCCGGGGGTTGCATCTCTTTTATTGACTCTGAGTGTTCTGCATGAGTGATTCTCGATTAGCGTAGTCTTTTTTCCCCAGCTGCTTTCTCGAAAATCTAGAAATTACAGAGTCCAACCGCAGGAGTAGCCTAGTCTTTTCCTCCCAGCCGTTTTCACTAAAATCTGGTGAGGATAGTGTCCGACAGCGCAAACACCGTATGGAGAATGATGTGAAAAGGAATGGTGAAGGATGACCGAAGTCGTCATTGTCCAGATCAAAAGGCCACTATGTAGCCTAGCTATGAAACAAAGGATTAACCCCCTCGAAACCACAATCCCAGAGCTCCAATGATTCTGTATACAACAGGTTGTGAATGGTTACGGCAGTTTCAATACACCTGTTGGTAGACCTTACCCGTCGCTGAAAAGGAACTTTGACATCAAGTACATTCTTCCAAGGATTGAAGTTCAATAGACTGGAGTGGACAATTAATAATGCAAGCCGCGGTTTTCTATACGGATTAAGAATGCCGAGGTTTAGTGTCGAGGCTCTCTGCCTGTATTCATTCGCACTGCATTTCAGGCAGGGCAGGCATAGGCGCAAAATGTTAGAATACAATATTAGAGCCACGCTCCATACAAACACGAAACACATACAAAGCAAGGCTCAACTTGCGCCTCTCTTAAATTTCAGCACTTTAAGAAGTTTAAAATCTATTGCACAACACACACAAAAACTGTTGACAAGTTGAGCTCACATTATTGCTCATTAGAATACTGTTCATGCCTTTCCTAATACTGGTCATTCAACCATGAGCTCTTTCAAACATCACTTTCGTTCAAAAATCACACTGCGAATAATGGAATGCAGACAATTAGTAGAATGTAATTCATTTAGTTATAGGTAATAGACATGTTTTACCATCACAGTTTGCTTTGTAGATTGGACCCCAAATCTTTATTCCCAAAGATCTATTGTGTGCCCCTACAGCAAATGATGTTTCCACCATATTTACTGGGTAAAACTACACCACCGTGGTACAGTGAAGAGTGCTTGCAGGTTGCGTAACATTGTTAGCTTAATGTGACTTTGTACTTTAGAATAATTACCAATTGTAATGATAGTGTCCTTGTTACCTTCTGTACATTATACCAGCTATATTTTACCTGTACATGAATATATTTTAGATGATATAAAGTAACGTATTACGCTTTGAGTGATCCACGTTTAACAAGCACTGCTTTTATGTGGACCACTCTTTTCCATACTTTTTTTTTTTTCCAGCAACCTTGCAAAGTATGCATCGCTATTCTTGGTTATCACTCAGTTGTACAAAATATTTCACTGCATTTTACGATCCATGCAGCATTATGCATTTTTCTCAAATTGATAAAGCAATATTAAGATATCTATAATGTATGCTTCGTATTTCGTTTCACTTCTATGAAAATAAAAAGTAATTGAATTGAATTGAATTGATCATAATCTACTTACATCTATTAATTCCTTGCATCTGATTGGCTAACGGCAAATTTGTCAGAAAAAAAAATCTGACAAAACGCTTGGTGAAATGTCCCACTCTAATCACATTTCAAGCTGACGACTCGAACATGAAGAGTGTCATGATTAAATGATGAGATGACGGCGATGGCGATGATGATAGTGATGGTGATGATGATAATAATGATAAATTAATGAAGTCACAGATCCCTGTATTGACACTTTTTCACATTTCCCTAGATTTGGAATAACAGTAAGATATAGCTTAATATCTCTTGACACAGTACATCGAGCTTACATTGAATCAAAAAAAAAAGTGGCTGTGGTTACGTTGTTAGTATGACGAGAAAGGATAGATTATCAATTTAATCTTCCATTTCAGGTTCGCTTGAGACATGTTTAATTTGTGAGAACATTACTCAAAAAGTGATAAAATTTTCAGTGCCTGTGTTCAAAACAAACGAGACAAAGGACAAACAAATAATGATACCATGACCACATCTAGTTTACCACTTTCATCCTGATCGATCGTGTACTAAAAACAAAAGTTGATGCGCAGCGAAAGTGACAACTAAGATGGCTCCAGATTTGATTCCGTCATATCAAATTAAGCTTACGCCGATTTTACTGAAATGATACAAAACCGCTAAAAAGGTGGGTAGAACACCCGTAATAATGATATATCGCGAAGGTCATAAATATGTCGTAAACCTATTTCATATGAACAAAATTGCATAAATTTGTCATTATGTATCGGCGTTTCAGTTTGTTCCATCTGTACTTCTTTTCCCACGCGAACGTTCACATAGGTGGATTTTGAAGTCCAGACTTCGTGCATTTCGTGCATCTATCTACCTATTATACTCACATATATATAGTATAACACCTACCTATATCTTCCTTATATCTATCTATCTATCTATCTATCTATTCATCTATATCTATCTATCTATCTATCTATCTATCTATCTATCTATCTATCTATCTATCTATCTATCTATCTATCTATCTGTCTATCTACATAACTACCTAATTACCAATTACATTATTTAGCTGATTACTTTGTACTCTATCAACCCCTCTCAGATATCTTGTGTTATCAGTATTACGAATCCACCATTTCTAAGTCTGTTTTTAAACCGAGGTCTCCCCCGAATCCATTTAACCAGTTGATAAAAATCCTGCAAAATCAAAATCAATCCGTCACTTTTGATTTAGAATAAGTCTCATTAATTGTCAGTGCTGCCGTAAGGCTCACTGTCCCCCTTTATTCATTTTCTTCTTGTTCTTCTTGAACTTCCTCAAACCACTTCCTTTAAAACTTCGAATAAAACGAATCAAACTTTGAAAATACAATACTACCCTATAACCTTCTTCAACACCCCGTACCCGGATGTCGAAGGAGCGCGCTGCTCCCCAAGGAGCCTCAAACCCGTCGCATGAAGTGTCAGATGCACGTCATCATTTGTATGGGAGCAGCCTTACCAGGGATTCGCCCAACTCCCACGAATGCAACGCATCAATCAACAAGAGAAATATGTGGATTAGCTTCAGTCAAGCCGAGCTTTTCATCCCCTCCCCTCAGGAGATATTATGCCACTGACGATGATGACGATGATGATGATGATGATGATGATGATGATGATGATGACAATGCTGATGTTGATGCTCGCTGGCTATGATGACGAGGATAATGATGATGGTGGAAACGATGGCATATGCAGGTAATAATGACCATGGTAATAACTGTAGAAATATTATATGTCACAAAGTCGAAGTAGACATTAATAGATAATCGTGCTTCCCCATAGTATCAATGTGGAGGGACTACAACTTCTAAATAATTTCGCTCCTCTAATAAAATTAAAGGCGTTTGAGATATTTGTGATGACACGGTTGTACATTATTGGTCCAAGATTTACTGCCTTTTGCCACAGATTTTAAACCTCAAACAAGAACTGAAGTTGCTATGATATCAGAATAGATCTGAAGGCAAGGGAAATAAAGATGATTACATGATAAAGATATGCATTACAAAGATGATAACCTGTAATCATAAGGATGATTACAGGTTGTGCGAAGATGAGCAATGACCATAGGTTCGGAGGGAATGCTTTGACCCTTATACCCTCTCAAACAATGGGATGGAAGTTAAGGTTGATTGGAGATTGCGAAGTTTACCACTACTACCAATTAATAAAGAAACTAGCATCAATTTGAGAAAAGAGCAAAAGAAAATGTCCGTACCCACAGCAAGAAAAAGAAAGCACAGGGGTGAAGGTTGAGGACTCCTGGTGTAAATTTTCTTCAGTTTGTCTCCCTCTACAAATGAAATTTGTAAGATCGCAAAAAGAAAGTTTGAATGCCACCGAGGGTTGCTGTTGGAAGAACCCTAGAGAAAAGTGTTATACCTGTAGCAGAGAGGATAAAACAACGTTTCTTGTCGATATGACATGAAATCATGGTGGGTATGATGGATGATAACCGGGACGATAAAAATGACTTTGGGTGGGTCATTTTCTACCAAATCTCATCTCAACTTTTACACCGTGCTTGCGTCTCTTCTCCTGGCGGTGAGTTCTTTGATCTTTCCCCCTGGCGTGGTAATCTACAGCCGTTTATTGGTTGGTTTTTACGGTGGCATTTTCCCTTATCACAACGTGTCATCGAAGGTGAATCCTTCAGCCTCTTCCCGCCTCGCACGACTTCCGCGCAGCTCCTAAATAATCCTGAAACCATATCACCGACTTTCACGGGGGAAAACTCTACGGAGTAAGAATGGTTAACTTTGTAGTCTTTGCTGCAGCCTGACCTTCGGGAATTAACCCGTTCAATATCGTCCGTGACCTTCATTCTCAAAGCAACAGCGCGTAACATGATATTGAGGTATATCCCTCACGCCATCTTATTACTTGTGGTGATTGCAAAGGATATATGTTTTTGATCGCGCCCGATTAGCCTTCATTACGGCACAATTTGCTGGATTATTAGGCATCGGCCTTACAAAAACTTCATCAGAGCAAGACCTTGGACTGGGCACTGTGATAATATTGATCTTTATAGGAGAAGCTCTATGGCTGGATGGATTTCTGGTTGACACAGTATGCTGTGAAAATGGAACCTCGAATAGCTTCGAACTGCATTTTGAATGGCTGGAGAGTTCAGACGAGATCAATGACAGGGCGAATTGCCAAATTGCAGCATTGATAGCATAATGCTTGCTAGCTGTGGATCCCTGATGGAAATAACTACGATTGGCACACCAATCAGTCTTTGTCTAGATTATGATAATGAAATATTGGAGAGCTATCAGAGAAATCGCTGAAAAGCTAACCTTGTCCATCACCTCACGAGCTTACAAGGAAACAGAAAACTCGGGAGTGCAAGTAGAAATATTGTATACATCCAAAACATCATTTATCATCCCTGGCTATTACAAAGACTACTGGGAATAGAGAAAATGCATCGCGGAGCAAATTTAGTTACACGTGGACATTGGCGTCATCTCTTAGTGTCCGGCGAGATACGGCGGCGACAATCAGGAGTGAATCAAAATAAGGAAACAATGTAAATGGACTTCCCATTTAGATCTCATTTGTTTTTCCTTCTCTGTCCCTCTCCCTTTGTTTCATGCTTTAACATTCCCACACGCACACACGCACACACACACGTACACACACACACACACACGCACACACACACACACACACACACACACACACACACACACACACACAAACGCACACAACTAACTCCTATCCCCGTTTCTCTCAATGCTGTAACCTTCTCAGACGTTTAATGTGTGCTGCATGTAAGCATGATAAGCTCGTCGCATGTGATTCGCTCATTTCCAAAGTGTAATATTTTGAGATGCTGTGCACATCTTAATCTCCACACACTCCCTTCACCCCTTCTTCCTCCTCCTCCCCTGGGTGGCTTGTAGAAAGCCTAAACCTCCAGAGACGTGAGATTAATGTATCCTAATTTGGGGTCGCTTTGTTGCTGGCAAAGTTCAGTGTCTTGTGAGGATATCAAAGAATGACTTTTTTCATCTTCTTTTTTTTTCTTTGTGTCATCTTTTGAGAGTTTTTTTTTTCTAAGTGGAGAGTCGTTCACCTCACATAATTGTGACTGGCTTTATCATCAAAGATCCATCTTTTCGAAGACAGATTTTCCTATCATCCAGCCCATCCCATACGTAAAGCTTTTGGGAACGAACAATTCATTTCATGGATTCTAATATCTGTACATTTTACAATCCTATTTTGATACGACGTCCAAATCTACGTGAATTCTTCACTTGTTTAATGTTTACCTGGATCAGTTCAAAATTGATGTTTTTCCCCAAGAAAGGGCTAATGAAAGCGATTGATTTGAAGGAAAAATATGCGACCATAGTCAAAGTCAAAGTCACATGACCACTCCTCTCTTTAAGAATGTGATCAGTGAAGTGCTGCTGTTGTTTTGTTATTGTTTTCGCTGATAGTATGTTGAGAGTCATAAAAAAACACGTGGGCCTATTCCCTTGTTGGATTAAAGCGAATTGCTAATTGTTTTTTTTTTTAATGTTTGTGTGTGTGTGGGGGGGGGGGAGGCTGGGACAAATGGAGGCCAACGGTAGCGCCGGCTCCCTTTCCACACCCAATCCCTCGCTTTGACGGAAAGAAGCCCAGCGGAACCCTCGCTTGAAGGGTTATGGATTTCATTGTGATTAACTTTTATTTTTTTTTTGGTATTTTTCCATGTCATTTTGAAGAGCCAAAGTGCGTGGTGTGTGTGTGTGTGTGAGGGGGGGGGGATGCAGCAGCCCCCGGTCCTTATTCAGCCCTCCTGTTCCGTGGACCCTACTGCAAAGGTCAATATCAAAGTTACCAGAAGCGGTCGCTGTTAGTACGTCAAGGGGAACCGACAATGGTAATAAAGCCTTACATCACATGACTGTTGGTATTTTGGAGAATATCGCTTGGATTCTAATGATACATTTTCATTACGGCTCTTTTTCATGTGTTTTTTTCTTTCTGAACTTGATTTGTTATTTTTATTCATCCAAATGCTTTGTTATGTTTTACCTTGGTTGTTATTGTCTGGGACATGGTTAAGTTACCTTATCCAAACTTACAAAATCGGCAAATTTATCAATTAAGGATGATACCGTAGTTCTAAGTCCTGTGCACATAGCAGACGGGGGAACCTATATTCTTCAAGATACAATTATAGTTCATTTTTATATTTTGTTTTAGCGCAATAAAATCTAACCCTTTAGAAAAGAAATATGTTTGCTTGAAAGAATGCTATTTATTTTGTTGTTGCGGTTTAGTGAGCTTGTCCTTATATCAGTATATTGTGCAAAGTACCAAACAATAGTTATTCATCGGATTCAGTTTTACAAATCGATGTCTCAGATGATAATTGTTTTACAACTATTCACAATATTTGTTCACATATCGTTTCATCCGTGCTCATGTTTTCCCCAGATAATCCAAAAATGAAATCAAAACACTCCTGCAAACAATCAAGTCAAATCATATTATTTGCGTAATGTAATATGTTTTTCGAAAATAATAGTCATTTCCGGCTTAACACGAGGCCGTTTCTTTGCCAAGAAAGTAACGATTATCGCTAATGGAGGCATATTGCCTCGAACCCCCGGGCTTAATCATTCGTAACGCATCTCAGCGATACAATGCCGGGAATAGACCCGCGGGTACTCTCGATTCCCGAACATTGCAGTCAAACTGCTCCGGACACCGTCTCGTCATAGATAACGTGGTGTTGACAATTTGAGGACATTTCTCGTGGGGAAGAAAAACCATCTATTCATTCATCCTCTAAATGGGCGACTTTTCTAGATTTCCCAAGAGTTTATCCTTTTCCTCCCGTCGACATACTGATAGCTCCGTGACGTATATCTCCTTCCGTCTCTCAATTCTGCTTTCTTTATATGTTTCCATTTTCTTTGACATGCTCGTTTCTGCCTGTACAACTTACCTAGAATGTTCTGCTATGCCACTTATGTAATGAATCCACTCGATGTGTCTATTGTAGTGGGTGAGATGGTAGTCACGTGATCGATGCGTTTATGATCAGCGCATGAGAGTCAGAGCCCTGCTGGGATTTGCGGACGAAAGACAAAACAAAAAACAAAACAAAACAAGAACTAACAATCAATCATAATCTAAAATTTGTCGCAAATGTCATGATATTTACGTTCTGGCATTCAAATTCGGCCTTCGTACCCCACTTCCCCAAGCTTCTGGGCCAGTGCTCCTTAATAGCTTGTTTTAATTCTTAATCATCAACTCAAAACAACCCTGAATTCCTCTTTCTGCATTTCTGTTTTCGTAACATGAGAACTGATTCTTTCGCAGTAGAAAATAAAACTGTAGGCAAGCATAATAGATAAACAATATTCAGTCCCCATCAGTGGACCAAAAAATTAATAATGATCAGGATCCCCTTTCATAAAACTTGTTATCAGTGACGACTGCCACATCTCTATGACAAATTTGCTGTTAGCCAATGAGATGCAATGATTTCAGTAGCTTATAACAACTATGACAACTTGTCACTGATAGCAAGTTTTATGAAACGGGGTCCAGAACACGTTGTGTCCTGTTGATATGCGACTGCCCACTATTCGTCACATTGCGCAACTTCTGCGATCGAGCCCCATGTGCCCCATGGAATGGTGTATACTTTGGTTCCGGTGTTGTGCGCAGCTCTTGCAACTATCGCTATACTCCATCCTCCTTCTCCTCCGACAACAACAACAACAACAACAACAACAACAACAACAACAACAACAACAACAACAACAACAACAACTACAACAACAACAACAACAACAACAACAACAACAACAACAACAACAACAACAACAACAAGAAGGAGGACGACGACAACAATAACAGGAGGAACAACAAAATCCAAAACCACAAAAACAAGAAACAAACAGCCAACTAACAAAGCAAACAAAACAAATAACAGCAACAACAAAAATTATTGAAAACCCCCAAAATAATGCATCAAAGCAGAGAATAAGGTCCCAACTTGATTCAAACGCACATAACACGGCATGATCTGCGCTGCATCTACATTAGATATTTAAGTCTAATGAAACCCTATGAGCTCGTCAACACAGCGTCATGCGTACCCTGCATGATGAAAGCTGGACGCGCATGCGCGTTGAGAGATGGTAGAAGGATTGTACCCATTGTCCATATTTATATTTGATAAAACAAAAACAACGAGAATAAGAAGAAAACAGCGAGAATAATATTCTTCTTATCTAAACGTTCTGCTCCGTCATCAAAAACAGATGATCTTAAGTGAAATGCTTTCATAGTTACAAGCGTGAAGGCTCGAAGACATTCAGTTCTTTCCAAGCACACATAATAACAATCTCATCTCAGATGTACATACACAGCTAATTATCCGTTCGGCAGACTTTCGTAATCAAACCAAACCTAACCAGAATGAATAGATGTACAACCAGCAAAAAAGAAAAAAAAAAGCAAACAATAAACAACTAATCCTAAAGCCGGCAAACTTATAATAAATCATAAATGAAGCTTCAACAAACCAACAGTCGGAGCATGGTAGCCGGAAGTTCATTAGGTAATGGACAAGAACATTAACCTTTCATTCAATGTGAATTATTCAGACTACTTTCGCGTTCATCATAAAGCATCAATTCGTTAAGGCGATCTCTCTACCCTGCCTCATAAACAACTCATTGCGTGTTTGAGAATAAACGACATCAAAGCTGACATTAACCAGACCGCTCGACCGCTGTACTCTTCCATTGAGCCCTTTCTCCATCCATTCATCACAAAACCACACCCCAAATCCAATCACTTTGGTTGTTGGAGGATGACTGCCGTTCGGAAGGACTCACTCGGAAATATGGACAGGGAATTTGGTCGATCCATCAGGATGAATTCGGAGAATGTTTCAATAAGTGCTGTGCTTATAGAGCCAAAGTAAACTTTTGCGAAAGTATTAGTGGAAGACGAATCGATCCTGAAACGAACGCCGAGTAAAATACATCATGGCTGACGCGACTCGGAAGCTCCACCTCCCTCATCGACCCTCCCCCTCTCCCTCTCCTTACCCCCCCCCCCCCCCCCCCCCCCCGATCGGCTCAATCTTTTGAATGGTTTGGAACCAAATCGAGCCGAGTGCGTTCAGGGGGAAAATATAACTCTTTGCGAATGGCACGGATTCGGGATCAATGATAAATCTACACTAATGATCAATTAGATCTAATTCTATTATAGGCCGACTGATATTGAAGACCCACTTATCATCAATGGCAGCGCAGCGGGAGCAGCGCCGTGGATGCGCGCCGCTTTGAAGACTGAGTTCAATGGTCAGTGGAGAGTGGATAGTTTGCTCTTCTGCTCTTTTTCCCCCTCTGTGTTTGCCTTTCTGTGATTGTCATCTCAAGTTAAGTCGGGGGAGATTTTTTAGATTCTGGGTCGTTTCATTGGCATACATAGGTGCACCAATTGATGGCAGATATCGGCCTGATGACGTTCTTTGTACACGTAACAAGCCGCTTGTTTCCTCCTTATAGATGCGCACATGTCCATGAATGAAACAAGAAATCCAACCATACTTCTAGAAGATACAGCCTATAAGAATTTTTCCCCAGAACAGAAAATGATCCAGTTTCCTTTGTATTTCACAGCTGCATCATTTTTTCTTAATAAAGAACAAAAAGAGAGAGAGACATATTCGAAGGTTAGGATTTGACTTTCACATTCCCCAAACTGGAGTGTTATTATGTCAGATCGATTGACCTATTTCTGTACAAGAAAAAATGATCGTCACACACCATGGTCCCACGTACTCAATTCTATGTCAATAGCGCGTTGTCTCACCTACTTCAGAGGGTGGAGGCCTTGGTCATGTTGACAGTTTTCTTTGTTTGCTCACAGTTGTACATGTAAGGAAGCTGGTAAAATGTTAATTCGAGTTAGCAGCCAATTAAGGAATACAACACAATATACAATAATCACATTTTGTTTAGCGATCTTACAAACTATGTAGTTGTTTCACATCACTTTACATCATAATCATCATCGCAAGCGCAACTGTTATACAAATAAACACGCCATTTCTCTTTCATTGTATACCTAAAACAAATCCAAAACTAATAACAAATTATCAAAATTTATACACATTTACAAAAACATATAGACTCTACCAAAGAGACAAAGGGAACCGGGACCCCTACCAGCACCCGTATACAGAAGTGCGGGGATAAGTCTGTCCCGTCGACTTATATAATGTACTGAACGTCAATGACGTCTTGATCTTTCCAGGGAACAGACGTCTTCCTCCCAATCCTACCTAGGAATGGGGTCAAAACCACCTAGCTGAAAGGGAAACCCATAGGAATAGGATAGAATAGATAGGAAGGATTATATATATATATATATATATATATATATATATATATATATATATATATATATATATACACACACATATATACACATACATGCAGATGTCATAATTTTGTCGGAAATGAAAAAAAAATGAAATAAATGAAATGAATGTAATAGAAGAGAGAGGCATAGATCAGATAGATACAGAATACATGCATATACAATGAAATAATGATTCTATTCCAAGCTCCTCTAGAATGGTTGAGATTAAGGTGCCTGAGAAACAAATCGGATTTCCTCTCTTTGGTATAGCAACTTAAAAAAAACAACAACAATCACTGCGATTTTTATGAAAGCAACTAATTCCACACCACTCTTTTTTGATGCAGCACATTAGCGTTCCTCCTCGTGATTAATGGTTTTAATTCGATTAGAGAGCTACGCTGTAGTAATAGTGCTAAAAATGATACGAATCATTCACTTCAAAAATGTACATACGCTTATGCCTTCCCTGGGGAACTGAGAACCAACCATAAATTACAAAATCATATTACATTGTACTGGCCAAGATTTGATTATGCACATCACCTAGTCAAGCGTGCGACTTATGATAGGAAGGGAAGATGTAAAAAGGCATTAAAAAAAACAAAAAAAAAAACGGAGAGAGAGAAAAGGAAAGAGAGAGAGAGGAAGAGAGGAAGAGAGAGAGAGAGAAGGAGAAGACAGAGAAGGGGGAAGACTATTCTGTCAGGGGAAAAAAAATGACCATGATACACTTTTAGAATACTCCCGTACACAAATACACTTTAATTGTGCTTCATTTTATGATATAGTTGGTTGGTATCTATTTCATTTAACTTTCTTTGAAGAACGATTGCGCAATGATTATCATATACATACTGTGTTGAGTTATAAAGATATATGTAATAGTTTACATCGCGATATTGTATTCGGTCACATGTAATTAATTACGAGGAATCATCAGGATATGAATTATTCATTAAATCAGAAAATCATGAACAGGAGAAAATAAGATGTAAGGCACCACCATCATAACAGAAATAAGAAACGAAATTTCGGTAACTATTTGCAAGACTCTAAACTAAACTAAATCTAGAAAAAATGTAATCATGCGGCCTTTGTTGATTATTGACCTGTATTATGATACAGGTGTGTCGATGTGTGTGTGTGCGTCTGTGTGTGTGTGTGTATGTATGTTTTGCTTTTATTATCTAAATCAAGAGCATAATCATTAAGTATGGTTTAACATGTATATCATGCTCAAATACAACGTTGTCTTTATGTACAAAGTGGATCATATCACAACAGATGAGTAAAAGTTCATTGTTTTTGTGTATATTGTATATGTATTGCGCATATTTCCTTGATACTTCAGTAAATTTTTCATATTTCGGTAGGCCTACGAAAGAAGTTTAGGTTTGCATCCCTGGCTTTATTTTCCCTCTTTCCCATCCTACCACCTCATCTACTCACTAAGCCTTCTTAATTCCCGCTGCTCTCCTTATACGTTTTTCTCTCTCCCGCCCTCTCTTGTAACTCTCAGCTATATCTCTCCTTCTCGCATCTACCACTCTCTCTCTCTCATCTCCCCCTCTCCCTTCTCCATTATATATCTCTTGTAACTCCCATCTCTCTCTCTCTCTCCCTTATTCCTTTCTTTCTCTCCACTACATAATCCTTGTTCTATCTGTTATGTCTCTGGCATTTCTTGCATATCCTCTCCGCACATTTTCCGCTTCACATCACTTCGAATCTACGAATCCACGCGAGATACGATACGATACATGTCTTCCCCCTGAAATATTCCTCTCCTATCTTTCTTTCTCACTTGCTCACGGTCAACCATGTTTGTTTCTTCCTCTTTCCAGTCCTTGGGGAAAACATTTCGATTTTGCGAATCATTTTGTTTTTACCTGTCCTCTCTCTCCCCCCTCTCTCGAGTCATGTAGTCATTAGATAGATTGTTCTCCGCGTTTGGGCAACGAAAGGGATTTTTTCGTTTTGATCCCCTCTCCGTTTTTCAGTAGTGAGTCCTTGGAGGCAGTTTTCGCCAATCTCTAACTCATTTTTCTTTAACCCTTTGAGTGCCGATTGACACGCACACACACACACACACACATACATACATACAACACACACACACACACGCACACACACACACACACACACACACACACACACACACACACACACACACACACACACACATACAAAACAAAACAAAACAAAACAAAACATAGTTTTGAACACACCGTCCGAAGTCCCCGGGATGGAAAGGGTTGAGAGGACATGCAAGCCGGCGATTTCCAGCTCGGGAAAGACTGATGTTGCCTCATAGGCACGTGAGTACGTTTTATTACTTAGAAAGTGTCATGTTGTTACTTCTTTTGGCGATATATTATATGCTACACCCAAGGGGGATTCTCATTGTTCAATACAGTAGTGTTAATCTCAATAATGGATTAAAAAGCTACAACAACTAGATAAACTATTTTCATGTACATTATTTTGTTTGACTCTTTTTTATATCTAAGCAAATTCAATGTTGTGCTGATAGCGACATGAATGCATAAGGGTACCATACCAAAACTTAATGTTCCCTTATCCTCTTTCTTTCTCTCTCTCTAGCGCTCTCTCTTTTATGTTTTCTCCTTCTTATTCCCTTTTGAAATACAAGGTCTTGAGCCTTTTTTTTTACATGCTTCATTTTGTTAAAATTACCCAAGTAGTTTTCAAGAGGGTTCAGTTTAACCTTTGGTTGGTATGACTGCCGATTGGCATTGAATACCCCACAGTGTTAAACGCTGTCCAAAGTTCCTGGCACAACAAGGGTTAATCATAATTTGCTTTCCTGGCAGCAAAATATGTCTACTCCTGTTTTAAGATAAACATGTCAAATACTATTATGAATTAGATCACATTTAGCTCTTTTCTGTAGGAAATAAACCGTTACTACAGTCTCGCTTCTGCTACGCGGGAAAATGCACTTCATGAAAGACGGCGAGTCTAATATACCATTTCAATAATAATATGAACACTGCCTTTGCCTCCAGCTTTCTCATTCTTATAGTCTCAGCGTCTATTGCTTTTCACAAACCCACCTATCTGAATCTGCATTCAATCTTTCCTGATAACTCTCTCCCCATTTGGAAACTTTTCTATGTTATGATACATTGTGAATGGTTGGAAAATAAAAGCGTTGGTTTGTCGTCGGCAAAAGAGACCCCGCGGCGCCATCGGTAGAGCGCATTGAATGCAATCCCTTCCCTCTGGCTAGGCACGACTAATCGCGTGAATGATACGGGTGAACGGGGGGAGGCGTGTCTTGCGGTATACATGCCTTCCGATTCTTCCTCTTCTTCTTCTTCTCCAAGTCTTTGAGCTGCCATTGATGGTTTCCATGGCTCCCCACTGATACTTTCAGCTTCTTTCGTATCAAGTTATTGCGGTGCGTTGTCATGGTCGTTCCAAGCAGAGCGGTTCTCTTCAGTGCTTATGATCGAAAGCGTCGGCGGCTCCGATCTCTAATCAATGCGATAAATTCATAATGGGTTTTAAATATAGAAAGGCTTTCTGCAGCGAGTGCGATGTAATCCCCATGATCCTTAAACGCCTTTGAAACCTTTCTAGAAGAGAATGGCAGGCATTATGATAATTGTTATCAGTGTGCCACATTTATATTCTTGTTTCATTTCATTTATCTACATTTATAAAGTTGAAATAAGAGTTAGACAATGGGACATGGCATGCAATTGACAGAAGAAAATTCATTCACAGATGATTTTAAGACCAATCGTTTAATGTGGAGATGTTGAAATAATATTAATGTCTTGTTTCGACTGACCTGTTGTCGTTGTTTGCTCTTGTACTGGTCTATAGTGTGCAATTACTCCAACGTCCATAGGGCATTTTTTTTTTCTTTCGAATTACATGCCTAAATTTTAGAATAATTTAGATGCATTGATGAAGAAATTACATTTGTATAAACTAAATCTGACACACCTCAAATGATACACGTACAGGTTTGTATAGATTTAAGGCAGCTCTTTTGTGTATGCGTCTTTCTGTGTATATGTATTTGTGGATGTGTGTGTGTGTGCCTGTCTGTCTGTCTGTCAATTCTCTAGAGGAAGGATACAATCACAGTGTGAACGAGTTGATTGGAGCTGTGAGGTACCTGACAATGCTCTCGTTACAGTAATTTTTATTGAAGTTTTTTTTGGACCTTAGGTTACGGAATGAGAAGTGACTAAAACGATCTCATTTACACGCGTTTCAGTTGTAGATAAAATTATATATAATTATGATAATGATTGAATATATATATATATATATATATATATATATATATATATATATATATAAAATATGTGTGTGCATTTTATCATTATCTCATTTACTGTTTATATTCTCTCTCTGTGTTATCTCATGTTATCTATCTATACAGGGTTCCACTCATGCACGGAAATGTCTGAATAAATACTAGTAGACATCGTTTTGGTGCAAATTATAGATTATTTATATTCCCCCACGCTAGTATCGTACCTTCCCACGAGAAATTATTCGTAGTGAATAAAAATATAATAATTCTGATGATCGACTTCAATCATTATCTGCCCGCATAGTGGTCGTCAACAGAACGATAGAATAAAGTAAAGTTGAAATCCTTATCCATCGAAGGGAGAAGTGATTTTGAATAACTGAGGCTATTGTTTGTGTTTGTATTTGTGCATTTGGATTCAGTCTATACTTTCTTCTTGGATATTGAACATAATATTACATGTTGTTTTCTCTCATTTCATCATTTTCAATTTCAGATAGGAGCTCAAGCCGCATCACCTTAAGAGGGTGGACGATACCTTTGAACTGTGTGCAATGCGACCCTTGAACCAAACTAGAATATATTCCGGAATCCACGTCGGCCAATCACAGACAGCCGTCTCTCATTCTCATCTTGGCCTGAACTATATCCACTCGGAGTTTTAAGCGTGTGTGACAAGGGGGATATCTCGCAGACGATCGAAGACGGAAAAAATATAGTCATTGCTTTACAGAGAACAAATTGTGAATCGTCAAGTCACCTGGAAAAGCAGGAAAATCACCTTTAGGGTGTGAAGATTGACGGAAGGAAAAAAAAAAAGAAACTCACATTAAATGTGGGCTCCTCATGACAGGTGAAAAATGTTTGAAGGAGGGCCGTGAGAGAATCAGGAACGAAATAGTTCCGGATTCGCGTTATTGTGAATTCAATGTAAAAGCTTCTGGGAGTCCCGGCCTCCGTTATTGGAATATCATCGCTGCGTGGATTCGTGGGTAGAGAATGCAGGTGCATGTGATGAAAGAACCAGGAAACATAAAACTCGCGGGAATCGCCATTTTAGAGAAGTCATCGGTAAGTTACACACCATATGTCTGTGTTTTTATTCGCATGTGTATATAATACTGATGCTGTTCGCAATGGGAACATTTTCCTTCTTTTTTATAATTTTCTCAGCTTTGTTTGTGTGTGTGGAGGTGGATTATTTTCCTTAATAATCGCAGAGGCGTATGCTCTTTTAAATTTTTGTCTTGTCTTTTGATTATTCTGCTGCGTATGGATATCTTAACAGCAAATAATTGCTTTTCATATAAGTAGACTAATGGACTTCGTCAGCCAGTCTCCCAAACCCTTTTTAATGGCTGTATGACTCGTAGACATTTTGGTTTCCTATAGCTTTGTCGTCTCTTTTGGTTCTAACAAACGTCATGCATTTACGGGATACTTCGCCGGATATATGATCATAAATCATAAATGTACAAAATACATATTATATATATCCCACTTCCCTTTACACTCCTATACATTCCTATAGGAATGCGTGTCTGCGTATTGATGGGCGTGCGTGTACATCTGTGAATGTACTGGTAGTGTCATATTTCCATCGCCAGATGCTATTAAAGACTTCCACTTTTTTTTTTCAGTCAATCACGCTGAATCGTGACATTCCGCTGAGATAAGCCCATGTCTGGAATCCTTTAAATAACCTCATCAATTTAAATCATCAATCATCCTGATCGAGTGTCGTCAAAAATAGAAAGAAAGGAGTCGATGATCTCACGAGAAAGAGAAATTTGAGAAATTAACTGCTAGAGAAGCATTAGTGGCGGATGGAGAGAGAATAGGGGGAAAAAAAGAAACCCAAGACAATCCAGGATCTTATTTCACTTAAAGGCTTTTTCTGCTACATCATGCTAAATACGTCCTTGTTTCTCTTTGAATTTGAGTTCGTCCTCTTT